>CM077243.1:2241734-2371734 GCA_039654775.1 Spinibarbus caldwelli
CCCTTTTTCTGACCCAGTATTTGGTCTGTTCGGAGTACAGATTAATTTAACTTCAATTACTTTGTTAGTCCGAGTTCTTATTTCAATCATTTAAAACACATTCACATGTTTACAGTTTGATGTTGCTTAATGGTCACATTGACATGCAGGTAAACAAATACAATGGAATCTATTTTCTTTCTCATTGCTTTTTTATATCAGTATGGTACGTTTAATGTTAAGTTTAAAACAAGTTTGATAAAAAAAAAAGTAAACTAAAAAGTAGTCAGAATACATTACCTAAAATGAATAGATAACCTAAATTAAGTTTTCAGCATGTCATCTGTAATCAGACTACAATTTGTAAGTAATCTACCCAGCTCATAGTTAGTTCAGAGATAATCCATACAACACAAATACAACTCAAATTCTCAAAGATAAATCTGAGAGTAAAAGATGCATTCCTGACTCCAGTAAGATATATATATATATATATATATATATAGTGTGTGGAGTGGAAGAGACTCCACACGATGGGCTCATCTGGACACAGAATTACCCTGAGCCTTCTGCAGCCTTTCCTAAGTACTCAGACCAAGATAAACTTTCTCCAAATGGAGGCATGAAATAACTGGAATTTGCATTAAATAGGATCTGGGGAATAAGCCTTTGGATGAAAGACCCTGGAAAAAGGGCAAACCCTCTGCAAAGTCTCTATAAACTTTCTTGTATTAACTTTTAGTCTGTTTCTCTGGACATGAGTCACACGGAGACATTTAAATGATATCAAACATGACTGTTAATTCACACATTGACACAGAACATTATATGTTGCATGTAGTCATACTGAGTGAAGGGAAGGAAGAGGAGAGAAGGAACAAATGTGAAAGAGGCTTTCCTGTGTTTTCACTCTGTGGGCTGTAGAGACTGATGCCTGTGTCTGTTTGCATTGTCTGTATCTCAGGAGATCATCCAGCCTTAAGCTTCTCAGGAACATTCATTTGTTCATCTCTCAATCCTCATTGAATTATATTGCATTGTTTTGATAATAAAACTAAGCATTTAAATATCATTTTACTAAGACATGTTATTGGAGATTTAGAGCGATGAATCTTATTTATATCATTTTATGTAAGTATCTGCTGTACTGTTATAAAGATCTCATTGATTTTCATTACAAGCTATCAGAATTTCATCACTTTTTGTCCACATAAATATCAGCATCTGCACCAAATTGCATATTTTTGCTCAATTTGAGCCTCTGAATAAAATTGAGCCGTTTTTTCTGAATATTTTCACTATATCAGACTATATTATAAGCTATAAATGCCTGATGCAAACTTAATACACAAATGCAGCTGAAAAAAAGCAGATTGTTCTGACTATTGTGGATGTGGTTGAGCAGCAGTGTTGAGTAACATGTTTATTACAGAGTGCGTAAGAGAACTGAAAGAGAAGAGCGTCAAATACAGGGCGACCTGAGCAAGAGTCAGCGGGCCTGTGAGCAGCTCGACAGCCAGAAGGTCAGGAAGACTTTTTTTCCTTATTTTGAGGGTCAAATCTGAAGTTGAATACATTTGCATGAACGCATTCATATAACCAGAAATCTCTGAAGCTTGTGTGCTGTTGTGATTCTTGTAGGGCATCACTGTTCCCAGAGACAGCTGGTACTGGCCTGAAGTTGTGAAAGATGAAGAGGAAGAGCTTCTGGAGGAGGAAACCAAACCAGAGGGAAGTGACGACGAGGAGGAGCTAACCGTGAGTTTATGGCTCTTTCATTGCTAACAAGTTGCTTTGGAGGGGAACAGTTTGTTTTATTATTTGTCTTGCAATAACTTTAGTCACAGGCTTGAATGTTTGAGCTTGACGAATGCAATCAACAGTACAATTTTTGGAAAAATGCTGTAATTTTAATTAATTTGATAAATCATTACATTTCGTTTTAGAATTCATTTTTAATTTGTATATATTTATATATATATATATATATATATATATATATATATATATATATATATATATATATATATATATATATATATATATATATATATATATATATATATATATATATATAGGAAGATTTTTAAGGTTTTTAAAGAAGTCTCTTCTGCTTACCAAGCCTGAATTTATTTGATCCAAAGTACAGCAAAAACAGTAATATTGTGAAATATTTTTGTTATTTAAAATAACTGTTTTCTATTTGAATATACTTTAAAATGTAATTTATTCCTGTGATTTTAAAGCTGAATTTTTGCATTACTCCAGTCACATGATCCTTCAGAAATCAGTTATATTCTGATTCGCTGCTCAAAAAACATTTATTATTATTATTATTATTATTATTATTTTGTTGAAAACAAGTATCCCCCCCTTGGAGCTTGGAGTCAGTATATATATATTTAATAAAAAATATATATATACTGACTCCAAGCTTTTGAATGGTATGGTGTATAATGTTACAAAAACTTTTTATTTCAGATTAATGCTGATCTTTCTATTTATCAAAGAATCCTTAAATATTGATAATCATATTAATAATCAGAAATGTTTCTTGAGCAGCAAATCAGCATATTAGAATGATTTCTGAAGATCATGTGACACTGAAGACTGGAGTAATGATGCTGAAAATTCAGCTTTGATTAGATAATTTACCTCATATACCTATTCTCTTGTAGTTGGATACCAAATGTGCACTCATTTAATTATGGGAGGTGCCTTATCTGTGCCTCTGTATTAAAATGATTGCACTGTTTTGCATTATTATTATTTAGAAGCACCGTTATTCTGTTGTGTTTTCTTTACAGCCTTTAGACAAGCTGCAGTTTCTCACCTCGTATTTGCGAGGAGTTCATTTTTACTGCATATGGTGTGGGACAGCATTTAATGGTAAGAAGTGTTAAAGTATAATGTATGTTTGAGCAGATACATAAGTGATAAACTAAACTGTTCTTGTTCAACAGATGAGGAGGATTTGAGCTCAAACTGTCCTGGTGACACGGCAGCAGATCATGACGACTAGAGCCACCTGGAATTATCTGGAACACTTGTTTTTTAATTTGCTTTTGATGTTTTTGCATAGCTGTGCTTAATATTTATGTATTCATATTTGTTCATTAAATGTTACATTGATTTTTTGTTTATAATTGTGTGGTTTTATATCAGTATTGACCCTGATGCATCACTTCAATTGTTCTGTGTAACTTAATCTCGGCCAGTCGCAAACATTATGATTGTATAGTTAATTTAATTATTTTTTTATTGTTGACTGTGTGAAAATACTGTGATTTTTGTAGATTACCAACAATTCATTACTCCCCAGTTAGTCTAAAAGTGCTTCAAAATGTGGTTTTGTACCTAACACCTCTAGGTATTAACATTTTCTTGTTTTTATAGTTATTTTTGATATTTTTAGTATAGATTTAAGCATTTACATCAAACGAATGACATTTTGTTGATTTATGTTACTTGCCAGATTTCATATTTACAGAAACAAATGGGGAGGGGGAAACCAATAGTGGCTCGCATAAAATTCAAGGCATTAATGTTTGCATACAAAACCACCTCTGGCTCTGCACCCCTTTACCTAAATTCAGTACTTCAGACCTATGTGCCCTCTAGAAGCTTGCGTTCTGCAAGTGAACGCCGCATTATTGTTCATCCCAAAGAGGCACAAAATCACTTTCTCTGACTTTTTCATTAACTGTTCCCATCTGGTGGAATGACCTGCACAACTCAATCCCAGCAGCTGAATCCTTAGCCATCTTCAAGAAACGGCTAAAAACACATCTCTTCCATCTTTATTTGACCCTCTAACTCTAGCATTCTCTTTTCTAATTTTATTTGATCTAATTCCTTTCTTTTTATTAAAAAAACAAAACAAAACACACACACACACTTGACCCTCTGTCAATTGCATATTTATTCTCGAACTGCTAGCTTTTCTTAAAAAACTTAAACACTAGCTTTCTTTTCTATATACTATCTACTTGTTTAAAAAAAAAAAAAAAAAACACCTTGCTACGTGTACTGCGTTAGGCTAACCGAGACTTATCATATCGCTTGCATGTTGTTGCTCTTTTGTTGCTTTTGATTGCTTCTATTGTCCTCATTTGTAAGTCGCTTTGGATAAAAGCGTCTGCTAAATAACTAAATGTAAATGTAATGAAACATAAATTCGTATTTATATTACTATACCTGGTCATTTATTTCTCAATCTAAGCAGATGAAAATTAATTTATATAATTGTTCTTTGTCTCCTGCAGTTAAAAGAAGGCGAAATTTTTAGGTGGGTGTGGCCTATCAGCACGCTTGGGCTTTGATTGGTCAATACAGTTTTTGGCCGTGACGTTGAATTCCGGAAATCGAAACTTATCGATCTAAATGATACGAAGAAATGAAAGTGAAAAAAGAAATGAAAGTGATCTTGTGTGTGTGATCGATGTCGGTGTGAACTGACACTGTTAGTACCGTGTTAAGTTGATTTAAAAACACGGTAATGCGTCTTTTAGTGTTCGTCCGCTGAAGATATGACGCTCTGCGTGGCGCTCACGTGCTGATCAACGTAACGTAACGCTCAGTGAACTTCTGTCATTGTTATTTTTAGTTATTTTTTTTTACTGTGCAATGGAGTCTCTGTCAGGGAATTATATTTCTCAGCTGAATGAGTACCAGCAGAAGACTCAGTGCACTGTGGAGTATGAGGAGGGATCCACCGATGGACCGAGTCACAACAAAACGTATGGAGCTATCATTCAGTCATTATATGTACAGTAGAAATGAGTGAAGACTGCTGACGAACAGTTTCTGTGCTGTTGTGATGCAAATTAAATTACTATTGGTATAAAATCATTATTGTTGACTTGCGTCTAATCAAATCTGTGTAATCAGGTTCACTATGAGGGCTATTGTTAATGGACAGAGGTATCCTGAGGGCACTGGGAAATCCAAGAAAGAGGCGAAGCAAAATGCTGCCAAGAACGCCCTTAATGGCATAAAAATCACTCAAAATACTGAACCTGTAAGTACAAATATGTTTTATACATATATATACATACACTAACTGGCCACTTTATTAGGTAGACCTTGCTAGTACCGGGTTGGACCCCCTTTTGCCTTCAGAACTGCCTTAATTCTTCGTGGCATAGATTCAACAAGGTGTTGGAAACATTCCTCAGAGATTTTGGTCCATATGGACATGATAGCATCACGCAGTTGCTGCAGATTTGTCAGCTGCACGTCCATGATGCGAATCTCTCGTTCCACCACATCCCAAAGGTGCTCTATTGGATTGAGATCTGGTGACTGTGGAGGCCATTTGAGTAAAGTGAACTCATTGTCATGTTCAAGAAACCAGTCTGAGATGATTTGAGCTTTGTGACACGGTGCATTATCCTGCTGGAAGTAGCCATCAGAAGATGGGTGCACTGTAGTCATAAAGGGATGGACATGGTCAACAACAATACTCAGGTAGGCTGTGGTGTTTAAACGATGCTCAATTGGTACTAAGGGGCCCAAAGTGTGCCAAGAAAATATCCCCCACACTATTACACCACCACCACCAGCCTGAACCGCTGAGACAAGGCAGGATGGATCCATGCTTTCATGTTCTTTACGCCAAATTCTGACCCTACCATCTGAATGTCGCAGCAGAAATCGAGACTCATCAGACCAGGCAATGTTTTTCCAATCTCCTATTGTCCAATTTTGGTGAGCCTGTGTGAATTGTAGCCTCCGTGTCCTGTTCTTAGCTGACAGGAGCAGCACCCGGTGTGGTCTTCTGCTGCTGGAGCCCATCTGCTTCAGGGTTCGACGTGTTGTGCGTTCAGAGATGCTATTCTGCATACCTTAGTTGTAACGAGTGGTTATTTGAGTTACTGTTGCCTTTCTATCATCTCTAACCAGTCTGCCCATTCTCCTCCGACCTCTGACATCAACAAGGCATTTTCGTCCACACAACTGCCACTCACTGGATATTTTCTCTTTTTCGGACCATTCTCTGTAAACCCTAGAGATGGTTGCGCGTGAAAATCCCAGTAGATCAGCAGTTTTTGAAATACTCAGACCAGCCCGTCTGGCACCAACAACCATTCCACGTTCAAAGTCACTTAAATCCCCTTTCTTCCCCATTCTGATGCTCTGTTTGAACTTCAGCAAGTCATCTTCACCACACCTAGATGCCTAAATGCATTGAGTTGCTTCCATGTGATTGGCTGATTAGCAATTTGTGTTACCAAGCAATTGAACAGGTGTACCTAATAAAAGTGGCCAGTGAGAGTGTATATAATATATAACATATTTTCAGTGGTATCCTTATGCGTTTACTTATATATACATATATGTATTTATTTACTTATATTTTCTTATATATTGTTAGTGTTCAATATAAGAATGCATATAAAATATTACATTTCATGTTTAATATTATACTTAATATTATACAAAAATATTATTTCAAAATACATATATACATTATATAATATTATGCATAATAATATTGTTTAAAAATACACACATGTAATATTTAATATTATAAATCATTTGTAATATTTTTAATTAAAACATAAAATAATAAATAATTTAAGAATATTTTGAAAACCTATAATACCGATTTTTGTGAGTGCTCTGTATAAAAATACATTTATAATATTAAATATAATATTTAATATTGTACACTATCGTATTTTTTAAATGTTGTGATAATGCATTAGTTCTAAAAATGAAAACACTTCTAAAGCATTTATTAATCTTAGTTAATGTTAATTTCTACATTTAATACATTATTTAATCAAATGTTGTATCTGTTAATATTATTTAATGGATTTGAGCTAATAATATGAACTAACAATGAATAGTTTTATTAACTAACGTTAACAAAACATTCATAAATACTGTAACAAAAGTATTATTCACTGTTAATTAATGCATTACTAATGGGACCTCATTGTAAAGTGTTACCAAATTTTATATTCATTTTTGTTGTAATAATTATTTTCTACAATCTAGATCATTTGTTTAAAACTTAATGTACTTGTCTTTAAATGCAGACAACATCATCTGTTCAAAACACTTCCAACAATGTGACCGTATCTCAGAGGAATTATATTTGCTGGCTTAATGAATATTCACAGAAGAACAAGTTATCATTCAAGGCTCGTGAGTCCACTGTAATGGATCCAGGAAACACCACTCAGTGAGTATTTAAACATTTGCACACATGCCTGTTCTTCTGATTCACAATATCCTGCTGAGGAAAGACAGAAAAGTACAGTACCTTTTAAATAAAAATGTGCACAGTCTGCAAAATAAACTTTAGCCCCTAGCAAGAAATAACACTTAATTCTCTCTTATCTCTTTTGCAGATTGTGTACTTATGTTTGTAAGTACGTTTGTGGTGATAGAGAGTTTCCTGAGGCTTATGAAAAAAATAAGAAGGATGCCAAAGAAGCAGCGGCAAAATGTGTTTATGAAGAGATACTCAAAACACAAGATGCAGAGGTAACACAGCATTTATCTACTTGGATTGTCTAATGCTCTAATTTATTTTTTGTTTGTTTGTTTGACTTTTTTTTTGTCATTTAAGGTCTTCGATGACAACAGCATTCGAACACAGAGGTCAGAGGTTGCGTCTCGTAGGTAAATGATAAACAACATCATGACTGACAGTAATTGACTTATATTTAAAATTGTGCTCACCCTTTAGGCCATCCAAGATGTAGATGAGTTTGTTTCTTCATCAGATTTGGAGAAATGCAGCATTCCATCACTTGCTCACCAATGGATCCTCTGCAGTGAATGGGTGCCGTCAGAATGAGAGTCCAAACAGCTGATAAAAACATCACAATAATCCACACCACTCCAGTCCATCAGTTAATGTCTTAAAGAAAACAAAAGCTGAAACAAATCCATCAAGACGTTTTTAACTTCAAACCATTGCTTCCAGCCAGAGTACGAGTCCATAATAACTCTTCCTCCAGTGAAAAAGTCCATCTCCTGGTGTCTCTCACACCAACATCCAGCCACATATTTGTTTAGAGCTGTTTTGGCTTATAAACAGTGCTTGATCTGTGCAGCTTTCTCTCTTGATTCAGACCAGACCACTTTTTCACTGGAGGAGCGTTATTATGGGTTATGGACTTATATTTTAGCCAGAAGCAATGGTTTAAAGTTAAAAATGTCTTGATGGATCTGTTTCTTACAAACACACAGCTTTTGTCTTCTCAAGACATTAATTGATGGACTGGAGTGGTGTGGATTATTGTGATGTTTTTATCAGCTGTTTGGACTCTCATTCTGACGGCACCCATTCACTGCAGAGGATCCATTGGTGAGCAAGTGATGCAATGCTACATTTCTTCAAATCTGATGAAGAAACAAACTCATCTACGTCTTGAAATTCCTGAAGGTGAGGACATTTTCAGCTAATTTTCATTTTTGGCTGAACTATTCCTTTAATTACTACTCTCTATATTGAGCTGTTAATTTCTACTTCTTGTCCTTTATTTAAGTGCTAGCCTGGACCGTGCCAGTTTGAGTTTTGCTGATGAATCTCGAAGTGCCACGCCTGACAGCAACTACATAGCACATCTCAATCACTACAGCCAGAGATATAAATGTGCTCTTGATTACAGATTAGTGGAGAAACGAGGCCCTCCTCACAACCCTGAGTAAGTCTTGAACTCTGGAGATTTGTTTGAGTCGAAAACGAAAAACTGAAATTTTCTTTTTCAGGTTTGTATATAAAGTTGTCATAGATGGGAAGGAATACCCTGAAGGACAAGGAAAGAGTGCAAAAGAGGCAAAGCAACATGCTGCTCAGCACGCTTGGAGTGAAATTAATGAGCAATCTGGATGGACCACACAGGTAGGATGCTTCAGAAATACAGATATGTTTATAGTCTTAGTGTTAATGATATCATGTTTATTAATGCAAGTGCATGTTATGAATCAACAGAGTTCTGAAGATGACAGCTCCTCACAACCTCAAGAGACATCGTAAATTTAAATGAACAAAATAACAATACAATACAATTATATATTATGTGCATATAATGATATAGAGATTCATTGTAGTTTAATGTTTATCTGTTTCATAGTAAATCTCCGGATGCACAGCCCTCCTCAAAAAGCTCGTCTGAAACTCCCAGCTCAAGTTCTTTCATTATCTTTAAAGACTCATCTGCTGTCAGTTCTCCTATGGCCGTAAGCCCTGTAAGTCCAGTTTTGCATGTTTGACTTTGAAATATTCACACAATAATATTTTAGAGGCTATCCATTTCATAGAACATAAGTGTATTTTAACATTTTATATTTTAACAATTTATGAATTGCAAACCAGTGTGTGATCCCGCTGGATGTAAAGCCGAAAATAAAGTGAGGTTTTACAGATATTAAATATCATATCATATTTTAAATTTCACATTTTTATTTACATTATTATCAGTGACATAAAATAACAACTTTCTCTTTTAGATTAGCACCAAATTTCCTTCTGTCACCAAACAACCTGGCCAGGAGTAAAGAGGTATTGGAGCATTAATAAGTTCAGTATAACAGTATGTGCCGTTACCTTAATTATAAAGTAGAACAAAATGAAGTCATCTGACGAGTTACTTTTTCTGTGAGGAATTAAGTTTGGTTTGCGTATGTTCTTCTTCATTATATGAAGAAGTATCCTTCAGGTGAATGCAAAAAAATGTTGCAAAATGAGACCAATGCAAAGGGAAATTTAAAGTTCTGTTGAAAAATTAAACTTCTTTTTTTCTTTGTTCTTCCAATAATTTCCACAGGTTGGTCCTAACATGAATGTCCACAATCCTACAAAGCCATCTGGAGATCAATCTTCAAACCAAGCTATAAAGTCAAGGTAAATCATAAGCTCTTTTTAAACTTTTTGTGTTTTATTAGTGTTTACAAAGTGTCTTTGTGTCAATCAGCATAGCTTTTGAAAACATTTTTCCTTTAGAAATCCACTTTTTGAAGGTGTTATGTTCGTCTTTGTAGGTTTTTAGAAGACTTTGACTCAATAAGTCGTATTGGCAAAGGTGGTTTCGGACGTGTTTTCAAGGCAAGACGAAAGCTCGAGGACACATATTATGCTGTGAAGATAGTGAAGAGTAGAGAGTAAGTACATGAAATTCAACTTAATGTAATTTGATTGGCTGTGTAAGACAGACTGTTGCAGACATTGTATGCCTATGACATAGCAGCAATAGAAATTTAGTTTTTGTACTACATCTACATAATGTCAGGCTATTTATTGCATTTCCCCAGAAAAGCTCTTCGTGAGGTTGGGGCTTTGGCTGGTTTTAATAATGCCAACATCGTCCGCTACTACACAGCCTGGGTCGAGGACACGGCATACAGATACGATTCTTCAGAGAGCTACAGCCTCTCAGAGTAATTCACCAAAAACAACTCATTTAATATTCCTTTACTGGTGGGACCTGCATGACTACTCGTTTTTGATAGTCAACTAGTCAGCAGTTGTTGTTTTTGTATCTTTGCGGGACACAGTTTGTAGACAGATAAATCCTACTGCTTTAACCACGAGTGGAATTGAAGTCATGTGATTTACGATTAGTCGACACACACCCAACACATTAACTGATGACAGAACTAATCGAGTAGTCATGCAAGTCTCTACCAGCATTTACATTTATGCGTTTGGCATTTGATGCTTTTATCCAATGCGACTAACATTGCATTCAAGGTATACTCTTTAACGATGCTTTTATCCAATGCGACTAACATTGCATTCAAGGTATACTCTTTAACAGTTCATGCATTTCCTGAGAATCAACCCATGGAATGCATGAACTGATAAAATGTATCTTCATCCAGCTGTAACATGTATATTTGTACTGGTCTATCTGTCTGTTGGTTTTAGTTCTGGTAGTGACCCAGTCACAAAATACCTCTACATTCAGATGGAGCTTTGTGAGGGAGACACGCTTTATGCCTGGATTGATAAAGGGAACTCTTCAAATGTTGGTTATCCAGAGCGGAGGATGGATGCAGCACAGATCAGCAGGCAGGTGATGAAGGCTGTGGAGTACATTCACTCCAAGAGCTTCATCCACAGAGACCTGAAGGTAGGGCTATAACAAACAGTTATTTAGATGATCGATTAATCTGTTGATTATTTTTTACATTGAATCCATTTATTGTTCTCTGATTGGTCCATTACTCCTTACAAGTAACCATAGTTAACCTACCAATAAATAACACCCATAACATAAGCCAATCTTTCAAAATTTTTATGTAAACATTTTCTCATAAAATACTTGCTTTACAAAAAAAAACAAAAAACAATGAAATGAAATTAAAAGGCATCTGTCAGTAAAACAAATGTCCGTGCTGCTTTCATAGTCACTGTTTGGGATTGACAACAGCATTTGCTTACACGTGAGTCTTGAAATGTTTTCTTCATTATTTAAAGCACACTTAAAGAACAAATACACAAATTACAAGCAGAGATAAATACAGTATAACAATGTAACAAATAAAATAAGGTCTAACAGTAGTATTCATGTACAGAAATGTAATAATTAAATGTAAAATAACACCGCATAGTGTTCACTGTACAAATTAAATATAGATTAATCTTTGTCAAAGCTGTGTTTTGTTGTTTGATTAACTTGAATGACACAGACAGCAGCAGGTATTTATAGGCTGCTGTCACTTTAAGATATGATGCACGGATCTACTAAAATGATACACTTCCGATTTCTTTCTCAGCTGTTATTGTTCGCTTAAGACATAATTGACTGCGTTTACCAGAATGATTGTCGAGATGGGTATTTCGACATAATTTTATGTGTATGTGTCTGTTCAAACACAATGAGATGCGAAAGAGGAAGCAACTCTGCGTTAAGGCTGTTTCACACTGAGCGACGACGAACAGTGCTTTCACACCGAGTGCGAAACAATTATTCGTCTTCTGCTAATTCATGCTTGCACGCTAGGTGCCGCCGACCAACAATGCATTTTTCCTCATGTATGTATCTCTTTTATGGCTTTAACATGGTCCGCTGGTCAATATACAGCATTAAATTAAGATAAATAAATACACCAGAAATACACACTATCTGTAATCCTACAAGAATACATCTTAAAATATTATTAGCGTTCCAATGACAATCAAGCTACACTTCTAAATTTGTGATTATTTCTCAGTTAACACTTATTTATTTCAAGTAAGGAAAATGTTTGTCGGTGCCGATAGCTTTGTGGGCAGCACGGCGTTGTTTTACAGGCATCCCGAGTTTGAATCCTGGCTCTCTCCCACTTTGCTTCTTGTCATAACTACTGTCCTATCATAATAAAAGCAAAAACACCAAAAAAAAAATCTTTTAAAAAAAAAAAGTAACAAATTTTTAATGGTTTTAGTTTTAGCCAATAATGATAAACCTGAATTGAAAAGAAATTCCCTACTCCTGTTTTCTCAACTTCTGCAAGCTTGGTTTGATCACTCTTTCCTGTTTCTTTGTTTCAGCCTTTGAACATAATGTTCAGCAGTGAGAGAAGAGTAAAGGTTGGAGACTTTGGCCTCGTGACCACAGCAGAAAATGACAATGACGAGCAACTGCTGGAACGGACTAAGAGGACAGGAACCCGTAGTTACATGAGCCCGGAGCAGGTGAGTCAGGAGGCATACATTAGAATATGACATGCTGTTCACAAACCATTTTACTGAACCCTAATGCTACATTTTTAAATAAGTGAAAGTTGACGTTACATGCCAGAATGGTTGTAAAGAGTGTTCTGTCTTCATTGTTCCAAACTAAATGTTTAGGTGGCTCAAACATCCTATGACAAAAAGGTGGATATATATGCTTTGGGTCTCATATACTTTGAACTCATCTGGAAACTTGCCTCAGTGTCTGAAAAGAGCAAGGTTTGGTTCATCTTTTGGTCCTTTATATAATAATACAATCCATGTACTGTGTATGAACTTACGTGTGAACTTATTGTGTCTGAATTATCTGGATTGTTGTAAATAATGAAATAATACAAACAATATTTTAATATTTTGTGACATTTAGATTTGGGAAGATATAAGAAGTAGGAAATTTCCACCACAGTTCTCTAGGAAATTTAGCTTTGAGGTGAGTGTAATTTCATGACTGAAGAAGTTGAAGAAGCAAGTGCTACTATATGCTGAAAATATCAATCAGTTATTTTGAATATTACCTCAAAGCTGACCGTTATCTAACATACTCTCTCATTTTTCACAACTGATGAAACAGCACAAGCTCATAGATCGAATGCTGAGAAACAGTCCTGAAGAAAGACCAGACGCCTCAGAGCTGATCAGAGAGCTGGACCGATATACTAACATCCTGAATGCAGATCAAGACAACAGGACGATTTAATGAGATCTCATCTCTTATATGCCTTTATAATAATAGCAGTTGTTTATACTGTAACATTTAAGGTGAAGCATTTAACATGCTTCTATAGAGCAACTTACAGAAAGGTTCACATGGCAAGTGTGCAATTTTAAAAATAACTACGAAAGGAAGTTGATGTTGTTACTCATCCTTAATGCTGTTCTTCTGTGGAAAATATTTAGTAGAATGTCTGCTACGTTCTGTAGAACACAAAAGAAAGAAAAACATAAGTGCAAAAAGGTATAAAGTCAGTTTATGTTGTGTCTAACACTTCTCTCTGATCATGCTGTTGTATTACTGTAATTCTGTCTGTATGTTTACATGAATTATCATGAATTATCATAATTATCGATGGTTGACAATTATAACTGAGTGCTGATTCCCTCAGTTTCTATTCTTTTCTCTTTTTTGCTATCTGTGAAGGTTTTCTTATTTGCTCACATCTGATTTTATAATATTGGGATGTTATTGAGAAAATATATTTTTAAAAAATCTGTTCAAGCATACTTAATTACATAAATTGCTAAGCTGTCATTGTGAATAGAACTGTGAATGTCATTGTGATGTAGAAACAACTTGTAAATTTCACAAATACAAACAGACAATAAGTAACATTTAATTAAACGTAAAAGTAGTAGAAAGGCTGAAATGGTAGGCTATTTTCTTGTAAAATGTACTACAATATTTGTTTTATTTACAACATTGAAAAGTCATTTTTTTACAGTGTAGTAAAATTAAAGCTGCAGTCCGTAACTTTTTTTTTTGTTTAAAAATTACCCGAAATCAATATTTGAGCAAGTACATAACCAGCCAGTGTTCAAACATATTGCCTTACTTTAGCCCGATTCACAAGGGTTAGCTTATAATAATGTTTTCTAATTTGAGTGGTACGGGTAGGTTTTCGCGTGAAATTCGAGCATGGCACTGCGTCATTACGTCACGTCTGTAAACAAAAAGAAGTTGTCCCGGCTAGTAGGCTATCTCATGTGAGGATCCTGCAGGTGGTGCATCGTTAATAGCCTTTTCTCATAGCAGCTAGAATAATTAAATGTATCATTTTGGTGGCGGATTGTATTGGATTGAAAATTATGTGTTTATGAAACACGTGAATTAAATTAAATTATATTCCAGTTTTAAATGTGCTTCTGATTACAGATAGCCTAATATTACACAAGATTTATATTTTAAAGACAACCAGTTCGAAGGGAGCATAATTTGCTTTTTGGGTTAAAATAATTTCTTAATGAAATTCGAATGGTATGACAATTAAGAGGATTAGACTGTACAGAAATTGAAATCTACACGCTAATGTGCTATAGGGTACTCATGGTCACGCAATGCTGATGTTGTTAACATTAATAATTTGAGAATAAAGTATAACAATAATAATTTGCACGGTTTGATGTGATATGAGCTAAGTGATCTTTAGATTAAATCACCATTGGTAGCGTGATTTATTGTAATTCTTTTTTTCCTCAGTTGGTCAGAACAAACGTGGCAGACTGGTTACTTGTTCAGATGACAATATACAGTGAAAATTCTTATTTGGGTCATATATTCCAAGACATAGGCTAGAATCTGTGATTGCGAAATACAGTAAATATTCACACCACAGACTGTAAAAAAAGATCCACCCTGGTGCAGTGACTGAGCCACACTCCTCAAAACATTAGATTTATATGAGCTGGAGCGGTGACAGCGCACAACCCACGCAAGGAAGATACTTCCGCAAGCAGCTGCAATTGCAGGTTTTCAAACAGAGATGGCGACAAAGAGGCAAAACTTACGGACTGCAGCTTTAAAGGGGTCATATGACGTTGCTAAAAAAGAACATTATTTTGTGTATTTGGTGTAATGCAATGTGTTTATGTGGTTTAAGGTTCAAAAAACACATTATTTTCCATATACTGTACATTATTGTTGCTCCTCTGTGCCCCGCCTTTCTGAAACGCACCAATTTTTACAAAGCTCATCGTTCTGAGAAGCGAGGTGTGTTCTGATTGGCCAGCTATCCAGTGCGTAGTGATTGGCTGAATACCTCAAGCGTGAGACGGAAATGTTACGCCCCTTACCGTATTGTGATGCCGTGTCCCTGAGCGATGACACAAAAACAATAAAACTCATTACAAACCAGGCATCTGTTGCATCCAGTGGGGACATAATTACTGATTATAATGACTTATACTGTCTTTTTATGCGTCGCGTTGCATGGCGCTGCGTAAACATTACCATGTCTGCATTTGAGATCGGAGGAGAAGCGACAAACAAGAAGCGCTACTCTACACTTCTCAAAACTCGCGTTTGAATAGTCAGTGGCAAATTCTTTAATTATGAAAACATACTTACAGGCTGTGAGTCAGAAGCGCCAGACTGCCCTTCCAAAGTTGGAATTGCCCCACTTTATAGAAACAGTCTTTGAGCAGCTGGCAGCTACTCCCAGATTCAGGAAATAGTCCTCCGTAAAATGTGCTGCACACACTCGAATATTTGGGTTGAACTGTTCTGGAACAGTGTTGTAAATACAGCTTAACCACTGATTTCTAGTTGTGTCCTCTTTTAGAAGCCCAAGCAAAGTAGTTTCTCTTTCACAACGAAACAGTGTCTCCAGGACATGGTGCCAGCGGCAGCAACAATACTACAGCGAGAATAAAAGTTCCGCCTTCTTTTATTGCATTTATATTTGGGCGGTGTTTTGCAAATCTCCCCAGACCGTGACGTAGACATGTGGGGGCGTGTTTAAATTAGCCGTTTTAAGGGGGCGTGGTCGAGTCTTAACTTTTATAAGGAATATCTCTTTGGTTTTGAGACTTTAGTCTTTGCAACTTCAGGGATCTTATCTGTGCACAAACAGCTTGTAACAATCCAAAGAGAAAGGAAAACTTGAAATCGCATCATATGACCCCTTTAAGTGACGTCGTGTTAATGCTGCAATCGATTTCAAAGTTTTAACTCAGAACAGCCAAAACGCATTATTCTGGGCTTTTATACACTCCAATGATATTTTTTTTAAATTTGCAACTTAAACTTAGAATTTTTTTTTACAGTGTAGTCGAATGCGTCATATGGCAAACATGAGATCGATTCTAAACTTGGTAATCTGAGAACGGCGAACTCTTGTTACCTTCTCTGCGAACGTGACAACTATTTTTCATTTTTCTAGGCTTTTAAATGAATTAATAAAGTATATAAAATAGAATATATTTTAAGGCATTATACTGATATATGTCAGTATAATGCCTTAAAATATATTCTATTTTATATACTTTATTCGAATATATGTTCATATATGTTTCCAAATCACCTATAAACTACACCTTATTTCCCTAATAACCGTATTTTAAATTTGTATCATTTCATTCTAATGATGTGTTGTGTGTTTGCAAAATAAAAGTTTATAGTGACGATTGGAAACCCAGAGCAGGAAAGCGAGAGTGAATCGAAACAGAAAGCTAAAGACAGCTGGTTTAAATACTGACACATAGCTCTGAGACTTTTGGTCTTAGATCGAGCAGAGAAGGTAGAAGACATGTCGGCCGACGCTGAAATGGAGACGAAGATCTGTGACTTCTTGAGACGAAATGGCAAAAGCAAGGTGTCGATAATTTCTAATAAATTCGGACTAGATAAACGCACCGTGAATAGACTTTTGTACAGCCTAGAAAAATCAAATCAGGTGTTCAAAAGTGACGAACAGCCTCCTGTTTGGGAGCTTATGGAGAATAAGAATGAGATCAAACAGACACTCAAACCAGAGCAAAAGTCTCAGATGACAACAGAAACAAGTGAGGAGAAACATGTGGAGGATCTGCTGATGAGGTCAAGAGGTTTAAAAGCCTATCAGATCGCCAGAGACCTGAAACAATCAAGACAAACCATCAACAAACAGCTGTACAGTTTGATGGAGAAGGGTAAAGTACAGAAATGCAGCATTAGCAACATGTGGACTATGAATGAGGAGTGGAGCGATGAAAGTTTCAGCAAAGAGAGGTTTGTGTGTGTTTTTTTTTTTTTTTTTTAATTAAAAATAGGCTACTTACAGTAGTGATTTATAATGACTACTTGGTGTTTTTAATTTGTTGTGGAGAATAATTTAAAAATGATTTGTTATTGATCAGTTCCAGTTCCTGTCCCAGTGATCATGGACTGGATTCAGTTTCAGGGTAAGCATACTGCACCTGACCGCTTTGTGTCCACCAGAAGTATCTTGTTTAATTAAATTCAGATTTTACAAAGAAAAATGTTTTAAATTAATGTTTCGTTATAGGATAATGTATAATGATTTTATGCTGTATATTGCTTTTCATAGACTGTCTCATAGCTTTGATGTGATCGCAAAACTTGGTCAAGGAGGCTATGGCTGCGTTTATAAAGTAAAACATAAATATGATGGCAAGCTCTATGCTGTAAAGAGAGTCATCTTAACCAGGTAACTTTATACAACTCACAAGCTCATATCTAATTTTAAAAAGAACATTTGTCATGATTATGAGGCAAAAAAACTGAATAATTTAATGGAATTACTTACTTAGTTAAATTATTCATTGTTTTTATGTATTTGTTCGTTTATTCAATTATTTCTTTATTTATTCCGTTATTATTCATTCATTATTTATTTATTTACTTATTTATTTGCTTATTTTTAATTCATTTTTTAAATGAACGTATTTTCATTCATTGGAGTATTTACTTATTCATTCATTATTTTTTATTTATTCATTTATTCATTCATTGATTTAAAACAGGAAAGCTGATTCTGAGGTGAAGGCACTGGCCCAACTAGATCACCCAAACATAGTACGTTACATTACATGCTGGCCAGATTCTGACAACTGGACTACCAGCCAAGAAAAAAACCAAGTGTCCAAGTAAGCAAGTCTTCAGCACTCTTGATAAAACATTCAGTGTTTTCTGAATAGTCACGTTTATGTGTTTTATGTTCAGCACACCAAGTTCTTCATCAGATGTAGTGACCTTTGATAGAGACGGCTGTGAAGAGAAGGATGATGATGATGATGAAGATGATGATTACACATCAGGAATGGAAAGTCTGAGTGTGACAGAGTATGTCCAGCATTCCTCTTATGAGACACTTTTTTATTTTGCTCCTATATTTGCTCCTTTTAGAGTAAACTAGTATTACAGTGTGTCAACTAGTCAGGGGTTTTATTCCCAACAGATGTATCTGCTAATAAAATATAGCTCTAATGTACTTTATGTCTCTTCGCATGAATGCATGAATGTAAATGTACAGTAACTGTAACTGTGTCTGTTCTCAGATCAGGATCCGCTGCTGAGCCCTCACGGAACAACAGAACTGACCGTTCACATCAGTGAGTTTATTTGTTTGATTGAAATTTATGACACAACAACTTGCATTATTCAAATGGCTCATATAATGAGGAATCAAATTTTCTTTGCTCTTTGAAATAACAGCTCTTTGAAATTATTTTACTGTAACTTTTAAATAGGACCAAAAATGTCCATCTGTTCAAACCAAACTGCTGCTCTGCATTTCCCTCTGAAGAATAACAGTGTTAGAAATGAGTTAAAGTTTTTTTTGTTTTTTTTTTAATCCCTGTGCATTTCAGTCTGATCTGACTAGTTTGAGTTGCACATTGAATCTGAATTATGAATCTGTCATAATGTGATGTAAGAGGCTATTATTGAAGGGTGGAGCGGTTTAAACAATATGAAGCCAAATGGCAAACCCTGAGTAAATGCAGTTAGTCATTTCACATCCAAAGAGGCACAGCAGCAAAACACTGTATTTATTTCATGATCATGGAAGCATTTTATTTCTAAATTTCGGCAGCATAAATCTAAGACATATTTACAGTTAAATATAATGTATAATGAATAATACAGTTAAATCTAGAATATAATGTGTCTCAAAACTGCCGATGGTTACAATGCAACCTCATTTCAAGGACTAGATAAAAGAGTGCATAATCATAATTTAAAACAAAAAATATGACCTGATGCAAGAAATATTGACTAACATTATACACAAACTTTTAGAGAAACATAAACTGATGATATGAAATTTATTATTTATAAAAAATAAAAAAAGGATGATATGACTCATTTAGGACAATACTGTGCATTGCAATGTTTAATATTGACCCATGTGACATGCCTCTTTTTTCTCTCACTTATTTCAGCAGCAGGACATATTTATTTATTCAGATGGAGTTCTGCGTGGGAAGAACACTGACTGATTGGATAAAGGAGAGAAATTTTATGGAAAAACAGAGAACCATAGTGGAAATCCATAAAATATTTGATGAAATTATCACTGGAGTGGAATACATTCACGCAAACAAGCTCATCCACAGAGACTTGAAGGTAATTCATTTTTGTTGCTGGGAGGCAGCTAAACTTGTGTTTAAACAAATGAGCATTTTACCCATGTGTACTTTCCTTTTAGCCTGATAACATACTGTTTGGTGCTGATGGCAAAGCGAAGATCGGAGACTTTGGGCTGGTTGCGGCTCAGACCGATGAAAATAGTGACCCTATAGAAAGATCAAACAGAGGAACAACATCTTATATGAGTCCTGAACAGGTAACACATTTTGTATTTTGTGGGCTTTTTTTGCCAAATAAATAAATGAATTTTTAAAAAATCATTGTTTTCCATAGAAAAATAAGAAGAATTATGATGAAAAAACAGACATTTTTCCCCTTGGACTCATATGGTTTGAGATGATCTGGAAAATATCTACCGGTAGTGAAAGAGAGAAGGTGAGTAGTATTTCATGACAGTCATCTGTAGTGATACTATAAGCACGGTTATTACCCATATTTGCAAATAAACATTTGAAAAATATCCTCACCCTCAGGCCATTCAAGATTTTCATCCAAGAGTTTGTTTCTTCATCACCAGTGGATCCTCTGCAGTGAATGGGTGCCGTCAGAATGAGAGTCCAAACAGCTGATAAAAACATCACAATAATCCACACCACTCCAGTCCATCAGTTAACATCTGGAGAAGACAAAAGCTGAAACAAATCCACCATTAAGTCCATAATCCATAATAACGCTTCCTCCAGTGAAAAAGGCGAATCAGGAGAGAAATCTGCACAGATCAAGCACCGTTTACTCGCCAAAACAGTCCAAAACAGCTCTAAACAAATATGTGGGTGGAGAACAGGACTTTTTCACTGGAGGAAACGTTATTATGGATGATGGACTCATATTTTTGTTTTCTCAAGATGTTAACTGATGGACTGGAGTGGTGTGGATTATTGTGTGGATGTTTTTATCAGCTGTTTGGACTCTCATTCTGACGGCACCCATTCACTGCAGAGGATCCATTGCTGAGACAGTGATGCAATGCTACATTTCTCCAAATCTGTTCTGATGAATAAACAACAACAACAAAAAAAAACTTCCTTTAATTTTTAAGTGATTTTTTTTCCCTGACGTTGCAGCTGTGGTCGGATCTGACAGATCAAAGGTTTCCAGAAGGGTTCAGTGACAGTTATCCGACTGAGGTAAGGAAATTGATTTTATCTTCTGATAAATATTGATTGGACCGAGTTTAGCCTATAACTTTATTATGCTTCTTTTTCAGAGTAAATTCATCAAGAAAATGTTGTCGTATTCACCAGAGCACAGACCACATGCAAAAGACATAAAAGAAAAACTGAAGTTTTTCTCTCTGGATCAGAATCTAAGCCAGAAAACCATCTGAGATTTTTATGTATAGAAACTGTTTCAGCAGTTTGGTCGGGTCCTTCCAAAATAATGAATTACCACAGAGTACTTTTGACAAGAAACAACTTTTTCATTATGATGATCTAATTGATTTATTCATGATCTAATGAACTATTTAATGTTCTCTGATTAAGTTGATAATATAAACTCATGAAATGTTGAACATTTGGGGAGTGATTTTATAAAAAATAATGTAAAATAATGTTCAGATTTCTACTAGATTTCTTCTAGTATATTTTATATATTTTAAAAGTTTCAAAAGTTCAGTCTCATTCTGTTTTCATCATAAAAATAAATTATATTGATGTTGTGAGCCTACTTTTAGAAATCCCAACATGAATGTAATTTCACAACATTATTGTAATGTTAGCTGCATAAAATGAACATGGATTTCCATCTTAAATGTAATTGCAACTAAAAGATAATCAAAGTTGCAGTTGTTTGGTTACAGTGTAAACTTTTTGTGCTGGCGGGGAAGATTGCTGCTCAAGTTGACTTTAAGCCATCAGTTTTTCTTGACAAATATGCTGTTTATGCTGGGTGGAATGAAAAAAAAAAAAAATGTCTCATTAATATCAACATCGTGTTCTGACATTGGATAAAATAATAAACTCACATTTTGGTAGAAATTATGTTACTTTTCTTTCATATTTCAGTGACAAAACGACCACAGAGTTATATTTGAATTGTATTTCAATGCTTTTAATTTGGGAGGATGTTACCATTTTGCCTTGTAAAATGAAACATTGGCAGTTTATTAATAAAATGAATATATGAAAAAATTCTAGGTGTTTGTTTATTTAAAGTTTTGAACTTTTTTTAAAATTTTTTTAGAAAATTGTTTTCATTGCTAATCATTGTATGTTTTCCACCTGTGTTCTCAGTATCACTATCTATTTATTTATTTATTTGTAAATTCAAAGATCATCCTCCTCCAGGAAGTGACATTATTTTGGAGGGAAAAGTAAGCAAATCTCAGTAAGTATTAATGAGTGATGTTTTATGAGATGGGTTGTTTCACTCCGAAACAGTCCACCCTGACTGAAAATATCAAGATTAATGTCTCGTATTCCTATGTAAGTAACTTTAGCTCTATTTACATTTAGACATAAATAATGAAATACTCAAACTATTACACAAGCATATTAATTTGCACATACAACCTGTACACAAGCTTATGAACAATAATGACATAATGAGGTGGTTTTAAATGGTTTGTTTCACTCTAACCCCAGGACAGAGCAGGGTGTCAGTGCTCGTCTCGTTCGCTAGGTGTCGCTGTTATCGCGCTGATTTCACTGTGATGGGTTTTGTCCGCATTCGCGTTTCTCTTCTAATCTTTCAGTTTGTTGTTATTTTTAGGTAAATCTACACGAGATTAATGTTGCAGTCTAGTCATTCATGTCAAAATTACCGTAATTGCAAGATGTCAACTCGGAGGTTTCAGTAGAAGCTATTACACAGCCCAAATTGATTCATATCGGACTTCGCTGTTGGTTTTGCCTATGATTTCGAAAATATTACATGTCTTTGGTTTTGATTTTCATGCATATTTGATAACTATCCTCTATCTCAAAGACATTACCAGTACTAAAATTATACATACCAAACTGAAATATGTCTCAGTACTACTGATGTGAACTTTTTAGAATAGCAGTTACGGTACAAAGGGGAAAATGTTTTGTGTGTACTGCAAGAGACTTTCAGCTTATAACATGCATACTTCAAACGACAAACCGTTTTAAGTTGCCAGATATGCTATTTAAGTATATTAACAACCCTGAAATTTATGTCATGAAATTCATGTCATAATACATATTTAAAACGCATGGATGAAGAAAAATGTAAAACATAAACACTTTATTTATTTATTTATTTTTAAGCTGAACACTTATGGTGCTGTTTTGTATGTGTGTGTGTGTGTGTGTGTGTCCTTTCATGGAAAAGAGCAGCATGAACACTTATCAGAATTTGTCCTTATGTGCTCCACCGAAGAAAGAAAGTCATATGGATTAGGAACAACATGAAGGTGAGTAAATGATGAGAAATATCTCTTGTAACACCATTTGTCTGTTCAAATCGGTTGCCTGGAACTACTGTATAATATTTACTTATTGCATATTTGAATTTATGTATGTAGCTTTCATTTACCAGAGTAACACTTGCCAACTGTGACTGCACACATCACTATGAGCCCGAATGCTCTGTTGTACGTCTGAATGAATGGAGGCATTAGACACGAACAGACGCAAAACAACACTCTTTTATAATGGATGAGCAGTTACAGTGTGTGTCTAAAGAAAAAGATATGAATGAGTATATTATAGGCAAGAACAATATCACTGCCATTGTTTGCTGTAGAAGAGAGCACATGCTTCTTAAAGGAATAATTCACCAAAAAATTTAAATCTAATCACCCTCAGGCCATCCAAGATGTAGAGGAGTTTGTTTCTTCATCAGAACAGATTTGGAGAAATGTAGTTCAGCTCTGCAGTGAATGGGTGCCGTCAGAATGAGAGTCCAAACAGCTGATAAAAACATCACAATAATCCACACCACTCCAGTCCATCAGTTAATGTCTTGAGAAGACAAAAACTGAAACAAATCCATCATTAAGACGTTTTAACTTCAAACCGTTGCTTCCAGGAAGCATTATTATGGATTATGGACTTGTATTTTAGCAATAGTTTGAGGATCCATTGGTGAGCAAGTGAAGGAATGTTAAACAAGTCTTGTGCCATTCTGCAATAGGTTTCATTCAATCTCTAGACAAGTGATCTCATTGTCTGTAATATAGAGAATTTTTCTTTTATTAATGTAGAAAACAAAGTCAGACAAAGTTTTACAAAGTGCAAAAGCTACAAACTGTACAATCAAACACTAAAACTGCATTTATAAAAACAATGGACAACAAACCAAAACCATTCATTCAATTTTCAACATTTCAAAATATATACATTTTTTGTTTTATCTATAATGAGCATTCTGTTAATGCATTATATTGCAGTTGTCTATAGAAAAACATCTCCAAAAATAGAAATTTTCAATGGGAGAGTGTCAATAATGTTTTCACAGTTCAGGCCAAGTAAATATGAAATGAATTATTTCCTTCATCTGGTTTTGTTAAACAGGTTTGTGTCCTGAATCTGAACAGAACTGAAACGAAGATAATGATTTTGTTTATGGAGCAGCAATACAAAAATAGCAACAAAACTATGCTTCACACAGTGGAATGTTAGCATACTTATCTAGTATACTTATATATTAATTCATATATATTCTTCTGTATATAACTGACAGTGCAACCAAAGTTTAAGTTTTAAAAAAAGTTTAAAGAATTGAACTTGACAAAGAACAGCCACATTTTCAGCAGCACTGATTCTGGAAATATTTGTCCCGTTCATTTTCTCCATAGGGATTTAAATTTGTGTTTGTACAAGAAATTATATTTAATTTCCTTAATGAGAAAATGCACTATTCCCATGAGACATTGCAAATAATCGAATCAAAACCAACTGCACAATATAAAACTAATTAAAAGATGTAATACTTGTAATGAATGTAATGCTTTGTAATGAACATAAGCATTTCAGTTTGTGTTTGTACAAGAAATCATAATTAATTTATTTAATGAGGCAGTGAACTACCCTTCCCATGATACATTGCAAATAATCAAATCAAAAACAATTTTATAATATAAAACTACTGACTTAGAGTCATTTATATTTATATTTAAATCAAAATATTTAAATACAAAATACAAATATTTAATATAAATACAAATATTTAAATCAAAATATTTAAATATACAAGTATTACTATGTAGAATGTAGGGAGGCGAACTTGATTAATTAATTTACAATGAATCATGGGATTGAGTGGAACCATTTCCATTGTAACAGTGATTTCTCTGATTAATCTCTGGGTAGTGTATTTGAAATCACATTTACTTCTATGGAAACAAATATTTTGCACATTATTGGTAAGAATCGATTTCTTTTTGGAGAAAATGATTGGTAGTTTTGCTTCCAGAGCCATATTGTTGTATTATATTGAAATACCGTAATAAATACTGGTAAAAACATCTGTGGTATGTAATATTTCCCATCAGTGATGGGGAATGTGCAAAATAATACCACTCGTCATCGGGAATGTTCTAGCAGGGATTCAGCTCCTCTTGTGCTAGATGAGACTCTTCCCCTTCAACATATGCGGTGAAACTGTTGTTTCGACAGCCCCAATCATAGCTGTCCGGCGTAAGACTGCGAACAAAAGCAGCAGGCAATTAATAAAACAGTTCTGGTCAGATTAATGGATTAAATCCATAAAGTGACATCTTACATCAGTCTAATTTAGAGCAAAGCAACTTTTCATTGAAATCTAAAGCTTTCAGATGTTTCTACTAAACTAAACTAAGCTGCTTCAGTCCAGTAAGTGTTAATCTGGAAATATTACTAGGTTTTCTTACGTTTACTTGATAAAAATCAGTAAAGATTTGACAGCAAAGAGACACGTGAAGCACCAGCTGAAGGTGGACGTTTGTACAAGTATACTAAAAGACCTTTTACTTGATAAAAAGTATAAAGTATCAATCAGATGATAGAAGTCATGTAGTAGATTATTAAATATGGTGATTCATTTAAGACTGAATGCCAAACTTGACTGTCATACCTGGCTTGAATGTTTTGTGGGATGATACTCCACGCGAGATCATCATCACTGTCGTAACGCCGCGGGTTGTCAAAGAAATAAGCTCTAGATGAGAACATGTGGCCAGGGATCACTGATATACTCTACAAGCCAAAGAGAGAGTCTTTAGCATAATATTGTTGATATTATGTATTATTGAATGTATGTACACTACTGTTCAGAAGTTTGGGGTTGGTAAGATTCTTTTTTTAATTTTTTTTTTTTAGAGTTTCTAAAAGTCTCTTCTGTTCAACATGGTTGCATTTATTTGATAATAAATACAAGAAAAATTGTGACATTTTTGCAATTTAAAATAACTATATTCTTTGTGAATATGTTGTAAGATGTCATTTATTTCAGTGATCAAAGCTGAATTTTCAGCATCATTACTCCAGTCTTCAGTGTCACATGATCCTTCAGAAATCATTCTAATATGCTGATTTGCTGCTCAAGAAACATTTAGGATTATTATCAATGCTGAAAACAGTTGTGCTGCCCAATATTTTTGTGGAAAACCACGATACATTTTTATTTTTCAAGGATTCTTTGATGAATAGAAAGTTCAAAAGAACAGCATTTATTTGAAACAGAATTTTTAAAAAACATTATCAATTTTGATCAATTTAATGCATCTTTGATGAATAAAAGTATTACTTTTTTATTAACCCCAAACTTTTGAATTAATTTAAATATCGTATGTTAAGAACTGGTAAGTCTATTAAAACTTGATAAATCTCATACCCGATCCTGAGCCGGCTTACGGACTCTGAAAAAGAAGACCACCAGTGAAGTGGGCAGTAGCTCCCAAACAAACAGGATCACCCCAAAAACCACATATCCAGCGTCACCCAATGTCGACTTTAGATCTGCCTGTAGAATAAAATAAATCTCAGTAGTTGCAAAAATCAGCAAAATAGCCAAATTCATCAAGACACACAAAACCAAAATACTAAAAGGCTCATTCTGTGTCAAATCAACCAAATTTCAGAAAGTTACCCAGGTCAGTTTTTTATTTTGTTCATATTTCAAACATAAATAGTAATGAAATCCAAAATATTAAATGCAGTAAATGTGTATTTACTGAATAATCCACTATTTTGTAGAGGGGGAACAAAATGACAAAATTTGATGATTTAGAGCCAAATCTGTTGACTTTAATAATCTTTGTTGCATTATATGCCAATGGTGACTGTTGTGGGAAAAAATCACTTCACGTGTTTTTTTCCTCAAAGTTTGCATGCCTGTAACTCAAGAAGTATTACATATATCCTAATATCCTCTCAGATAATGGTTCTTAAACTTTTCTTTTAGTATCTTCATTTAAATGGTTCAAATCCAGTGATATGTTGATCTCAATGTGGCTCCGGGAGTAAATAGTACACATTTTCAGTGGTCAAAAATCAAACATGGGTCAGTTTGCATACAGATGATACCTTTTTTATTTTAAAGAGGAAATTCTGAAGCTGAAAATGTATTGTGTTCCAAATGCATTGAACATACTTGGTCTGATACGTTGTACCAGTCGTAGTCGAATGAGTTGATGCTCTTGATTTTCGCCAGTGCCAGCACCACAAGGTTGTAACACGCACGAGACGAGTACAGCAGGATCACTGTCGCTCCGATTATAGTCACCTGACACACGGATGTTCCCTGGACAGAAAAGACGAGACGTGACGTTCAGCTCGGACTCAATTCTGGTATGAAACACCACTTAATTCATATTACAGTGAATAAAATATACTGTTTTTGAACAGGGATTCACATTGACTTCATGATCTGTTCCACTCCATGGACGTTTAAATTGTTAAATAAAACTCATTTTAACATTAACTAATTTTGTTTTAGTTAAACCCGCAACCTTTAGGTTACGAGTCCAACTCTCTAACCATTAGGCCACGACTTCCCCTTGACTTTATTTGCAACCCTGTGTGTAATATGTTTATCTGTTTTACTTGATTAATGGAATATGCATCAGTGTTATGTTTGTATCACATACACTATTAGATTTTTTTTTTTATTATTATTTTGAATTGGATTTAATTTTTATGTTTTCTGTGTCATTAACTATAATTTAGTTAATGTTTTGGTAATTTTGTGTTTTTGTCATTTTAAAATCTCTATATAGTATTTGTTTTTATTTATTATTTTTAGTTTATTTAGTTTTAGTATTTCATCTCAAATTAAATGAAAATGAGAAGCTACCTTGGCAACAGCATTATTTTATTTTATTTACTTTTATCGTTTTTATTGATATTAAATCATAAAAGCGATGTCAGACTTTGGAAACAAGGCTATAGTTAAATATGATAGGTCAAACAACAGATTAATGAGTTAATCCGAATTTCACAAAAAGCTGATGTCCCGATCTGAATCACAATATGATTCACCTTGGAGCTCCTCGAAACAGTGAATCATTTCACGACGTTTAACTGATTCGGAGTTTCAAAAAGATCTGTTTCACCCATCACTACGTGTTTTTTTTAAATCATTACAAGCAATGTCTAAATTCGAAAATGAATGCCTGTTTGATCTGGTTTTTGCTAGTGAATCGCTTGAACTGAATGATCGAAGTCACAAGTTTGAATCAATCAGAGCGGTTCCAATGTAAATGACTCACTCAATTGAATCGGTTTGTCTGTTCCTCTTTTCGCGTCTTCAGTCATGTTTACACGACACTGTCAGTATTACTACTGGTTTAGCTCGCTAGTTTTATGACATTGACTGAAATAAGAGGACAACGATGTTTATGTTGATGTAAAGATGTTTACAAATAAAATATCCATATTTCTATTCCAGAGATAACATCCAAGAAAAATCTAGGAACATATTGAGGTGAGGAAACCGGTTTACTGCTAACTAGTGAAACACTTCATTAATATGAGCAGCTGCAGCTCAAAATACATGTTAGATGGATACATTGTGCAGTATGATGGAGTTTGTAGATTAATTCACTATATTTGAAATAGTTTGAGTTGGTGACAGTTTAATAAGCATCCAGTCTCTCATAACACTGAAGTGAATGTTCAATTTATCAGTATATATTGTAATAAATATTTGGGAAATTGTTGTTTTATCTGATTGTATTGTATTATATATATATATATATATATATATATATATATATATATATATATATTAGTGCTGTCAATCGATTAAAAAAAATAACTAATTAATCGCACATGTTTTCTGAAATTAATCGCAATTAATCCCACCTAACATTAAAGTTTTTAAATATACTTTTATATTGCAATAATTTCACATTCAATCTTCAAATTAATGTACAAACAACATATTTTTAATATTTGTTTAATGGCATCTTTTTTATGACTGAAGGCCAGTATCACTGATACCTATGATTTCCCTATAAAACAAAATCCCCTAATATTTAACCATTGACTACAGCCATTAAACATTACATTATAATTATCAATTTTAACATTTATTAGACTTTAAAAATAACTTCTAATTTAAGTGAACTTAAAACAATCTTCACATAAACCCATTATAATAAATGTTATATTTAGCTAGGCTACCTGTGCCCCTCAGCAGAGATATACAGAAATTGAATAAAGTTATCAAACACTAAATTCTAAACTAAATACAGATAAATACTTACAGCTATATAAAAGTTATTGATTTCCTCTTTTTTCTTTTATTCTTGATGAACAGACATCACAGCAGCTGGTGATTAGGTTGTTTTTGGCTGCTATTTCTTTAAGAGCTGCCGCTGCTGAACGTGACGTGGATCTGACACGCATCGTATTTTCTCTCAACTCTCATATATATATATATAAATAATTTATTTCAGTTAAAGTGCATTTAATTTCAAGTAACAGAAATTATTTTTTTAAAATGATTTTTACTATAATCACCCTGCTGGGCTACTAGCTGAAATAAAGCAAGTTTAAGTTTTTTAATATTTTATTTAATTTCAGTTGATCTTTATTTAATTTCAAGTAGCAAAAATGATTTTTTTATGGTTTTGGTTTTAGTTTTAATTAATGCTAATATCCCTGATATGCATTACATCAAAAAGTGTAAGAAAAGTTCAGTTCAACAGTTCAATTCAGTCTCTTTAGATGGACATATAATGGACTTGGCACATTGTTAAAGACAACAAGCTTTCTAAGACCGAAAACTAAACCAATTCCAAGACAATGTATGGAAAAATACACTGTGAATACTTTTCCATGCTGCCTTTTTAAAGAGACTGTTTCCTTCTGGTTAACTCATTAAAATGCTTTGCCCGTTGAAATGAATCGTTAGTTTCAATTCCATGGTTTGAAAACTTGCAAACAAAAAAACAAACCAAAACACACCTGTCGTCTTCTGTATATATTGTTGTATATTCATATTGTCTTTAATCTAGCTGAACAGTGTAACCCAACTTTCATCTGCTTTCATTTGTCTTTGTGCATTTGTGTTTGATTACCTTGGACTCCAGGTAGATGTTGGCCAAAGACATCTTGGCGATCTTATAGAGACACAGTGAGAGTGAGACGGCGCAGAGGACAAACAGTGTGTCATTAATGGCCACTCGCACCAGCACTACAGTCTCTCTGTCAGCCTTCGTCATCTTCACCAGCAGAGCACAGGTCAGATTCACCAGCAGGAAGATGATGCTAATGCACAGGAAGAGCAGGTACAGCGGCAGCCTGAAGAAACACGACAGACACGACTTTAGTTAAGAGTGAAGCTAGTGCATTATTACAGCATGCTGCAACGTTATTGTAGTTAACTAAGACTAAAACTGCAACTGAAATTAAAACCATAAACATTTTCAGTACTTGAAATAAAATGAACATTAACTGAAATAAAGGAAAAATAATTTCTTGTTTTAATTTGGTTTAACGTGGCATACTAAAATAACTAAAAACTAAAAGCTAAAACTGAAATAAAAAACTAAAACTGAAATAAAAATTTATTTATATATACACACACATATATATATATATATATATATATGAAAAATACTAAAAATGACAAAACAAAACAAAATTACAAACTTGACATTAAATTAAACAGAAAATATAACAATAAAAACTTATTTAAAATATGAATAATAACTTATTTAAAAATATATATAAATATATTTATATTATAAATAATATTATTCTGCTTTATCTCTCTCTATATATTATGTATATTACATTACATTATGAAAGCACATAAGCATATTAGAAAAAGCTAACAAAAATATTTATTTAAAAAATATTTTATTAGACTTTTTGCATATAATTTCGATTATAACAAAATGGTTTATTTTTTCCACATGATTTTAATAATCAGATAACATTAATAATAATAATAATAATAATAATAATAATAATAATAATAATTGTTTATTTTATATAGCTGTTTTCAGGACCTCAAGGTCACTGAACAAATACATAATACATAAATAAAACAAATACATTAAAAAAAAAACCTACAGAAATAAAAACAAAACATTTGAAAAACAAAGTGTAAAATAGGTGCAATTTAAATATCTGGAAAGATTTTGAGGTACATTATTCCAAAGTTAAGGAAAAATGATTTTTTTAAAAAACATAAAAAATTATAAACTAAATGTATTTTTAAAAGCAGAGGTACGTAAGTTTCAGATGAGAGTTTTTGTATCCATATTCACCTGTATTTCTGAAGTTCTGGCGAATATTTTGACTTCGCCTTGAAAATGACCTGTACCAGAAAACAAGCCGTAAGTTAGTGTAAATATTGCATGCATAAAGCATTTAAGCTCATGACTTATTAAACAGAGAATGACACATTCAGGATCATAAAAGTCACCAGTTCCCTTGTCAAAGCATTGTGATCATAACAGAAACCAGACCCTACAGCAGGCACTTTACTGCTCATCTCCATCATAAACGCTGCATTGACATGTCAAGATGTTCAGAAATATTACATAAGATCTGATTCAGACAAGTTTGGGGGGCTAAAGTGTGTCATATACCGTAAAAAGTTACCTTACTGAGCCATTTCAACCTGATCTGGCCTTTACAAATGACATTAGTGAGAAAGAAAGACTAAAAAATCCAGTTCATTCTACAATAAAAACCTGCACTCGTTTATTCCAAAAAATGCACAATTTACAGTTCTTAAGCATATATACTGTACACTAAATGACAAAAGTATGTATAAAATAACATGCATTGTCGAGTTAAATATAAATTGGTTGTTTATTGTACGTATAAGGTAGATATGGTGATTTACAGTAAATAATTCACAGCTTTTTTTCTTGTAGTGTTTTTTTTATAGTAAAGTGTGAATGCTTCAGACCGCAGTGAATGATTTCAGTTCTCTTTTTTTGCTCGCGCTGTACTCCCACACGCATGATTCATTTACATATGCAGCTTTGATCATAATAAAACAGGAAGAATAGTTCTATACTGCAACATCTCTGCTTTGAAACAATACACATTGTGAGAATATACAACACACATTGAATTGAATTGACATAAGCACTAGTGTGGGTTTGAATCGATAATGACCTTAGTTGCTCTCATACACGCAGCTCACATATAATTCCTCGCCTTCACTGTCATATTTATATGATCTATGCAGCAATAATCATGGATGGAGAGTATTTTTTTCTATATTATACAGTATGATTACATAATCCACTCTGAGAGATCAAGATGCTTTTTGCTGTTGATGCTTTTTGCATGACAGATCTATGGTTTCACTAATGAGATAAATCTGATATATATATATATATATATATATATATATATATATATATATATTTTTTTATCCATCAGATATTGAGTGGATGGTGAAAGGTTTTTCTGTATAAAGAGGTGGCCAGAATTATTATTGTTAACTAAAACTAAAACAATAAAAATCATTTTTATTACTTAAAATAAAATAAACATTAACTAAAAATGAAATAAAATATTTATTAAAATCTTTTCAGCTAGTTGACAAGACAGCATTTCTTATTCTGTTGTTTAGTTTAAGGTGGGGTAGTTAAAAAAATAACTAAAACTAAATAAACTAAAAACTAAAATGTAATAAAAATTATATGGACATATTTAAAAAAAACTAATACAAATGACAAAAACTCAAAATTACTGAAAATTTAAAATAATAAAAAAATAAAATAATACAGAAAATATAAAAACAAAATCTAATTTAAAATATTAATAAAAGCTAATGGTATACCATTAAAACTAAAATAAAAAATAACTAAAATTAAAATAAAAACAAAGTAAAAATTAACAAACTATATTTGCATACCAATAATACAAAAATAACAAAATGACTAAATCTTAATGTTCTTATTTCAATAATTATAATTTAAATAATTATTAACTTTAACTAAAATTAAAAGAAAATCTGAACAAAAATATATTGTAAGGTATATGAGGTTCATTTTAAATATTAACAAAAACTGAAATGGCATCTCAATAATACTAAAATAACAAAATTACTAAATCTGTAGCTAAAATTAAAATAAAATCAGAACAATTAAAAATAAAATCTAATATATAATGGTATAGCAATGATATTAAAATAACACTGGAGGTGGCTGGATAAATAAGAGGGATTGATGTCAACTGAAAAGGAAGGTTGTTTCAGTGTCGGATTAAGTTAATAAATTTTGGTGAAAGATTAAAAAAGACAATTTCTCCTTAGAATTAACTATGCATTTATGCATTATGAAATATGCTTAATATAACCAGGAACAGCGAGTTGCTTCCATATCTAAAGACAGAGGAAAATGGACAGAATATCTCCTCCTGCTTACATTTTAATGTCCAGAATAAAGTCTTTATTTGACCCTCTAACTCTAACACTCTCTATTCGTTTTGTAACTGCTCATTTTTCTATAAAAAAAACTGTAACACTAGCTTTCTCAATTTTTTTTTCTATTCTATCTACTTGTTTTCTTTTTGTCTATTTGTTTGTATGTATATATATATATATATATATATATATATATATGTGTGTGTGTGTGTGTGTGTGTGTGTGTGTGTGTGTGTGTGTTATATATAAATATATATAAAAAATAAAAAAAAACCTTGCTATGTGTACTGCGTTGGGCTAACCGAGACTTGTCATAGCACTTGCATATTATTGACGCATATATAAAAGCATCTGCTAAATGACTAAATGTAAATGTACACTACTTTTTTCTTTGTAATCTTCTCTCATAAACGTACATGTGACCTGTAGTCTTAAAACCAGATTTTACCATCTCCACAACTTCAAGGTGCAAAGGTGTCAAACTCACCTGTGCGAAGTACAGATTCATGAGGCTGAGCGTGAAGAACTGCAGGCAGACTGGAAAACAGTAGAGCAGCCAGAAAGCAAAGGGTCCGAGCGTGTTTGCCGTCACACAGTCCCTGAAATAAAAGGAGAAGAGCAGCGCACGCAGAGCGGCCCACAGCAGACACAAAAACAGAAAGACCGTCTGGTAGCTGAAGCGCTTGTGTCGATATCGCAGCACCATCCAGAGCTGCACATACACAAATGCAAAGAGCAGTGAGTAGAAGATGGTATAGGCCACTGTCAATCCCAGCTTGACGAAAGGCGGAACGGCTGGGCTGAAGGTCGGCAGAGGCGGGAGAGAATCGCTCTCCATTGCTCAGCTTTCCTCCTGCCTGGAGAAGGAAGTCTAGAAAGGGCTTTTCCTCCTCCAGTGGCTTCTGCTGCTCCTCCTTTGCGAGTTAAAATCACTACAGCCCTGATTCTGCTGGAGAAAACGAGCCTCTGAGAGCAGCCGAGGGTTTAGGGGAAGGAAACGAGGGAGAAAGAGGAAAAGAAAGCCAGCAGCACTTCCTCTGTGCTCAGCGTTGCATGAGCCGCATTCAGCTGGCAGGAAGAGCATTGTGCAGCGGGCAGTGAAAGCAGGAGGAGGAGGAGGAGGACGGCCCCTTTGACGCTGTGTTTGACGTGCTGTACTGTACCTTTAACCCTGCACTCAGGCTTCCCAGCGCTGGCAAACTCCCACAGGATGCTAATGCTGCTTTCTCTGCCCAATATGGCTGTTTACAGGTTTGCATGAAGATTCAGAACAGATTATTTGCTTTTGTAGAATGACACACTGCTTATATCTTTATATAAGCAACACTGTATAAGCCAGGGACAGTTTTAATTCCTTTCTTTTTTATTATCTATATAAACCAACTTTTTTCCTTTAAGTAGGACCAAATCTGAATTTTTACAGGTTACACTCTTAAAAATAAAGGTGCTTAAAAAGGTTCTTCACAGCGATGCCATAGAAGAACCATTTTTGGTTCCACAAAGAACCATTCAGTCAAAGGTTCTTTAAAGAACCATCTCTTTCTTATCTTTTATAATCTGAAGAACCTTCTTTCGCCACAAAGAACCTTTTGTGAAACAGAAAGGTTCTTCAGATGTTAAAGGTTCTTTATGGAACCGTTTGAAGGAGCAAGTGCATTTGTTTTCTTCACTTTTTTCACTTGCATTTTCATTTACGTTTATCTAAATGATTAGAATTAGTATAAATCTCTATTTTATTTCAATTATTATTCATTCATTTGATTGCATTTTCCTTCAGTTGGACCTAAGTCATTAAGAGTACTGAATAAGTTTTTGTATAAATATTGCATAAATCCTTTTACTAAAATTATTTTATTTTATTTTATGTAATGTAATGTAATGTAATGTAAACCTGTCACAATACACAGGGGAGGAGACACAGAGGTGAGTGAAATCAACAACAGGTTTATTGAATGTTTTTCCAGGGATCCGTGGGAGCAAAGGATCGGGGAGACGGTGGAGCACAGGAGCGGGGGAGATCGCAGAGATTCCTTGAAGGTAGGTAAACACAGGTAAGTCTGGGTAAATACATGTATGAGAACGGTCTGTGAGCGGTAGACCCGACGAGGAGGTATTGAGGAGAGTGGTGTGATATAGGTGTGATCAGGGGAGGATTCTGGGGTTTGGAGTCCAGGGCAGGTGACTGGTGACAGGGAACTCGTGACAAAACCAGGGACATTTGCAGTTTTTTTCTTCAGTAGGACCAAATAATTTTTATACTAAAATTTTGATTCTTTTTTTTTTTATTTTGGCATGTTTCTTTATTAAGACATTAATCCTAATTTTTGGAATTAGTATAAATCTTTTTTTTATTATTTTCATTTTCATTCATTCATTCATTTATTTGCTTTTTATTGATTTATTTGCATGTGCCTTCGGTTGGATCTAAATTAACTATTGTATAAGTTATTGTATAAAATATTGCGTAAATCCTTTTACTAAAATATAGAATAGTCTCTAGAACCTTGAAGATTCAATAGAGGAAATTATTTGCTTTACATAATGAAACACTGGTTACATCTTTATGTAAGCAACTTTATACTGTATTTTTTATTTATTTGCACTTCCCTTCAGTTTGCCATAAATCCTAATTATTGTATAAGTTATTGTATAAATATTGTATAAATCCTTTTACTAAAGTATAGAGCAATCTACAAACTTGAAGCTTCATTAAAGCCTTCATAATATTTGCTTTGCATAATGAGACATAGGTTGCATCTTTATATATATAACTTTATTTAAACAATAATTTGCATTCTATTTAGCTTTATTTTTAATTCAGTTATTATTTTAGTAATTTTAATACTTAAACCTATTTTTTTTTTCAATTAGTTGTTATGGCAACATTTTAATGTTCTAGTTTTCCATCTAATTTTTATATTTTATTGTATTTTTCAACAACACTGCATTAGTGATCAGTCTGACCTGTTTGTAACGGAAGAAATCTAGTAAATTAGAATCACCCTTTTTGTTGAGTTGTATTAAATTGTTTCTGCTTCAGTCATGTTTAAAGGCTCATTTAAGATGCTGAATAGTTTCTTGTCAGTTTGCCAGAATCAAGGCACTAATTAATATTCAAGTGAGGAGACTAATTAATATTCACTCTGTGTTGGCTCTTTTTGACTTCAGACTTGTGTTAGCCAGTCCAGTTATTACTATAACTTCATTACAGCCTGATTAAATCTCTGCTCCGAAGGGTTTATAACTTTTCAGCGTTTGACTAACCTCTGGTCTTACCACGCTCCTCTAGCCATGAGAACCTCTCTGTGTCTGGGACTGCATTTGTGAATTATTGCTGATGAAGCCTAGGTTCTCATTCACATGGCAGAAATTCAGTGACAAATGCAGCTCAGCCCAGAGGTCAGAGGTCAAGATGTCGTCATACTCTGAGACAGGGAAGCAAAGGACAGCTGTGAGACAAATCAATCAACAGTGCAATAATAATAGTGCAATAAAGGTCATGTGATCTGGTTATTAGGGAATTAGATGTATCTTTTCATATTTCATATGCGACTCATTTTATAACCCAGACATATTCTTTGTGATTTGTGATTGGGATTTGCACTAACAAAAGCAATAAAGAAGTACTACGGTACTGTATGAACTACTATAATGACATGTTCATGGTGATTTTTGTCATTTTTGGAGATCAACATCCCTGTCAAAATAAAAATAAAAAATTCTTTAAAAATTCACTAGAAAATCATACAGGTTTGGAAAATCAGTAAGTGACATATATACGAAGAGTTTATTTGCAAAAACAGATAACTCCGTTTTTAAGAATTTTAAAAAATCATGTTTTTTATTGTGTTAACATGATTTATTGTGTTTTATTGTGTTAGTTAACTGTATTTTTAAAGTTATTATTATTTAATCAAAACAGCCCAACTGCAGTTTGATTGATTTTAACTGGAATGCAGAATAAAAAACATGATTTTTTAAAATTCTTAAAAACGGAGTTATCTGTTTTTGCAAATGAAGTCAAAGTACTTTAAAATCATCTTTAAAGTTGTTTAAATTAAGTTCTTAGCAATGCATATTACTAATCAAAAATAAAGTTTTGATATATTTTCGGTAGGAAATTTACAAAATATCTTCATGGAACATGATCTTTACTTAATATCCTAATGATTTTTGGCATAAAAGAAAAATTGATCATTTTGACCCATACAATGTATTTTTGGCTATTGCTACAAATATACCCCAGACTGGTTTTGTGGTCCAGGGTCACACACACACACACACACACACACACACACACACACACACACACACACACACACACACAAACACACATATATATATATATATATATATATATATATAATTAAAAAAAAAATTGGGTGAAATATGACATGTTCTTGATTATTGCAATGATAAATTGTAAATGATAAAAATGCTCACTATATTCATGCTTTATTAGTTGAATTAAAGTCATCATTATGCTGCTTTGCAAGTTCATGTAGCAGGATTGAGAAAAAAAAAAAAAATCAGAAACTGGCTCCCTTTCAATTCAGGCCACAACACACAGGAAGTTGAATTGGAATGACAGGAAGAGGAATTAAAGATGTTCAGCACAGGCATTCATCAGAGGAATTTCATTAGTTCAGCATAAAAACTAAAATGTTCCAGAGCAGATTATTTCTTATGTGTTTTGTTCAAGGTTTCCATCTGGAAAACTCACTTCATGTTGTTTGGCTCCACTTAGAAGATTAATAATAGACAATAAGAGCATCCTGGGAAATTATGGGTTCTTCCATCATGGTCTAACATGTAAGTATATAGTTAAATATATTTAAATTAAATACAAATTTTATTAAATACAAAGTGTCACTTCAGACACTGAACATTATGATAATTTAATGTTTCTTGAAATATCACAAATGATTAATAAGTTTAATTGGTAACTCATTGTGAAAAATGTAAGTTATATGAATTTCATTCCATTTTATTAAAAAAAAAGAATATCAAACTTGAATTGCAATTCTGCATCATATTTGCTACCTCAATTTAAAATTCTCTTTAAATTTCAAAAATGAATTCTCACTCGAGTTCGGATTTGTTGTAGTGATGTTTAAACAGTAGATGGCGCTGTTATTCAATATTACAGCAACACAGGCGTCTCTAGACTACAGTTAGTTTGTTTTACCATAAAGTACTAACCTCTAACCCCTAATTAACTAAAGTAACCATCCAATCCAATTAGTTTACATTCTATGTATCCACTGACAGTGAACCGTAATCTCACATTCTTCACATGTCACTGTTCATTTGTACACAGTGCAGTTAACTCTCAGATATTATTGCCAGTTATTGTGCCGTTTCAAAGGGAAAGACATTGTGCCAAAAAGGTCATGCTCTGATGGTCTTTTGGATGGTGATCAATTAAGCTCTGGTGATGTATTGAATACTTCTGTCCTGAGCATTAATTATGTAATGTGATGATTATCAGTAGTAACTGATTTGCTGAAAATGCTAATGGGCTCTTGAAGAATTAGGCTGTCTGACTGGAAGCTACATGTATTATTATTATTATTATTATTAAGAAGTAATTCAGCAGCCATTCTCAATCAGCCATATATTTTTGGTGATGTCATGAAATGAAAATTCTGTCATTTACTGCCTTTCCAAACCTGTATGATTTTTCTTTCTTGCACTAATGTGAATTTTTGAAGAATTTTTCTCAAAAAATAAAAAAATAAAAATAAATAATATTAATAATAAATAAATAAATAAATAGCTGCCTGCACTGTGAAATCAATTTCTTGCATACATCGTACCTACACTTTTATCGCTTTGGATAAAAACGTCTGTTAATGTAAATGTAAGGTACATCTGCACTTGTTTATGTTGAGAGAATTCGCGTTTCAGGGATGACTCATCTGAACGCCTCTGATTGGCCACCGCGTTCCTAAGCTCAACAGAATCGCGTGTGATTGGTTATAATGTGCAACGCCGTAAATAAAACGCGTAAAAAGAAATCTGATGCAATATGAGCAGATCTAAATTTAATACATCAGTGGCCACCCCTAGTATGATTCTGCAGTGGGTATAATTATTCTAAATGCATAATATAAATTCACAGTAGTTGAAGAAGTGAAAGAAAATAAAATGCAGCACCCAATGCAGCCACCAAAAAAAGATTGTAGATTGATGCAACCAGAGTAGCTGTTTCACATGAACGCAATGGCCAATCAGAGGCGTTCAGATGAGTCACGCTGAAATGCTGAGTTTTGCTCATTCAGCCTGTTCGCGGATTCTCTCATCAAAAACAACAAAGTGCAGATGTGTGTGCGCGATGTAAGAAGAGATTCACTTCACAGTGCAGACAGCTTCATTATTAATAGCGGGAGGCTAGAAGTGATAATAATGTTCTTTGATAGTCTTCTTTGCTTGCTTGCTGTATTCGCTGTTTGAAAAACCGTAGAAATGAAAGCGCTATAATTAGTAAATTGCAGTGTTTGCACATATATTTGGTGACGTATAATTATTTTTAAGGAAAAGAAATACACTATTTTAAGAGTAATTAATTGCTAATTAATATTATTGTCACATTAACCAGAACAAAAGTAAATGAGTATAACACTCATTACATTACACTGAATTCTCCTTCTTCCAATTTTTTTTTCTTTTTCTTTTTTTTTCTGTTTTTGGTGTGCAACCCAGAGATTTGCTGTGGCCTCTGGCCACCCATGTTAAACTGTTCTGGGGTAAACCCTCGTATATTTAAAAAGTACGCTTAAGTACATGTGGTTTATTAGTATTACTGACTGATTATGTAAGTGCAGTAACAATAAAAACGTTAATGTGAAGTGTGAGCACCGGATTTTAAGCAGCGGAACAGTTTTTTAGGGAGGAGCGAGCGCTGCTGGTTAAATCGGGAATGCTCTTCCACCAGACATCAGTCAGTCAGTGAGTCTCAGGTAGCTTCAGGTTCGGTTCTGGACTGGAGATGGGTCAGCAGGCGCAGAGATGGCCAGTGTGGATCTTATTGGGATTGTCAGTGTGTGTCAGCGGGATAACACGACAAGAACTTTTTCCATTCGGGAGAAACGCAGGCGACCAGTCTCTTGATGAAGGCAACGACGAGACTCAGGAGATCACGCTGGAGAAACCCGTAACATTTTACGACGGACAGTTCAACACGATTTACGTGAGTGTTTCAGCTATGAATGATGTAGTAACTAGTTGCATGTAACGGTATTACGTAATTTAATTACAAAATAAATGTAATCTGTTACTGAGAAAAAAAGTTACACTTTATTTTAAGGTGTCCTTGTTACAGTGTAATTATACCTTTAAGTACTGAGTAATATTAATTAACTACATGCACTTAGTATATGGTTAGGATTAGGGTTTTGGTTAGGGTTACTTGCATGTAATTATGCATCATTTATTGTTATTATAATAGTAAGTACATGTAATGTGTAACAAGGACACCTTAAAATAATTAAATTAAATTAAATTAAATTACAGTTAGCCTACTTATGAAAATGTTAATGATTACAAAGGGGGCTACATCTGAATATTTTTACACACATGCAGATTTGATTGATTTGCATTGACTGCTTTAAAATATGAGACACCAATGTTTTTCAGGAGTTTAGGACACGGAATAGGACACATGTTTATTCAATAACTGTTTTATTTCCTATTTGCGTTTATGTATATGCTTTATGTATTAAGATTAACTGTTATTTCCAAGGCATTTTTAGATGCCTGTGTTTTATAGCTATGCAAAGATTTGATTTTAAAAACAGTATCATAGCTATTAAACGGTTTCTTGTTATGATTTTAAATCTGTATTTATCCCAGAATGATCTCAATGAAAAAGGAGATGCTAAAGTCTGATTTTGTGGTGGCTGTGCTTAAATGATTATAATCTTAATTTCAAGTGAAGAAGGATTTCAAAAGTCTGAAAGTAATCAGTTTTGAGTAGTACTACTGTAAGGTTAAGCCTGCCTGCTTTAAATGTCTCAAAATGATTAACAGTTGAAAACTTTTGTTAGAAATATAGAAAAGTAATCAAAAAGTAATCAAGTGTAATAAGTTACATTAATAAATTAACTCAAATAGTTACACTGCTTATTACATTTTAAAAAGGGTAACTTGTAATCTGTAACCTATTACATTTCCAAAGTAACCTTCCCAACAATGATGATATACAATACTGCGATACATTCACTTCAGTAATAATATGATGACCCTATACATACTTTGATATAAACAATGTTAAAAAAATAACTGCCGTATATATGCACTATGGTATTTATCCCTCTTCAAGAGCAATTTACCACAGTACATGTCCAGAATAGTGATGCGATTTTAAAATATTTTTAAGTGTAAGCAATATCTATCAATTACAGTAAATCAGTATAGTTACACTTTGAAATATTTTTTAGTAGGTCAACTCGGTAATGCTACAGGTCAGTGCTACATATACATTCAAATATATTAGTTCATAGAAGTATTTAACTACATAACAGTATTCCGAGCTAAGTGGAAATGTTCTCAGAACGTTCTGGCAAGTTTCTCTCAAAGTTATGAAGAAACATTTTTCCAGTAGTGTTAAAAGGACATCCGTTCAAAGTTACACTGTAAAAAATGACCGTGATTTTAACAGTAAAAAAAAAAAACTGTGAAAATGCTACAGTAAAAACTTGTTAAATGGTTAACAGTAAGTTCCCCTAATATATACGGTGAAAAACTGTAATAGACATTTCAGACAATTTTACAGTGAAATACCATTTTTGGAAGTGAAAAAGAATGTATTGTAATGTAAAATTTACAGGGAAACAACGTAAATTGACATTCCCAGAATTCCCTGTGTTTCATTTCAAATTGGATGTTTTTTCTTTGAAATAACTATGTTTCTTCTTAGTTTTTTCTTATCAGTTATGTTTATTAGGGTTGTATGTTACATCTAATGTTGTTAAATGAATGTTTATTGCAGATTTCAGTTTAATGAGTCTCACCATAATGGTGTTTAGTGTTTGTGTGAATGACACTGTGAACCTTCTATATATGTTATCATTTAAAAGCTGTTTGTGATGGGCTTTGGTTCATCATGTGACTTTCTCATCACCACCTGCATTTGGTGGTTATCAGTGCATTACAAAGGTACGAAACAGATTTCAGTTCTTCAATAGGTTGGTATATTAACATTATATCAGTTAATGAAATTACGGTATTTAACTGTAAATTTAAGTTAAAACCGTAAAACTTAAAATGTTGCTACCGTATTTTTTACAATAGAATTCCAGCAACCACAGCTGTCGGTTTTTTACCGTAAATTTTACAGATTTTTTTTTTTTACAGTGTATCTAATAATGAGGCATTTGCACAATTTATACATCGTTCATGGAACGTTTTTCTGAACATTTTAGTTGGACATCAGTCTGTTTTTTGTAAACGTTACTATTGTTTGAGAACGTTCAGAAAACATTCTGAAGTAACATTCCCATAATGTTTGCAAAATGATCAAATTTAACATTCCCTTAATGTTTTTTTCCAACATTACCATAACCAAGAAAGACTTTTTAAAACATTTTAAAAACTGGACATTTTGAATGAATGAAGTTTGAAATAACCTTTCCATTTTTGTTAGCTGGGTTTATAGCATTATACATATATTCATGGATAAATGTTTGTTTGTTTAGGATGGATTACTGAAACCTGACAAGTCTAAATAGGATTCACAGCTGAAATTCTCAACACCTGCCCAATGCCAACATTTTTAAAACTAAATGAGTCTCTGTCAGTGAGTGTTTTCTACAATAAACAAATAAAAGTTTAATCATGTTCATAATGCAAACACTTTGTGGTTTGTTTTTGCTATGTTTCCTCGCCCATCCGACTGACTTGACATAGTAACTACTGCAGCACATTTAGCAGTTAAACAGACAAAACAGCTCATTATTATCTCTTAAAATAGAAATGCCATGATCCAGTGCTAATTGAGTAACAGATTGTTTGAAGAGATTTTGAAATGGCATTGCTATTTCAGGTTTGAAAACTACAGAGAGTTGGTTTATTTTCAGATTAACTCATGATGAGCTAGTTAAATAGCAGAATGATTGAATGCATATGCACAGTGTAATGTTTTGGCATTTTATACAAAACATTGTTTAAGATATGATGGATATCCATATATATATATATATATATATATATATATATATCCATTTCATTTCTGTTTATAATTTGTTCAGTGTTTACATTTATATTCAATGTGAAAAGCAGTGTAGGACAGAACTTGATTTTATTCATTGTGAAGTGAGTGATTGATTGATTGCTTTGATGAATCATTAACAATTAGAGCAGGAATGTTTATCACAGAGGTAAATAGCGTCAGTTTTGCTGTCATGTTTACTTTGAGTGACTCCTGTAGTGAAATACTCCAGACACATTCCTGCATATGTGCGTATTGATTGGCCGAATCAGATCCTGGACTGTTCAGATGATTTAACCTTCCTGTTGTTTTGAAATCCAGTACTATTTTTGTGCTGGGGTCAAACAGACACCATTTGGTTTCCTTGCAAAAAAAAAATAAATAAAATAAAATAAAAATAAATCACCAAATTGGCAAAAATCATATCTAAACATTTGTGTAAAAACAGAAAACCTATAGCTGTAGTTTGTCAGTTACTAAAAATATTAAATATGTGAGAAATTTAATTATTCCCTTATCATGTTATTTCTATTGTGTTAGGGGCCAGTTTGATGACAAACAAAACAATTATAATGCTTTCAGTCATGGCTACTTGTAGTGACTATTTGAGGTGCAAATAATTACGGTTAAGTATAAATATTACCTTACATTATTTGTACTGGGTAAAAGTCATATTTATTGCCATTTGTACTGCCTCTGCCTTTTTGTTATCTATTTCTCAAAGTCTTGGGAGGGTAAAATGGGTTTCTCACACCTATTTTCAGTGCTGAAACAGTCAAGTTATTTAGATCCAAAAAAGCTAACAATGAAAAAACAACATTTGACAGAATTTTAGGCTGTGGAACTCAACTAGATGAAGATACAGCAGTGGATGATTCATAAAACAATTCTTAGTTTAGTTATGTTTCTTAAGTTCTCATGTGTTTCATATTTTAGTGTTTGACAAGTTATTTTTAATTTTTTTTACCTGATTCTTTAGTGTTTTTCAAAGTGCTGCATGGACACCAGTGGGGGTCAGTTTGAGGTCGTAATTTCTGTACGGTCTTTCTAAAACACATCTATGTGTCTAATCTTTGCATGCACATTCATGACCCTAAATGAGAAAAAGTCACCAAATCTTAAGAAGAAATGAATAGTTTAACCAGTTAATCACACATGGGTCAGATTGACCCAGACACAACAGGAAAATGCATTTGTAGGTCTTTTACATCTGTATGTAGGATTTTCTCAGAGGACTCGACTAACAAAAACATTCATAATTACAATCCATTGAATACTTCCTTTCCCACAGGTCTCGTTTGCCAATTTCCTTTTCCTTTTTGAGCTGTTGTGGTTCTTACCATGAATATTTTAGCAGAATTCATGGCTGTATCTTTGCATAACATAATGTTTTGTTGTTGTTTTGTAAAGCTGAAATAACTCCAGCGTTTGAGAGCAGACTGAATGAATGACAACATCACAAGAAGGAATTAAACTTTCCTTCATCAGGATTTATAGGATCTCCTGCTGAATACAAAGTGCGTGTGTTGTAACATTTGAAAAACATCTGGAAATGTAGTCTGAGCGTGCACATCTGTTTTAGTGAGGTGTCGAACAGTCGTTGTACAAACGATCAACAATGTACATGACATTCCTTATTAAACTGCTAACATTTCCTCATTCATTCTTCACTAAACTGTATTAATGTTAAATCTGTTTAACATCTGTCCTATTTTTGCAGTCCATTTTGTAGCTGTTCAATTTTGATAATCTGCTATGGTACATGTTTTAATATACAAAGATGACTGTAATTAAACCATATATAGATTAATTGCCGGAAGAGTACTGTCCATGTGCCTGAATATGTGTAAATCCTTACTATATAGAACTATTTACATCTGTGCATTTAGCAGGCACTTTATCCAAAGCAGCTTACAATATGTGACCATATATTGACGTACACAGTATTTATGAAACAATAGGTGAACAATACCAGGATGAGCCGCCCAGAAACGTCTTTGAAAACAGTCATTATTTTTGCAATTCTCTTGGGTGACGTTGAAGCACAGAAACGACAAGCTTCAGCCATAACACAGGATCAGTGAATCAGGTCAAGTATAAGACCAAGATCACAAGATCAGGCCTTTGAGTTTGTCTGATTTCATTTTGGCTGTGCTGAATAGACTGTAGTTATTGCTCATTCTGCTGTAAGGAGAGTTTTTCTAGGACACTACATGGAGAATTTGTTGCTTTGTCCTCTTTATTATGTTATTATCTACAAAATAAATCACAATCATCAGTTGAAAATGTTTTTTTGTTGTTGTTGTTGTTTGTAATGCATTGCAAGTTCAGAGTTTTGAACAGTATTGTTTTTAGTTTTTAAGATAGTTTATGTGATTTTACACTTGTGTTTTACACATATGTGGGTGTTTGGCAATGGACTTTATTCCCTAAACCACCACAAACACCAACTCAGTTTCTGTTGATTTCAGTGCACATTTCAAGAGTATTTATTCTGTTTTATATAAAGGTTTCAGTAAGATAGGGAACTAATATAGCCCTTTTCTACACTCATGAATGTGCATTTATTTTTTATTTGATTTGATTTAATTTGATTTGATTATTTTATTTAATTTTTATCTTTTTAATTTGAAATATAAAGAGATAAAAAACAATAAACAATCCAGTGTCATTTTAGTTATTTTTATTTGATATAATATATTTTTTATTAATATTTTTAATGTTTTAGTTCAAGTTTTAGTCATTTTGCTGTGTGTTTTTGTCATTTTGAGCAGTAGTTTTATATTTATTTATATTTTGTAACCGTTCCCCCTCTATTTTGAGGGAGGGGCCCACCAACCACTCTTAATATATGTACCTTAAATAACATTGATTCAAAATAGAAACTTTAAGGAAATATACCGTTTGGATTAAATCCAAATAAACACACAGATGTGGTTTACAAAATTATTATTGAAAAGTAAAAATTGGCAAGGGCAGATGATAAAAAAACACAACAGAAATCAGCAGGTTCAGAAACTTGTATGAATGTAAGCATTTGGCATAAAAGGAAACAGCATAGCAAAAGGTGTGAATTACAGATGAAAGATAAACCTGCGCATTGTCCAATGAGAAACACAAATGTCTTTTGATGAATGTCTATTGTACTTATCGTTGTTGATGATGATGATGATATAAAGTTCAATTAGCATCCAATGGTTGTCCAAACAATCACCAACCACCATGTGCTCCCAAAACACTTCAGTCCTTGAGTAAATAATCCCAAACAGCCCACAATAGGATGTGAAGTAGAAGTCTTAGCATAGGAAAGCTTCCCAGATTCACACAGTGAGCATATTAGTAGTATGAAAACTACCAATATGAAAGAGTCCTTCTTGAATACAGTACACAAACTGAGTGTTAGCATGCTAACAAACACATTCAACATAGAGCAAACATAAGAAACAAATTACAAATCGTATATAAAGTCAACTGGAAGAAAAAAATGAGAAGAAACCAAACAGATAAACACTTACATTGATTGAGCTTGAAACACAAATGTTCCTCAATCTGGACTCTTTATTGAAGGTAGCATGAGAAGAAGGCCATGCTTCCTCCTAACCAGACAATACTCCTTCTACTACTACACCTGTGTTTAAGTTGGAGGAGGCAAGCAGCTTAGAGCCCCTAAGGGACTGTAGTAGACTGCAACCTACTGTAAATCCATAGTAACAGAACTATGGGCTGTTACAATTTATGTGTCTGTATAATTTTTATTTTTTTTATTTATTTATTTTTTTTTAATTTCAGTTTTGGTATTTTTATTTCAGTAAGTTGCCATGGCAAGATTTCTTATTTTCATTTAGTTTTTCAATCAAATCTGACTCTCATTAAAATTGTAATGAGAGAATTTAATTTAATTTAATTTAATTTAATTTTATTTTTTAATTTTATTTAATTCTGTTTCCTTGATTTTTAAGTGCTCTCCTGCCTAAATAATTAGTATATTTTAGACACATTTTGTACCATAATGTTTTAAGCAGTCAATTAATTGCTTTATTATAACTGTGTAACCTAACAACAGGTCCTAAATGATTTCTGTTATTCAACTGACCAATTCAAGTGATGACTCCAGTCTTCAAAACGGATTTATCAAGAAGAACTTGTTCACAAGAGTCATTAGTTTGTGAATCCGACTACACTGATCATGCAGTATGTTTGTTGTTGTGTGCAACCAACAAAGACAATGCAATTGAAAGATGTCATTGTATTGTGTTTCAGCACCCATTCTTCCTGTCGTATCATTCAGACTGTTAACTCATAATTCAGATAAAACACAATTCATGTGCAGTGGTGCTGTAGATTTAATCATTAACCAAACTGAACATCAATGATTAAAAATAGTAGTGTTTTTGTTATGGATGTTTTATTTTATTTGACCAGTGGTTTTATTTTAATGTACTTATTTCCTATCGTTTTGTCCCCCTTTTTCTAGACCGATACTGTCAGTTATAGAGATCATAAGGAATTCAGCAATTTCAGATTCTGATTTGACTTGACGATTCTGTTTCCTTAATTTTTTTAGGTGCTCTCCTGCCTAAATAATTACTATTATTCATTAAGCCTTTTTTGCACAAGTCAAAAACCACCTCAAGCGAGTGTAAAAACTTTTTTTGCAAATTAAGGGATTTTTATTCAAAATTTGCCATTTCCATCACTTGTTTCTGATGTGATATTTCAAAATTAAAACAGGGTGATGGAAACATAGCTAATGTCATGTGCAGTGGTGCTGTAGATTTAATGATTAACCGAACTGAACTAAATTATTAAAAATAGTAGTGTTTTTGTTATGGCTATTGATTCTCATTGCCAGTATCTGTTTCTATCTCTTCTGTCTCTCACATTTAGATCAACACCAATGGCTTTGTTGCTCTGGAAAAGCCAACAGAAGAAACCGAGTATCTGGGCAACATGCCGGCCAGTTTTGGGATGATCGCAGCTCTGCAGGGCGACCTGGACACCAGCGATGGAGTGGGAAAGGTGTTCTTCCGCCAGGACTCCAGTCCAGCTCTTCTACAGCAGGCAGCCGATCACATCAACAGAGCCTTCCCTGAGGATGACATTGTGAACCCCATTCACGCTGTGGTGGTCACATGGGTGGATGTGGCGTCTCATCGGGCTGAGAGCAGAGGAGACGGACTGGAGCACACCGGAAGAGTGAGGTTCAGTTTATTTGTGGGCCGTTCACACATACAGCTATTTTTAGCATGTATATTTCATTGATGTATTGTTGGTCTTTTCTGCTGCTGGTTGCCTTGCTTTATTGGTAAAGCAAAAGTCAAGTATCTGCATTTGCATGTTCTGGGCCTAAGAAAAATGCATCACAATTATTAATGCATGCATCCAACTCACTTGTACTGCAAAATTCATATTCCTAATAAGTATTTTTGCCTTATTTTCTAGTTAAAATATCTAAAAAAAAATTTAAAAAAAATTTGAATTGGCTTTAACTTGTTTACACCACAATTACAATGTAATTGTATAAGGTTTTTTAAGGCTCCAAATTGGTTGTATTTTGAATATAATAATATAATGTATTTTGCTCCACTAGACTTTTTTTTTTTTACTACTTTTAAATATAAAATTTAGTTAAAAAGAAGTGAAAAACCCAGAGTTATTTTAGTATAATTAATATACTATTACAGATTTTATAAATATTTGGAATTAGTCTTTTATATTGTTTTCATTTTAATTTGAGTTAAAGTTTTAGTCATTTTGTCATGTTTCTTTTTTTTAAATTTTATTCATTTTTTTTTAAATATGTGTTTATATTTGTTATATATGTGTTTAAAGCATAATTGTGTCAGATTTTAAGGTTTAAAATCTTTTTTTTTATTTTAAGTATTTTACACTGGCAGATCTTTTTCACTTATTTTAAAAATAAAAGAGTTAAAAACAAGTGGGGAAAATTCTGTGTTATTTTAGTATAATTAATATAATATTTTAGTATTTTAATTTTATTTTTAGTAATTTTGTTGTGTATTTTTGCCATTTTTATTAGTTTTTTTAATAATTAATATTTATGTTAGTTTTAGGAATTTTAGTGCTTCAAGTTTTTCAATTAAAACACCACTGTTTATGCCTAAATAATTGTATTAATATTTATTTCATTTAGTTTTTGCAATTGTAATATTTTAACTTGAACTACACAAAAAAGAGAAATGTTGCTTCTGCAACTAACTGAAATAATAAGTTTTTCAAGAAAATCACTGACTCTTTTTGAAGGTGAATGACTTCCAATGGCTTTGTCAGATTGCTGTATGTGTGAATTATAAGAGTAATGGATTTAACTGATTGTGTACAAATACATTTAAAGAGTTAATAAATCATGTTCTTTATCCTTATAGAGAAATACGTTTCAACTGGTCATGGCTTCTGTGGAGACGATGTCTTATGCGATTCTTCTCTACCCGAGAGAAGCAATGCAGTTCCAGAGCACCAGCAGCTACACGATGTACGCCGGCTTCAGTAAAGGACAGGAGACCTACTTACACTCTTCTAAGAAGCAAGGACCGTACTATCACATCACAGACGACACCGAGGCATCTGTCAAGAACTTAGCTGAGTAAGTTTGGTTGCTGTTTGTGTTGGAGTTCATCTAAATGTAAATATTGTCATCATGTACTCACCCTAATGATGCTCCAAATCTTTTTCTTTCTTCTGTGAAACTGAAAAGCAGAAGTAGCTTCATGCAGGTCTTTTATATACAATTATATCATAATTCAGTTACAATTATATCTCATCCCAAACTCCAAAATGGACCAAAAACACAATAATGCTCCTTAAACTAATCGTAGTAGTATAGTGCATACAATAGCTTTATGTAGAATGAGATTTGAGAGCTTCAATAGAGGAGAATTTCAGCATTGCATTACCTGCATTATAAAATGTGAGTCGAATGAACTCTTGATCTTGTATTTTTGTCTTGTTTTCCTATTACAAACATCTAAACATTCTTAAACCAAGGTACATTTACTTGTGAAGCAAAAATACTTAAGATATGAAGTTTTGTTTTCTGAAAAATGTATCAAAATTAATAGAGTTTATGCTTAGAAAAAATATCTGTCAATGGGGTAATAAAAATAAATGTTTTTAATTGAGCATATTAAGCATAAACTCACTTAATTTTGATACATTTTTCAGAAAACAAAACTTCATATCTTAAGTATTTTTGCTTCACAAGTACATGTATCTTGATTTAAGAATGTTTTATTGCTCCATGGGGCAGTTGTGGCCTCATGGATAGAGAGTTGGACTTATAACCTGAAAGTCGTGGGTTCGAATCTCAGGTCCGGCACGGATTGTAGGTGGGGGGAGTGAATAACTACCACTCTCTCCACCCTCAATACCACAACTGAGGTGAGACCCTTCAGCAAGGCACTGGGTGCCGCGGCGTTGGCTGCCCACTGCTCCAGGTGTATGTTCACTACTGTGTGTGTGCACTTGGATGGATTAAATGCAGAGCACAAATTCCGAGTATGGGTCACCGTGCTTGGCCTCACTTCCCTTTCCCCTTTTTGGTCTAGTCAAGATGGCGCCGCTGATGGCAGCCTTTGTGGCGTCATCCGCAGTTGTTTTTATGTTTTTGTTAGTTTGTCCTGTCTTTAGTCATATCCCTGCAATCAGTTTCACCAGAGAGCGCAGCTTTACAGAAACTCGCTGATCAGATCACAGACACAGAACAACAACACCCGGACTCTGCTTTAATCATTCTCGGGGACTTTAATAAAGCAAATCTCTCCCATGAACTGCCAAAATACAGACAGCATGTTACATGTCCCACCAGAGACAGTAATATACTGGATCACTGTTACACAACAATAAAGGATGCATATCACTCTGTTCCACGAGCAGCTTTAGGACTCTCTGATCACTGCCTGGTTCATCTCATACCAACCTACAGGCAGAAACTGAAATCTGTTAAACCTGTGGTAAAGACTGTAAAGAGATGGACCAACAAGACAGAGCGGGTTTTACAAGCCTGTCTCGGCCTTACTGATTGGAGTGTTTTTGAGGCTGCTGCAAACGATCTGGACGAGCTCACAGAGACTGTCACTTCATATATCAGTTTCTGTGAGGATTTGTGCATACCTACCAGGACTCATTTAACCTATAACAATGACAAACCATGGTTCACTGCAAAAGTCAGACAGCTCCATCAGGCCAAAGAAGATGCTTACAGGAAGGGGAATAAAGTCTTGTATAAACAGGCCAAATACACACTGGAAAAGGAGATCAGAGTGTCAAAGAGGAATTATTCTGAAAAAAATAAGGATCCAATTCTCTTCCAGCGACTCAGCATTAGTGTGGAAAGGTCTGAAAGAGATAACCAACTACAAGACACCATCCCCCAGCACTGTGGAGAATCAACAACAGGCAGACGATCTGAATGAGTTCTACTGCAGGTTTGAAACAACACCCCACACCCGCCCCAAACACCTCTCCACACAACCATTAACACCTCCAGCAACCCCCCTCTCCCCCACACCTGCAATTCAGATCAGCGAAGACGAGGTCTGCCAGGTCTTCCGGAAGCAGAAAAGGAAAAAAGCACCAGGCCCAGATTGTGTGACACCAGCCTGTCTGAAATCCTGTGCTGACCAGCTAGCCCCCATCTTCACACAGATCTTCAACAGATCACTGGAGCTGTGCAAAGTCCCTTCATGCTTCAAACTCTCCACCATCATCCCCATCCCAAAGAAATCCAAAATTACAGGACTAAATGACTACAGACCTGTGGCTCTAATATCTGTGGTCATGAAGTCATTTGAAAAACTGGTGCTGGCCCACCTGAAGGACATCACTGGACCCTCGCTGGATCCTCTTCAGTTTGCCTACAGAGCAAACAGGTCTGTGGATGATGCAGTCAACATGGGACTGCATTATGTTCTGCAACATCTGGACAGACCAGGGGCTTATGGGAGGATCCTGTTTGTGGACTTCAGCTCAGCCTTTAACACTATCATTCCAAACCGCCTCCTGCCCAAACTAACTCAGCTCTCTGTACCCACCTCCGTCTGTCAGTGGATGAACAGCTTCCTGACAGACAGGCAGCAGCTGGTGAGGCTAGACAAATTCTCATCCAGCACCCACACCATCAGCACTGGTGCCCCCCAGGGCTGCATTCTCTCCCCACTGCTCTTCTCCCTCTACACCAACGACTGCACATCTAAAGACCCCTCTGTCAAGCTCCTGAAGTTTGCAGACGACACCACACTGATCGGCCTCATTCAGGACGGTGATGAGTCTGCTTACAGACAGGAGGTTAAGGAGCTGGCTGTCTGGTGCAGTCTTAACAACCTGGAGCTGAACACGCTCAAAACAGTGGAGATGATCGTGGACTTCAGGAGAAACCCCCCTGCACTCCCCCCACTCACCATCATGAACAGCACTGTGACTGCAGTGGAGTCATTCAGATTCCTGGGCACCATCATCTCCCAGGACCTGAAGTGGGACAATCACATAGACTCCATTGTGAAAAAGGCCCAGCAGAGGTTGTACTTCTTTCGCCAGCTGAGGAAGTTCAACCTGCCACAGGAGCTGCTGAAACAGTTGTACTCCGCCATCATTGAATCCATCCTCTGCACTTCAATAACTGTCTGGTTCAGCTCAGCTACCAAATCTGACCTCAGAAGACTACAGAGGGTAGTCCGGACTGCTGAGCGAATCATTGGTACAACCCTCCCCACTCTCCAAGAACTGTACTTATCCAGAGTGAGCAAAAGGGCAGAATCACTCTGGACCCCTCACATCCAGCACATTCCCTCTTTGAACTGTTGCCGTCTGGTCGACGCTACAGAGCTCTGAGCACCAGAACGACCAGCACAGGAACAGTTTCTTCCCTCAGGCAATCCATCTCATGAACACTTGACAATAATAACACACTATTTATACACGTACTTATCTAACACACATACTTAGTCTACATTTCAATTTGCACATAATATACCTGTACATACAAAACTGTCTACTGTTATATACCTGTACATACAATTGTCAATTTGTATATTGTTATTCCTTATTTACTTGTTCATTTTAATTCTTTTTATTATCTGTGTTTTTGTTCTGTCACTGTCATTCTGTTGCACTGTGGAAGCTTCTGTCATGAAAACAAATTCCTCGTATGTGTAAACATACCTGGCAATAAAGCTCATTCTGATTCTGATTGATTTTATGAATGTTTATATCAAATAATCAAGTATATTTAGGACAGCAAAATAAATAATGCAGGGACTGAAATGCATTATTTACTGAAATGCTTTGAGATAAAATATTTTATTGAGATCTAAAAAAAAAAAAAAAAAAAAAAATTCTTCAGTATTTTTCGTCTTGTATTCCAGTATAAATATCTAAACATTCTTAAACCAAGATACATTTATTTGAGAAGCAAAATGACGTAAGATTTTAAATCTTGTTTTATAAAAAAAAAAAAAAAAAAAAAAAATCTAAATTAAGTGAGTTTATGCTTAAAACAATGAAAAAAATATGTCTTTGGGATCAAAAATAAACTTAATTCAAAAACAAAAGCACAAAGCCCATCAACAGAATTTTTTTTTCTTGTTTTTAGTATAAACTCAATTTCATAAAACAAATGAATATCTTCAGTATTCTTGCTTAAGTGATTTATGTATACTTTTTATTGATTTATGAATGTTTATATCTAATATTTTCCTTCTTAAGTAAATTCATCTTGATTTAATTTTTTTGGATATTTGTAATCAAAGACAAATCAAGACAAAAAAAAAATAAAACAAAAAACATTTTTTTGCAGTTTGGTCTATTTTTATTTAGCTTTATGGTACTTTTTCTGCTTTTTAGAGCTTTACAGATGCAGTCATTATGAGTTGTTGTTGTAAAGAAAAGATCTATGTGAATATAGTTAAAAATCTCTTCATTTATGTTCTATTGGAGCAACGTAAGGTTGAATAAATGATGCCTGGATTTTTATTTTTAGGTGAATTAATAGTTTTGGTTTTTGTGGCATGTCCACTATTTAGCAGTGTCAGTGTACTTTGACCAAGTTTTCTCATAATTCTGCTGGATGTCTTTTCCAGGCACACTAACTCCGGAAAGCGTGGCGTGTGGGTGTATGAAATAGGAACGTTCCCACACTTCACGGATGTCGCTCCTGGAGAAGTGCCAGATTTACCTTTGGATTCCCACCAATATCAGACCACAAGAAACCACAACCATCAACACCCAGTGTATCCTGACGTCCAGCAGGAGAACCTGGATGGAGTTTATCATCATCCAGAACATCCTCCACCCATCCAGGTGGAGACGGTTCAGTACAGACCTGAACGACCGGCGGTCGTGGAAATCGAAAATGAAGACCGCATCGAGGTTGACGGTCAGCATGAATGGTTTATTTACTAGAACAATCAACAACTTTGCAGTTTTCTTGAGCTGAACTTATCTCTTTTTTTACATACAGTATTTACATACAACTTTGGTGAATGTGGTGGACAGAAATGCTCTAAATTTGGCGAATGCAGGAATTATCCGAGCGGACAATGCTGCCAGTGTAAACCTGGATACTATGGCAATGGGGTTCAGTGTGTACCTGATGGTATGGACTTCAGTTGTTATTCATTTCTGTTATAGAAATGGTTTCTTATGGTGGGATATGATCACTGACAGCAGAGAAAATTAATAAAAAATAATTAATAAATTTAGCAAAACATTCACTGGTTTATGGTTCTTTGATGTCCCTTAATGGTCACGTGACTTAAAAAAAATAAGTGCATTATTGTTAGTATTTATGATTTAGAATGTGTGTGTGTGTGTGTGTGTGTGTGTATGTATATGGAGTAATGATGCTGAAAATTTAGCTCAGAAATCACAGGAATAAATTACATTTTAAAATATATTCAAATAGAAAACAGTTATTTTAAATAGTAAAAATATTTCAACATTTACTTTGGATCAAATAAATGCAAGCTTATTGAGCAGAAGAGATTTCTTTAAAAAAAATAAAAAATCTTACCGTTCAAAAACTTTTGACTGTTAGTGCATATATATGCATCATAATACTATATATATATATATATATATATATAAAATATGCGTGTGTATATTAAATGTTATATATATATATATATATATATATATATATATATATATATATACACACACACGTTGAGCTGGTAAACACACATCTGCTGTTGTTAAAAAATGTTATTTTTTATCTTCAGTCTGTCTAACCTTATATAGTTAAGCTAGGCCATTTATGGTAATATTAATAGATTTTATGTTTGAAATCTGTTAAAGTGAATTTTTGTTACTTTCACACAATAAACAGTTTTAATACTGTGTTGGGTTTGATGTAAAATCTAAATGCTGAGAACAGCCACAGTCATAATGATATCTAAATGATATCTTTCACAGGCATTCCTCAGAGGATGAACGGTAAAGTGAGCGGCAGGGTGTTCGTGGGAAACTCACCGGTGCCCGTTGATTTTGCCAGTAACGATCTCCACTCGTATGTGGTGGTGAATGACGGCAGAGCGTATGTGGCCATCAGCGCCATTCCACCGATCGTCGCCTTCTCTCTGCAGCCGCTGTCGTCCGTCGGAGGAATCATCGGCTGGGCCTTTGCACTTCAGCAGCCGGGCTTTAAGAACGGCTTCAGCATCATTGGTGAGATTCCCCGAGATTTCATATAGTGAGAAGTCCTCGAGAAGATCCATCTGACTTCACATTTTTAACTGTTATATCAAACAGATCTTATTTAGCTCAGGGTTATTGTAGTTAACTAAAACTGAAAATAAAAATTAACCTTAAATATCATCTAAAACACCTTTACTTGAAACAAAATAAATGTTAACAAACATTTAACTGAAAAATAAAATAAAAAAGCTTATTTCAGCTTATTGGCAAGACAGTATTTCACATTTTAAACTGATTTACTTGATTTACTAAAATAATAAACTAAAATTCAATACAAATTAATAAAATCTATATACTGTAGACATATGTAAAAGTAACAAAAACTATTAAAAAAAGGCTAAAACACACAACAATATTACTAAAACTTTACCGTAAATAAAAATGAAAATATACAAATAAAAAGAAATACTTATAATCAGAAATCTAAATATTAATAAAAACTATAATAGTATCTCAGAGATACAAAACAACATTGATTTAGATGGGTTAAAAAGGAGGAAAACAAACAAACAAACAAACAAACAAATAAAAACAAGATTAAACTAAATAAATGCATTTAAAAATTGATTATAATAAAAAATACAGTATACAAACAACAAATAAATAAATAATACATCTTACAGTACAGTACTATAGTGAGTTGAATCCAATTATTTTCCAAATAGTTTACACATATTTATAATATAACTTTTTTTAAATATAAATGGGGTCTTTATACATAAAAATATATACAGGTGCATCTCAATAAATTAGAATGTCGTGGAAAAGTTCATTTATTTCAGTAATTCAACTCAAATTGTGAAACTTGTGTATTAAATAAATTCAATGCACACAGACTGAAGTAGTTTAAGTCTTTGGTTCTTTTAATTGTGATGATTTTGGCTCACATTTAACAAAAACCCACCAATTCACTATCTCAACAAATTAGAATATGGTGACATGCCAATCAGCTAATCAACTCAAAACACCTGCAAAGGTTTCCTGAGCCTCCAAAATGGTCTCTCAGTTTGGTTCATTAGGCTACACAATCATGGGGAAGACTGCTTATCTGACAGTTGTCCAGAAGACAATCATTGACACGCTTCACAAGGAGGGTAAGCCACAAACATTCATTGCCAAAGAAGCTGGCTGTTCACAGAGTGCTGTATCCATGCATGTTAACAGAAAGTTGAGTGGAAGGAAAAAGTGTGGAAGAAAAAGATGCACAACCAACCGAGAGAACCGCAGCCTTATGAGGATTGTCAAGCAAAATCCATTCAAGAATTTGGGTGAACTTCACAAGGAATGGACTGAGGCTGGGGTCAAGGCATCAAGAGCCACCACACACAGACATGTCAAGGAATTTGGCTACAGTTGTCGTATTCCTCTTGTGCGTCTTACCTGGGCTAAGGAGAAGAAGAACTGGACTGTTGCCCAGTGGTCCAAAGTCCTCTTTTCAGATGAGAGCAAGTTTTGTATTTCATTTGGAAACCAAGGTCCTAGAGTCTGGAGGAAGGGTGGAGAAGCTCATAGCCCAAGTTGCTTGAAGTCCAGTGTTAAGTTTCCACAGTCTGTGATGATTTGGGGTGCAATGTCATCTGCTGGTGTTGGTCCACTGTGTTTTTTGAAAACCAAAGTCACTGCACCCGTTTACCAAGAAATTTTGGAGCACTTCATGCTTCCTTCTGCTGACCAGCTTTTTAAAGATGCTTATTTCATTTTCCAGCAGGATTTGGCACCTGCCCACACTGCCAAAAGCACCAAAGGTTGGTTAAATGACCATGGTGTTGGTGTGCTTGACTGGCCAGCAAACTCACCAGACCTGAACCCCATAGAGAATCTATGGGGTATTGTCAAGAGGAAAATGAGAAACAAGAGACCAAAAAATGCAGATGAGCTGAAGGCCACTGTCAAAGAAACCTGGGCTTCCATACCACCTCAGCAGTGCCACAAACTGATCACCTCCATGCCACGCCGAATTGAGGGAGTAATTAAAGCAAAAGGAGCCCCTACCAAGTATTGAGTACATATACAGTAAATGAACATACTTTCCAGAAGGCCAACAATTCACTAAAAATGTTTTTTTTTTTTTATTGGTCTTATGAAGTATTCTAATTTGTTGAGATAGTGAATTGGTGGGTTTTTGTTAAATGTGAGCCAAAATCATCACAATTAAAAGAACCAAAGACTTAAACTACTTCAGTCTGTGTGCATTGAATTTATTTAATACACGAGTTTCACAATTTGAGTTGAATTACTGAAATAAATGAACTTTTCCACGACATTCTAATTTATTGAGATGTACCTGTATGTTTTAGGGTTGTCTGTCCCTGGTATCTAAAACAGTAAAAAACCCTGATTTAGATAGCTTGATGTCTTTCTTCATAGTTCAGTATTTTCTAACTGTTCATCGTTTATCCTTTTATTTTCTGTTATGACACATGCAGATGAAATCATTCACTACTGTATGTAGGAGTACTAATAATACTTCCCTTTTTAATTTCATTATAAAACATGCATGAAATTTTCAGACCAGTTATTTGGGTGCAAAAGCATTTATTAAACTTGTAATGAAGGAGTGTTACATATATAGGAAGCTGTAAGATGCATTGTGAGGAAAGAGCAGAAAAGCCAGAATACAGCAAATATTTCTTATGACAATCCTTTGTCAAATCAATGTATTTTCAGTAAATTCTCTGTTTTGATGCATTAGTTTGAGTTGTTTGCTGTGCGGTGATACAGTATGTTTGATGGAAATCCAGCCTCACACTCCCTCTTTCACCTGTCTGTCAGGCGGAGAGTTCAGACGTCAGGCCGATGTGACCTTCCAGCCAGGCGGGGAAAGGTTGACCATCTCTCAGGAGTTCAAAGGCATTGATGAGCATGACCACCTGATGGTTGACACCAGACTTGAAGGAAAGATTCCTGAGGTTCCTCAGGGAGCCACAGTTCAGATCGACCCCTACACAGAGATCTACCAGTACAGCACCAACTGTAAGTCAAACCGTCATGATTGCATGTATACGCACGATAAATCATGCATGAGGATGCATGATAAAACATGCATGAGGATGCATTATAAAACATGCATGAGTATGCATTATAAAACAAGCATGAGTATGGAGTATAAAACATGCATGACTATGTATGAATATGGATGATAAAACATGCATGAGTATGCATAAGTATGTATGAGTAAAACATGCATGAGTATGTATGTGTGTGCATGATAAAACATGCATGAGTATGCATAATAAATCATACATGATAATGTATGAGTATGCATGATAAAACATGCACAAGTATGTATGAGTATGCATGAGTGTGGATGATAAAACATGCTTGAGTACGCATGAGTATGGATGATATAATATGCATAAGTATGGATGATAAAATATGCATGAGTATGCATGAGTGTGGATGATAAAACATGCATGAATATGGATAAGTATGGATGCTAAAACATGCATAAGTATGCTTGAGCATGGATGATAAAACATGCATGAGTATGCTTGAGCATGGGTGATAAAAGATGCATGAGTATGCAGTAGAGGTCGACTGATAGTGGATTTTACCGATACCGATAGCTAGGTTGGACCACGTTGGCCGATACCGATTAATTAACCGATAGTTTTTAAAATGGATACTGAACGAAAACGTCTCAGGTTACATATGTAACCATGGTTCCCTGAGTAGGGAACGAGACACTGCGTCCTCTAGGGGTCGCTATGGGGAACGCCATCAGCGTGACCGGTGTCTGAAGCATATATCTAAACACGACAATAACATTTGCCGGCGACAGCCTATGACGTCATTACCTGGCGCCGCCACAGTATAAAGGGGCGCCGGGAAAATACGTCATTCACTTCTTCGTCTGAAGCTTGCGTCCGAAGCATGGCACCGAGCCTAGAGGATGCAGTGTCTCGTTCCCTACTCAGGGAACCATGGTTACATATGTAACCTGAGACGTTCCCTTTCAAGGGAACTTAGAACTGCGTCCTCTAGGGGTCGCCATGGGGAACGGAATACCCACGCCGCCATGCTGAGGGGAGTGCAAAGCCAGGCACAAAAGGCGAGCACTAAGTACCAACTCTACCCGGCTAAGGGAATTGCCCCTGGGACGGGTGAACGGCTGTCAGTGACATTATCCCCTTCGGCCAAAAACCTGAGCTGCATACCCCAGAACTTACCTGTTAGGGGCCGGGCCTCCTGGACCCAGGGTAGAGCTCAAAGGCTTGGAATCAGAAGCAGAGATTCCTTTAAGGGGATACGACCAAGCGCCTAGGATAGTAACTAGGTCTTGGCCTGTCACCCAGGGGCTACTGCTTGCTCTGCATGAGCTCGCTGAAGGAACTGTCTCAACAGATCTTTGGTAGCAACACCCTGTTCAAGTTTAGAAAGACCGGAAAACACTTGGTGTGCGATCTTACCACAACGTGGCTTTTAGAAAGTACACAGAGACTAGCGTGCGTACTTACCATAACATGGATTGTAAACACCGTTCTAGGGTTCTGAAGAACATAGGGTCACAGAGCTCTGGGGGAGCGAAGAACCCAACTCTCAGCATGAGAGGGAACTCAGACGCTCAGAAGGGAGCGGCATGCTCATAGGTAACCCTCTATGATGAGGGGAGCAATGCTAGCTCTACCAACAAGGAGAGCAACCCCACAGGAAGGCATAGAGAGGCCTAACAACCTGAGGCTGCTGATGACAGAGCTCTGGGGGAGCGGAGAACCCAACTCTCAGCATGAGAGGGAACTCAGACGCTCAGAAGGGAGCGGCATGCTCATAGGTGACCCTCTGTGGTGAGGGGAGCAATGCTAGCTCAACCAACAAACATAGCTCTGGAGAGCGGAGAACCTGACTCTCAGCATGAGAGGGAACTCAGACGCTCAGAAGGGAGCGGCATGCTCATATGTGACCCTCAATAGTGAGGGGAGCAATGCCAGCTTGACCAACAAGGAGAGCATATGGTCACAGAGCACTGGAGAGCGGAGAACCTAACTCTCAGCATGAGAGGGAACTCAGACGCTCAGAAGGGACCAGCATGCTCATAGGTGACCCTCTATGGAGAGGGGAGCAATGCTAGCTCTACCAACAAGGACAGCAACCTAACAGGGAGGCAAAGAGAGGCCAAACAACCTGAAGCTGCTGAATGACAGCTCTGGGGAGCGGAGAACTCAATTCTCAGAATGAGAAGGAACTCAGATGCTCAGAAGGGAGCGGCATGCTCATAGGTGATCCTCTATGGAGAGGAGAGCAATGCGAGCTCTACCAACAAGGAGAGCAACCTAACAGGGAGGCAAAAGAGGCCTAACAACCTGAGGCTGCTCACTGACATGGAGAGCGGAGAACTCAACTCTCAGAATGAGAGGAAACTCAGATGCTCAGAAGGGAGCAGCATGCTCATAGGTGACCCTCTAAGGTGAGGGGAGCATTGCCAGGCCTGACCAACAGGGCCCCAATAACCAAACATATCTGGAGAGCTATCGCTCCTTAGAGCCAAAGCACTCAGGAAGGGTTTCCGCAGAAACACCTCTCACTCTTGTACCTCCGGGAAAGTAGTGTACTCAAGCCCACTCCACAGAGGGGTATATTCACTGATTCGCCGTAAGTAATGGTTAAGTGGATGACTCAAATCTCAGGAAGCCTCTCGAGGCGAGACATGAGTAGTACGTTCTGGCTGGGGCAGCTTCTCGAAGCAATCACTCAGCCAGGATGTCAGGGAGCACATCACAAAGCATTACACTCCGAAAAAGGCTCAGCCTGAATAGAGGACAGCGAGTCCTGGGGTTGCAGCGCTATACTGAGGACCTGAAGGCCAAAGAGGCTCCCACAGAAGCCTAGTGACTTGGCTGCATGATCCAGCAAGCATGAAGCTGAAGTAAGGCTATCATCCAGGCTGGATCCAGTACCAACGGGTGAGACCATCACCACAATCAGTCGACAGATCGAGAGGTTCTGACTAGAGTCAAAGCGTACAAAAAAAAACAACAAAAAAAACAGACCCACATAGCGCTGCGGAGAAATTAAATGGATCGTACTCACCAACCACAGCTCCCGTACAGGTCCAACATGAGACTGTAATGCAACTGCAGGAGGGTGGTGGCTTCAGCAAGCATTGAGGAGGCTCGCAAGCCAACACTTGAGCACGGAGAGTCATACAACCCCTGCAAAAAGAAGGGCTCCTGGAGTGCAGTATAATGTGGTTAGAACATGTTATAAAGTACCTTAGGAGATTACTGATAGGGAAGATTTCCCGTCAGGTCCTTTCCACGTTCTGCCCATGAACCGCGAATCGCGGGCAATGGGCAGATAATTCTCACCGCACCCACAACGCGCAGCATGTATTCAACTCCCACGGGAGCTAAACGCGCTCCGCCCACACGCTAGATTACCTCGGAAATTAAGCGAGAACGGAGCTGCCGCCGCGAATGCGTCACTATTCCCGCGAGAGGTGAACACACTCATGCAGACACAGGTATACAACTTGGGTAAAAGTGAAGCACTCACCTCCCCTCTCAGTAGTCCCGCGAATGCATCATGATGAGCACAAGCAGTCTCCTCGTGAGTGGAGTATGTTGAATTCATGCCTATTTCTCACGAGAAATAAGCAACGAATGCAAAGAGTACATTCAACTCCCTCGAGAGCCGAACGCGCTTGCTCTTCACCACACACACAACACGCGAGCCGCGTGAAACTGCGGGTATCAGAGCGTGCTTATCCCTCACAAGAAACAAGCAATGGATGTGACGAGCGCATTCAACTCCCTCAGGACTGAACGCGCTTGCTCTTCACCACACACACACACAACCCGCGAGCCGTGTGAAACTGTGCGTATCAGAGCAAAGCCTCTGGCGAGAGAACACGCACTCCTAGTCGTGCTTAGCTTCTGCTAGCATAAACAAACGGTCAGTGAAGACGAAGAAGAGAATGACGTATTTTCCCGGCGCCCCTTTATACTGTGGCGGCGCCAGGTAATGACGTCATAGGCTGTCGCCGGCCAATGTTATTGTCGTGTTTAGATATATGCTTCAGACACCGGTCACACTGATGCCGTTCCCCATAGCGACCCCTAGAGGACGCAGTTCGAAGTTCCCTTGAAAGGGAACTAAATAGAGTTTTACTATTTTTAAAAAAGCTGTAACAGTACTGAACCACACTTTGTAAATGAATAAAATTTTGTATTAATATTAATTACTATATTGATTATTAAAGTTATTTCATAGTTTACTAATGTTAAAAGAAGAAACTTTAAAATTTAAAGATGAAGCCTATTAATAAGAGTAAATGTTGAAATGAAATGAACATACTCTAACAAGGAACACTACTTCTACACCTTCCATTAATGTTACAAATGGACTCTTATTGTTAAGTATTACCATTTCATTTCAACAGTCATGCTTAAAGATGGCCATCTTGAAATACCTACACAAGGCCATATTAAAATTACATGCACATGTTATTGATATTGTATGTGTACTCTCACATTTTATTTGCTGTTATTTTAGAGCACTGCATGATTATATAATCAAAATATAAAAAAATATGCAAGTGACACACTGTACAAACGCGCAGCGCTGCGTCTTGGAGAAGTCACGGGTTTCACACACACCAGACGTGTCACGTTCAATTCAAGCATAAATGTGGCATAAATGAGTTTGAAGTTCGGCGTTTTAAAAAACAGAGCAAACGGAAAGAGAAAGCGCGATCTGTATTACAGCTCTCTATATGAAGCATACAGACTGTATTAGAGCCACAGAAGGACAAATGTTTTGCTGAAAAATGCACAATACATAATTTATAGGCTAGGGTGAAGTCATTATGTACATTAACAATGATTTGAGAAAAATAGGCTATAATGTTATTTAATGGAAAACTATGTGAATGGCGCTCTGTTCCGCGGCAGGATTTTCTGTCGGCTGCATTTAAACACACGTTTGAAGTTTCCCGCTCTGTGCAGCGAGCAGTGTCACATGCCAAAACAAACAACACGTGCTGTCAGTGATTTCCGCCTCTAGAGGCCGCTCTCGTACTGTATAATGACAGCAGACCATTCTCAACCACTCCAGCATCAGACGCAACACGGAAAACTATCGGCGTGGATTTTTGCCGATAACCGATAGTTCCGCAAATCAACTATCGGTACCGATTATTCGGCAAAACCGATGAATCGGTCGACCTCTAGTATGCAGTAAGTATGCATGATGCAAAGTATCTCCTTTAGCAATATGTCATGCTTTGCGTTTTAAGTCCTATTATGAAACCTATTGGCTCATGTGTGTCTCTTCTGTCAGTGATCACTGCTTCATCCACACGGGAGTATGTGATCAATCTACAGGACCGTTCAACTCAAAGCAGAAGCTACAAATTCAGAGAGACCATCATGTTTCAGGGCTGCCAGCATGATGAAGTCGTCAGAGCCGTGCCATCCACACAGATGCTCAGCGTTGACCAGGTTTTCGTCATGTATGATAGGGGCGAACAGCTCTTGCGTTATGCCATGAGTAACAAGATTGGAGACGTCAACGGTGAGGGCATTGCATTGCATTGGAAACAAGCCTTCATGTGCTTTCATGTTTGCAGTTGCCAGATGTTTAAATCCCCCAATCAGAGCTTTCATCATAAATTCATACATTTTCTGCCCAGTTATATTTACTTTTCCTAATCTGGCAACCATGCTCTTTCTGCACTGGAGGGGGGGGGGGGGGGGGGGGGGGGGGGGGGGTAGCTGATGATCTGAAACAATGGTATACATATATATACGAATTTAATGATATCTACTGTGATATTTTGCGCAAGTGAAAGCCTAATACAGCTAGTCTGTTCCTTCACAAGACTGTTTTCGCTATTTACTGCGACTAAATCTGTGAGCAATCCTCAGTGACAAACTGTAATAAATCCAAACATGAATCTTGATAGTTTGCGATTGTGGTTGCTGAATAAATGCATGTGAACACTGTAACACAGTTAAAATTAGCAATTTCATTACAAGCTTCTTCTTGTACCAGCTTTCATAATGCCAAATTATGTGATATATATAATACATCAGGAAACTAGATGAGGTAAAATAAACAATGCAATTTGATGTTCTCTTGATTTGTGCTTATGTGAAAGTGCAATAATTCTGTTGAAATGTTACAAGAAATTTCTAAAATGACAATAATCGTGATCGGAAGTTTTGAGAAAAATAATCATGGTTATCAGTTTAATATGGAAGCCCATTTCCATCAAGGAACAACAAAATAAAATAAAAATCTTGCAATTGTTTTTTTTTTTCCCACCACGGAAGAAGAAATAAAAAAGATAATTGTTTGCATTTTTGAGAAAAAGTCAGAAATGTGAGATATAATGTCAGAATTGCAGGAAAAAGGTCAAATTTGTGAGATATAAACTCAGAATTTTAAGAAAAAAGTCATAATTGTGAGGAAAAGTCACAATTACCTTTTTATTTTTTGTATTCTGTAGCTTAACATGCTTCCATAGTTTAACCATTATCGCACACCAGCATCGTGCAGTAATAATTGTTTCTTATACCACATCCGCAGGTGGACAAACGGAAGAAAACGCCTGCTTCACTGGCAGACATGGCTGCGACACTAATGCCGTCTGCAGTCCCGGACAAGGAAACCAGTTCACATGCGAATGTGCCACAGGCTTCACAGGAGATGGACGCGCTTGCTATGGTACCATTGCAGATTTTGCATAATTAAATCAATCCTCAGTCCATCATTTCAATTAAAACAATTTCCTTCTGAAGGGATCGATTTTTGGTCCATGAAAGCACTGCTTAGCTTCCTAAGGGGGCTGTTTCCAAAGCAGTCTTCTAATCAGACGTCAAAATTGCTTGAATACGCCCCCAGACCTCTACGGATGTGACCCATCCCTTGCTGCTTAAAGGAAATTACACAAAAATAAGACAGATGTTATCTTAAAAAACAGTAATTAGGAGAACTGACTGTATCATCGTTAGTAATGCATAGGAATGCAACTGAGGAAGTGTTTTTGTTGAAGATAGCATTAAAGCAGTCCATCTCTGTCTGAAAATGCTTGCGGAAATCCTCAGTATTCATCTGCTTCTCTTTTCTCATCAGACATCGATGAATGCAGGGAAACTCCTCAGATCTGTGGCCCTAACGCCGTCTGCAATAACCAGCCAGGAACATTTCGCTGCGAGTGCCAGGACGGATTCCAGTTCGCCAGTGACGGACAGACGTGTGTTGGTACGTCAGCGTCTCATGAGTCACTATGTGTTTATGTCTGTTTGTATTCGTCACCGTTATTTGTTGACAAAATCCCCCTGCTATTTAATTAAGAATTAAGAAACTGACATCAGGTCCCTTGTTTAGTCTGATTTTCTGTAAGAAAGAGAAATCATGAATGAGATCTTCTCAAGAAATGGAAAGCAAATGGAGATTTAAAATCCCTTGCTTCTGATCTTTCTGAGGAAAAAAAGACTTTAGGAGAAATTCCCAGTAGAGGATGTTGCTCATCTGAAGCTCATTCTCTCTCATTATTTCAGGCTTTTGCACTTTATTTGCACATTTATCTTAATTAACATAATTTAAAATGAACATACCCAACTCAGTTTACAATTAATTTGATTGATTATTTAAATGTAATGCATTGATTTAATTTTTAAATGTATTTAATATTTAAATTTAATAAATATTTGATATTTGAATTTATAAATGTATAATCTAATTTTTAAGTTTAATGTATATATAACATTTATTTATTAAACATTTAACTATGCTTAATTGTCATTAAATGCACAAAATCTTAACACTCCTATAATGGATTTTCTTAAAGCAAAATTAAATTTCTTGATTTTGAGGTATTGTCATGAGATTCACTCACAAATACTGAATGAGTGCTTTAGACACAAGTAAGTTTTTTCTTAATTTCTCTCATTTTTCTTTCTTTCTTTCTTTCTTTCTTTCTTTCTTTCTTTCTTTCTTTCTTTCTTTCTTTCTTTCTTTCTTTCTTTCTTTCTCAATTTGAAATGTCCACTTTGTAATAACACTGCTAGTGTAATATATTAAATGTAATCTAAAGAAACCATAAGACTTAATTTTCATGGGAAAAAAATGTAGAAACTGACATCACATCCCTTGCTTAAATCAAAGAAAAACCACCAATAAGATCACTTTAAGATCTCAGCTGTTTTTCCGAGATAAGATTGAGATTAAATGGAAAGCAAATGAAGATTTGAGACAATATCTTTGGCCTCTGATGGTTCAAAAAAAAAAAAAAAAACCTAGGAGAAATTCCCAATGGAGGATGTGGCTCATCTTAAGCTCATTATTTCAGCATGTAGTTTTTTACACTTTATTTACACATTTATCTTAATTAACATTTAATTTTATTTATTATTTCAATGTAATACATTTATTCATCATTTCAATTTAATAAATATATAATTATTATTAATAAATATATTACATTTATTTGTTGAACATTTAATTGTGCCTAGTTGTCATGTAAAAGCAAAAATAATGAATTTTCTTAAAGTAAAATTAAATTTATTATTATTTTCTTTTGATTTTGAGGTATCGTCATGACATTCACCCAGAAATACGGAACCAAATGATTTAACTTTTTTCTTTCTTTCTTTCTTTCTTTCTTTCTTTCTTTCTTTCTTTCTTTCTTTCGATTTAAAATGTCCACTTTGTAAAAACACTGCTAATGTAATATACTTAATGTAATCTAAACCATAGGACTTAATTTATAAAAAAAATGTATGTATAACTAACACACACACACACATACTGTATATATCTATATCTATATACTGTATCTATCTATCTATCTATCAATCTATATATATATATATGTATATATATATATATATATATATATATAATGGACATCTGTGACTTCTGAATCACAGTTTGTAAAGCAATACTAAAGTAGTTTAGATGGATCTTTTTCTCCAAAACATCAAATAAGTTGTTGGCTTCATTAAAAGTCTCAGTTAAATGTCTGTGAGAATTGAGATTGATTTTGTGATGTATCATTCCTGCAGGGATATTCAGACTGTTTCAAATCAAATGTATCTGCATCAGTTAATTTAATGAGTTGTGCTGTGTTGTAGAGGTGCAGCGTCCCGTGGACCCGTGTCGCATTGGCACTCATGACTGTGACGTCCCTGAACGCGCTCGCTGCAGCTACACTGGAGGATCGTCCTACATCTGCACCTGCCTGCCGGGATTCATGGGAGATGGACGCAGCTGTCGGGGTGGGTCTCTGTCTCTCTATACAGACATGCCTTCATTCATAAGATTCATTAGAAGAATACACACCATTTAATGTTTTCAGGCCGATTCATCAGCAGTTATTTGGTCATTATTGGTTAATTAATATGCATTATTGATTGATTAATATATGTGTTCATTATGCCTAGTGTATATTCAACAGTCTGGTCAATGGATAGTTGACCAGAACATTAATATGTATAAGTGGGATTTCATTTTCTTTTTTATTTTAAAACATAAAAAAGAACATTTTTTTTAATTTAATTGGTACATTTTGTTTGTTTGTTTCAGACATAGACGAGTGTCAGGTGAATCAGTGTCATGAAAATGCTGTCTGCTTCAACACACCTGGATCTTTCACCTGTCAATGTAACCCTGGTTTCTATGGTGATGGTTTCCATTGCTCTACAGGTAGACTATAGCTTTAAATGAACATCAGTTGTGTCTTTTAGATTTGTAACTGTGCTCTTTCTTCTCATTCACTCATAAACTTCACAAACAGCTTTGCTGGTTTATTCATAGTTCTGCTAAATACCACTAAAGCCATTTCTGGCATGTTTGGAGAATTTCATTAGGTTTTTGGACGATGTGGTTTGGGGAATGTCTGTGCATCATTGCATAAGCATCCAGCCTTGAGCAACACTACGGTATCACAAAGTTTAAAGTAGACAACAGCTCATTATGCTGTTATTTAGGAGCCCTTTTACCCAGAGTTCATGCCACAAACTGTGTCAGTCATTCTAATAACGGACGACCCTCGACTCTTTAAATATTACAACATGACCTGACCTCTTGACCCCTGAGTTATGTCACAGCTCAACCCTGCCAGCATGAATATCAGCTCAACAGCTGCGTGTCTGCTGGGAAATGACCAGTTGCTTTGGTTTCTCAGTGTTTTAGGTCCCCATGACATCAATATTGTTGAATTTTATGACTTTTAGTCCATGTTTCTGAGCTTGAAGTTCATATATGTTCTCATTAAAACTGGCAAGATAAACTTTTAGCAGAAATGTACAATACTGGTCAAAAGTTTGAAATAATTAATTTTATATATAAACTATAATATATGTTTATCTATTTATATATATATATATATTCCTTCAGAAAATTCAACTTTACATCACAGGAATGAATTACAGATTAAAATACATCCAAATTGAAAATAGTTATTTAAATAATAATATTTTGAAAACAAAAATACTGTTTTTACAGTGTTTGGATCAAATAAGTTAAATAACTTTGGTGAGCATAATAATAGACTTTTTTAAAAAATATTTTTAAAAATCGTAATTATTCTTCAACTCTTCAAATTTACAGTCTAATCCTTTTCGAATAGTATTTGAAAAATAATGGCAATCTAGTTTTCAAAAAAAAAAGGTGTGTTTGTCTTCAGTGTGTCATGTCGATTATGAGCGCTGTCATGATTGTGGTAGTAATGGTATTGATTAGTGTGCAGAGAGTTGGGTTTTGTTATTGTAACCTGATTTGCTTTCCAGGGATGAGCAGACGGAGCTCTTTAGACTGATGTAATGTACTGTAAGCAGCTCACATGAGCATATCTGTTTCAGATTTAACCCCAGAGCTGTAGCACTGATTGATTTTCAGTGGAAACACTGGAGATTCTTAGAAAGAGATGAAGTTTTATCCTGGATCTGTTGACAATCTGCATAAACCCAGGGGTGAAGGTTTGACAGGTTAACTTTAGCATTGAGCCTCCGCTGGTTGACATTGCAAATACTCTTCACATACTATGTGGGTCATTCGCTTTTCATGTTAGTCAGGCAAAAAAAAAAACCAGATAAATCAAAAGTCTGGCTCTGTAAAATACGATAGCATGAGCAGGTATGCAGGTTTATGTGGTTTTTACCCCTGTAAAGCCTAAAGCATATGAAAAAAGACCAAAGCATATGAAAGAATAGTTGGATTTTTTTTAATGTAACTTATTATTGAACCTTTAGACAACATATTTGTAAAAATCTATAAAAAAAAGTTTGAATATGTGCTTTTTGTTGAGTGTTATATTTGATAGATCAGGCTTTTATGTGAGAATATGGAGGAAAAAAACAGCTCAATTTTATTCAGAGACTCAAACTGAACAAAAAATAGGTAATTTGGTTCAGATGCTGATATTTATATGATGAAATTCTGATTGCTTGTAATGTAAATCAGTGTGATCTTAATAACAGTAAGCAGATACCGACATAAAATGATATAAATATCAGTGGTCACTCTATATCTCCAATAATAATGTCTTAGTAAGATGATATTTAAATGATCCAAACATACAGTGCAATGCAATCCAATGATGATTGAGAGATGAACAATTAAACGTACCTCATAAGCGTGATGATCATATTTGATACTCACATTTTAACATGACTTTTCATGGAGCTGAAGGTGGACATTTACACTAAATTACACTAAAAGAGCTTTTACATGCTAGAAAAAGTCCAAACTATCAAATCAGACAATAGAAGACATGGAGTAGATTGTGTGTGACAGGATTAACAGCAAAGTTTTGATCATGTTGATCACTTAGAGACCTTGCATATGAAATATGATACAGTAGGCTTTATAGGGTTAACTGTGTGTGTGTTTGTATCCGTGCAGACTATGAGAAGACGCGCTGCCAGCTGCATAGGGAGAGTGTTCTGGGCGCTGGGCCTCGTGGTCCTCGTCCCGGTCAGTATGTGCCGACGTGTGATGCCCAGGGTGAGTATGACCCCATGCAGTGTCACGCCAGCGTTGGACAGTGCTGGTGCGTGGACCGCGATGGACAGGAGATCTCTGGGACGCGAACAGGACCTGGACGCTTTCCTAAATGTGAGTCCTACATATGCTTTATTCATCTTGCTGTCTTCAGAGAAAACTGCCTTAGAAAACAGGAGACTAACTGAAACGAGAATCATGAGTGACTAATTTGGAAAAAAATCTTGTTTCAATATTCTTGTAAGCACAAAAGTACATAAGACACACATATTGCTTGTTGCAATGCATTCTGGAAGGATGTATGTATTCTGCCTACCTTGGTGTACCTACCTACAGCAGTGTGCAACTTTTTTGACTCCAAGGACTTACAGTGTTTGGGGTCAGTAAGATTTTTCTCTACTTTTGAAAGAAATCTCTTCTGCTCAGCAAGCAGCATTATTTTCAGCATCATTACTTCAGTCTTCAGTGTCACATGATCCTTCAGAAATCATTCTAATATGCTGATTTGCTGCTCAAGAAACATTTCTGATTATCAATGTTGAAAACAGTTCTGCCCAATATTTTTGTGGAAACCTTGATACATTTTATTTTTAAGGATTCACAGATGAATAGAAAGTTCTAAAGAACAGCACTCATCTGAAATTGAATTATCTTTATCTTTACAGAATTGTAAATAAATAAATATAAAATAATGAGTGGTAATATATTTAAAAAAATAAATAAAAATATTATAATTAATTAAAATACCTAAATTCCAAAAGATTAAATAATTCAAATGTTTTTCAGGGTTTGCACATTATTTACAGTGTATTTACATTATCTATCTTGTCATTTATGATTACAGAGTTTGTAATTTTTCTTTACTCACAAATGGCAGTTTCTACCCAATTAAAATATTTTAGAGCTTGACACCACTAGAAAAAAATTCCATGACTTTTCAGTGTCTCGAAATCCTTCATATATCTAGATTTTTCAAGCCAATGAGAGTCCTGGTTCTTCAATAAAAATGGCAGTTGTTGGGGAATGAATTAAAATAAGGAAAATGATGTCAGCTTACGTCTAAAAATGGTTTTAGTTAATTCTAAAGCTTGTTTAGTCTTATTTCAAATCATTTTAAGCCATCTTGCAGCTGTAACCAGGGTTTGAAAATGAGTGAGGTCTGGGGTGTGGTTAAGAATTGTGCTATAATAACCACTACAAATGCAACTCATTATATACACTAAACACTTTAAAAGAGACAGACAAGTAGATGTTTGTGAAATATGTTTTCTCTGTTTTGGCGGGATGAGCATTGTTAAATTATTTCATATTGCCTCAAAATTTGTTAATACTTAACTATAGGTTAAGAATGGATAATTTTATCAGTTGTTTATTATTCATGCAACAATACATATTACTGTTATAGTTTTTATTAATAACCATTGCTATATAGATGATAACTTTGTCTAGTGCTCTTATTAATGTTTTTAGCATGACTTTGTGAAAATTTAACTACTATACTTCATGAAATAGCATAGACTTCTTCATGGCTAGTGTTTGCATATTTCATTTCATTCTGTAACCTACTCGTTTTACAGATCTGTGTAGCTACTAGTGTTAAATCCTGCTGTTTTTGATAGTGTTGGTAACATTTCTGACAGATAATATCGTGATGTTTTTTTTTTTTTTGCATTTGTCTTACTGTGGTATCCTGTCAGCAATAATCTGTCCGTGGACTTTTTTGATTACTGTCAGTTTAAGTGCCGACAGTGAAGTGTTGCCAGATATTGCTATGAAAACAAATAAAAACCAAAAAATAAATAAAAAATAAACAGAAATTAGTTCAAATCTTTTGTAACCCTAAACTGCAACTTTCCACATTATTCACTTTCTAAAGTGTCAAATTAAACAGCAAATTAGTCATTCAGAGAACAAATTTTATTTTTGAACTTCAAAATTTTACAGAGGTCCAGACCTCGGTCACCTCATAGCTGGCTACGGCTTTGCTTGGAAGAGTACCGAGGCTTGTTGGTTGAGAAACACTGGCCTAAAATAAAGTACCTTCATAGATAGTTCATTAAGTTTTGGAACAAAGCCACTGTAACAGCTACATAACAACATATGCCATCTGCAGTGAAGGATGCTCACGTCGCCAAAGATGTAGTGATTTTTGGGTCACACGTCACTTAAGGTGCAGTTATAAGTATATCAGATGACCATTTCCCACCTCACTCAGTTCAGAGCACCAGTCAAGGACTGTTAATTTGGCAATATGAGAACGCTTCCCTCAGGTGCTGTTCAACAATTTGAGATTCACAAACTGAAGGGAGTTGGTCAACTGATTTATCTGAAAGATTGGTGGAAATTCAGATAGCTAGTAGAGCCTTATCATCAACACAAGGAAGATACAGTTGCAATTAGGTTAGTAACATTTATTAACAATAGATATGCAAGAGTAAATACAAAAACTAGTAATGACACCAATCAATGAATATGCACTGCTAATAGATACTAGACCACTAAACAAGAAGGAAGATGCTGATAGATCATGCCTCCACACCAGATAATTAAGATCCAGCCCCGGACACCAGATCCTGTCAGAAAATTTTATCTGGTAACAAAACAACTAGTCAGAAAAGTAGTCTAATACCCAAAACCTGTTAATGGTGAGTCTTGTCTGGTACCCAAAATACCCAAAACTCTATTAACAGTCTTCTATCAGCCAAGAGAAAAGCCAATGAAGAGCAGAAGCAGGAGACGAAGTGATGATGGTAAAAAGGAGCAGAGTTTATTGAATAATCTTAGCTGCGTATGTCTCAATGCTCAGACTTCGTCTGACAAGCACAAATCCAACAAGTACTGTTACGTCTCCACCACGTTCAGCTCTTCAGATGGGTGAGTTACCACTCTCTCACAGTTGGTTGCGCTGTTCATTTACTGCTTGCTATCTGGGTGCGTTGTCTCCTATTTAGTCTGCTGTTTTTGGTGAAGTGACGTTCAGGGTCTGGCTAACGTGTGATTGGCTCTTATTTGCTCAGTAAAATAATCTCTTTGTTCCATTTCAATCCGGTTTTCGCCTACTCCATAGTACTGAAACTGCACTTGTAAAGGTAGTGAATGATCTACTATTTTCTGGTGACTCTGTCTGGTGTTCTCTGTCTATACTTCTGCTACTTGGCCTCAGCTCTGCCTTCGATACAATCTCCCGTGAATTACTTATTTCTCATCTCTCGGATGTGGGTATTTCTGGTGCTGCTCACCCTACTGTCCTCCTGAAGCAAGGTGTCCCCCAGGGATCTCTTCTCAAGCCATTATTATTCATAATTTACATAATACCGCTTGGTCAGAACTTACACCGTCATGGTTTAAATGATCACTTTTAAGCTGATGACATCCAATTATACACTATCTGTACACCTGCTCTACCAGCCCAAACTGACAAAATCTCTGCTTGTGTGAATGAAAAAAAAAAGTTTTTAAAATTTTTAAAATTTTAAAAGAATTTACATTTTCTGAAACTTAAAGGGGTCCTAATATGGTTTTTCACTTTTTGAATTTTAGTCAGTGTGTAGTATGTATGTTTGGGCATAAAAAAGATCTATAAAGTTACAAATCTCAAAGTCCACTCCAAAGGGAGATATTTCGTTTTTAAAAAATCCCTTTTCAAGAACTACAATGAACGGCTCGTTTGGACTACAAAGTTGTTTTCCTGTATTTGTGACATCACAAATTGGTCCATTAGAATATCATTAAAATAAATCCCGCCTCCGGAAATTCGAATGCACGTTTCAAAATCGCAACCCAGTGCGGGTGTTTTTATATCACTGTATTTCTGAAGGAAACCGACTGTCTTCAGAAAATTATGGATGTCATTTTCATTTCATCTTGCATGTAATGTCTGATAAAGCAGCGCTTGTGAGTGGAGCTCTGCTTTGTGTACAGCGTTAACGGGGAAACCTCGCTCTCTCCCGCTCCAACAGCGCCTCCCGCTGATAGAGAATTAATTTGCTTTTAGTCATTCTGCCTAGCTGTTCGCCAGTCACAGCACACTGGGACAGCTAACCAATCACTACACATTTCGTTTTTCGGAAGGCAGGCCTTCATCAAACCCGGAACTAATAGAGACTTTTGTGTCAGGCTGGGGAGAAAGGTATTGTAATAATGTAAATTATGTGAAAAATAATGCGTTTTTTGAACCACCAAGCATGAGAGCATGTTCTAGTACACCCCCAAAACAAAATCAAGACTTTGTAAAAGAGCATAATAGGACCCCTTTAACATGGACAAAACTGAGATCATTTGTATTGGTACTCTGTCACTCACTAGCAATATTCCTACCAATTTCACCTATGAGATTGCTTGTTCTCACATCATACCATCAAGTACCGTTAAAAATTTAGGCATAATCTTCGACTCCTCTCTCTTCTTCCAGGCTCATATTAACTCTATCACCAAATCAGCATGTTTCATCTACTGTACGTCGCATTGCCCAGCTCCATCCCTTCATCAGTGACAAAGGCGCTGAAACTGTCATCCATGCATTTGTTTCATCACGCCTTGATCACTGTATTGGCCTCCTCATTGGTTTACATTCAAAAATCTGCTGCTAGAATACTTACCCATACAAATGTTCTGCTCATATCACCCCAATTTTGTACGATCTCCAGTGGCTTCCAGTAGTATAACGTATTAAATTCAAAATTCTCCTGCTCACTTTAAATCATTGCACGGCTTGTCTCCCCTCTATCTTTGTAACCTGGTTCTTCCCTACACCCCGGCTCGCTCACTACGATCTTTGGACTCTGGCCTTCTCATTGTCCCTCGGCATCGCCTCTCTTCAATGGGGGGCAGATCATTCAGTGTTGTTGCACCTAAGCTCTGGAATTCTCTCCCTCATTACTCAAAACTCACTTATTTTCTGAATGTTATCATCCATAAGTTGTTTTGTATTTCGAAGTGCTTGATTCTATTTTGCTGTGTGCTGCCCTGTCTGTATAATGTTCTTTTGCTGTTTCTACTAACTATTCTTTGTCATCATTGTCTACCCCTCCAGTGTTATTTTCTCCTTGTTGCATGTACATTGTAAAGCGTCCTTGAGCCCTGGAAAGGAGCTATATAAATACAATTTATTACTATTATTATTATTATTACTACTATACACATAGATGGTGAATTGTCATAGTCATATGAATTTATTATAAATGAAATCATTTATATTCATGCATCTTCTGTTCCTCAGGTCCTGGTCATGATGTCCCTCACCCGATTGGACCAACACCCGATCCTAACGTCAGTCCTTTGCCTCCTGGCAGTCACATCCTCTTCGCCCAGAGCGGGAAGATAGAGTATATTCCTCTGGAAGGTCACGACCTGAAGAAGAACAAAGTCAAAACTGCACTGCACCTCCCGGTAAAGCTTTTACTCCAGTGTGGAAGAAGATAATTTATACTAATGCCAGAGATTGCAACACATACTTGTGTTGGTTATAAATTACAGTAATTTTTAAAACGCTTGTTTTGTTTACTGTGTGGAGACGTGCTGAAATTGCGTTTGGTCTCGTACTGTATCGCGTGCCTTGTCAGTGTCGACTCATGCGCTTGCTTGGCCATTTTTTGTGATAAAGGACAGTGTGTCCAGCTGAATTCAATTAGTATTTTGTTAGACGGGTATAAAAAACTTAGTTTACCACGGCAGTGGTCGCGTGAAGGCCTCCTCGTGTGAAGACCGAAGAGGGTAAAGACCATCGACTGTACCGTGCGACTCCACCGGACAGGGAGGATATAAGGATATAAGTATCGCTTATTATTTCTCCTCTTTCCTACTACTTGCATGTGTGTTTGGCTCAGTGTTATTTTTTTAGGATTACTGATAAACTAATGTAGTTTGATTTGTATTTGTTATCTATTTTAATTTTAGATAAAGTTGGAAGCGCTTGTGAGTGGAGCTCTGCTTTGTGTACAGCGTTACCAGGGAAACCTCGCTCTCTCCCGCTCCAACAGCGCCTCCCGCTGGCAGAGAATTAATTTGCTTTTTTAGTCATTCTGCCTAGCTGTTCGCCAATCACAACGCACTAGGACAGCTAACCAATCAAAACACATTTAGTTTTTCGGAAGGCGGGCCTTCATCAAACCCAGAACTAATAGAGACGTTTGTGTCAGGCTGGGGAGAAAGGTATTGTAACAATGTAAATTATGTGAAAAATAATGCGTTTTTTGAACCACCAAGCATGAGAGCATGTTCTAGTACACCCCCAAAACAAAATCAAGACTTTGTAAAAGAGCATAATAGGACCCCTTTAAGTTATATTTTTATTTAATTTATTTTTATTTAAGTTATTTTAGTACTTCAACAAACTAAATGGAAATGAAATAATATATATATATATTGAATTTATAAATGTGTATACAGTGCCCTCCAAAAGTATTGGAACAGTAAAGACAAAATTGTTCTGTTGGCTGTGGAGTCAAGACATTTACAAATATGATTAAAAGATGAATATGAGACAAAACTACAGAATGTCACATTTTATTATTGGGTGATTCAACACACAGATGTTTTACCAGCTAAGAAGTTCAGCACTTTTAGAGTTTCATCGCTCTATCTGATGTGAGCATTATTGGAAGTATTGGAACAGTTGCCTCATAGGTCTTTCTAAGTGATCAGCTGTGTCCTGTTGCATTAATTCTTCAGATATTTAAAGCAGGGAATGTGTCGTATCAGTTATGTCCATTACTTCTGCATTCTGAACCTTGCATTTGATGATGACACACACAAACCAGGATGAAGATGAGGGAGCTGATTTTGAGAGAAAAGCAAGCAATTTGGATGCTAAAAGAAAAGAGGAAAAGGAAAAAAAAAGGAAAGGAAGTGGTGTGTGGCCAAGTATGGTGACCCATACTCGGAATTTGTGCTCTGCATTTAACCCATCCAAGTGCATACACACAGTAGTGAACATGCACCTGGAGCAGTGGGCAGCCAATGCTGAAATCAAGAGTTTGGAAACCACCAGCGACACCAGCAACCAAAAACTACCTGATCGGCTGAGAAAACAACAGTAGTTGATGACAGACAAATCATAAAAGGGGTGAAAATGAACCCTAAAAGACGTGTCTGTAAAATCACCAACAACTTCCAGAAAGCTGGGGTGATGCTCTGACAATCTGCTGTCCTCAGGAGACTTTGACACAGAATTACATATGCTACACAGCAAGATGCAAACCTCTGACCAGCACCAAAAATAGAAAGGCAAGATTAGAGTTTGCAAAAAAGCACAAAGGTGAGCCAGAAGAGTTTTGGAACTGTGTTTATGGACCGATGAGACAAAGATGAACCTTTATCTAAGTGATGGGAAAGCAAAAATGTGGAGAAAAAAAGGGAACTGCAAAAGATCCCAAGCATACAGCCTCATCTGTAAAGCATGGTGGAGGTGGTGTCATGGCATGGGCATGTATGGCTGTCTCTGGAACAGGCCCTCTCAACTTTACTGATGACTTAATGTATGATGACAGTAGCAGAATGAATTTGGAAGGGTACAAAACCATCTTGCCTACCAATATTCAAGAAAATGCCACTAGATTCATTGGGAATGAATCTGGTGGCACTGGGAATGATTTTGCACAATGACCCAAAACACCCTGCCAGTTCAGTCAAGGAATTTATAAGGGCAAAGAAATGGAAAGTCTTAGATTGCCCAAGTCAATCTCCAGATTTAAATCCGATTGAACATGAATTTCACCAGCTGAAGAGTAGAGTAAAGGCAGAAACTCCCCAAAACAAGCAACAATTGGAATTGGCTGCATTAAAGGCTGGGAAAAGTATTTCAAAGGATAAGACCAAGAGTCTGGTGATGTCTATGGGTCACAGACTCACTGCTGTGATTGTGCGCAAGGGATCTGCAACTAAATAATAGCTTTTAATCTTTTATATCTGCCTTATGTTCAGCTGTCCCAATACTTATGCTCACATTAATGAGTGGGATGAACTCTAAAAGTGCTGTTCTTTTTATTTGGTAAAACATGTATGTGTTGAAACAGCTAATAATAAAATGTGACGTTCTGTAGTTTTGTCTCATATTCATCTTTTAATCATATTTGCAAATGTCTTGACTCCATAGCCAACAGAGCCATTTTGTCTTTACTGTTCCAATACTTATGGAGGGCACTGTATATGTATATATATATGTATGTGTGTGTGGTTGTACATACACATGTAGTTGTTTTTTTGGTGTTTGGCTTAGTGTTATGTTAGAATCATTATTATACTCTTATACCTTTTGCTCTTTAATATTTTTAATTGTTTTTAGCTTTATTTTTTTGTTTTCATTTAAATGTTAAGTTTTGGCATTTTGTTATATGCATTAGCTTTTAGTTTTGGATCTGTTTTAGTTGTTTTAATACTACAATTGATTGCTTCTGTTGTCCTCATTTGTAAGTCGCTTTGGATAAAAGCATCTGCTAAATGACTAAATGAAATAAAAGATTTGCACAGTTACGTTCATGTGTTTCAGGCCGAATCATTCACAAAATTATTATGCTCTGTAGATTCATCCAGAGGTCTTTGCTCTGATTCATTCCCTGCTGTTTTGAAGCTCTGGTATGCATTAACACAGAGCCTGTTTAGTGATGTTAGTAACTGCGGAGCGAATGTGTCACTGTGGTTTGCGTTCTGCTCGTAGTTCGTCTCTCTCAGTTAAACTGTTGATAAGATAGAGCCAGAGAACTGCTGGGAGATCGCTGGGGAATTTTAGGATTGCCTAACTTTGTTTTTCTTGGAAATATTAGTGTGAGAGAAATTGTTTATCAGAGCCATATGCTGCCTCTGCTGATTACATAACCTTCTTAACCGTAAGAATGTGAGGAGGGATTCCAGGAGAAACGGAGCAGAATATTTACAAAAGAAAATGATGTTAATGTGCATTTTCTGCAGATACCCTTGACTAACTGTTACTTAAATATAAAACTGTATTCAAGATTTTTTTTAATGTTTTTGAAAGAAGTCTCTTCTGCTCACCAGGGCTGCATTTGCATGATCAAAAATACAGTAAAAATTGCTAAATATTTTACATGATTTTAAAATCGTTGTTTTCTGTGAATGTGTAAAAATGTAATTTATTGCTGTGATCACAGCTGAATTTTCAGCATCATTACTCCAGTCTTCAGTGTCACATTAACCTTACATTACATTTTAGACACATTTAGTCTTTTTTCCTGTTTTGTAAATGAAATAGTTCCAAACAATGCTGCGATACTGCAGTGTATCTTTCCTAAATGATTATGTAATGATCCATTCATAAAGACAGTCAGCTTGCTTTGATTCTAATTGAATTAACCATTTTGAAAGAATCCTTTGACTGAAGGGTTCAATGAATCATTCATTAAAGCAGACACTTGCCGCCATATACTGGTGGTTTTAGTGTAATATTTACTTATCAATGACGAGCCTAAACCAGCACAAAAACACACCCAGCAAAATATTAATAATCGTTATCGACAAAAATCCCCCCAAAAATATCATATAATTTTTGTCAAGATCTCACACCCCTAAATAGGGGGCATCATTTAGGTCATTTGGCACACAGACAAACAGAGATTGTGTGCATGCATGCGTGTGTGTGCATTGGTTTAACCGACATTGCGAAGACCAAATGTCCCCACAAAAAAAAACTGTTTGTTTAAAAAAACTGATACATTTTTATTTTCAGGATTCTTTAATGAATAGAAAAAGAGCAGCATTTGTTTGAAATATAAATCTTTTGTAACATTATAAATGTCTTTACAGTCACTTTTGATCAATTTAATGCATCCTTCCTGAATCAAAGCACAAATTTCTTTCAAAAAACTCTTACTGACCCCAAACTTTCAAACTTTTAAATATTATGGTTTCTCGCTATTTCTGATTATATTGGGATTCGTTTGTGTTTAGCTACACATGCAGCATATGCACAGGGCTTATATTTTCATCCACTGACCCCTGAAATTGACTTTTTAGGCCTTATTGTGTGCAGTTCTGTGGGAAATCTTAAATCTGAATGAATCTTCATCCCATCTGCTCTTATTTACTGCTCACATGCTAACATTTACTGTAATGGCTAACATCAGTGAAGCTTATTAAGCAAGGAAAAATGCATTGGTAACAAAGCTGGCCCAAGAGTCATTTGACTCAGATTCTGGATGTGCGGTTTCACGTTTTGTCTAGACAGCCATTCACAGACAGACAGACGGATATATGAATGGCTGAAGGCAGCTTCAGAGTCGTGTTGTCATCTTAAACAGTTCCATGCATGTTTGTGAGTCTTTTTTATCGTTTTTGCAGGAGAAAGTGGTGATTGGAATTGCTTATGACTGCATGGAGAAAATGGTGTACTGGACAGACATCAGCACACCTGCCATTAGCAAAGCTAGTCTACAAGGAGGAGAACCCGTCCACATCATTAAATCAGGTAGAGTCAATTTTAACCAATAATTCATCCAAAAATGACTCACTTTATCGTTCCAAACTTATTCACCGTCTTCTGCGGATCACAGAAGATCAGTTTTGATTTCAGAGGATCTTAAGAAGTTGCCTGACACTGATTTTCAAACTGATTTTTGCGTCAGATCTCAGCAGTCCTGAAGGCATTGCTATCGACCATCTGGGCAGAAACGTGTTCTGGACAGACTCCATGAAGGACAGAATTGAAGTTTCCTCATTAGACGGATCCCAGCGGCGTGTCTTGATTAACACAGACCTGGTTAACCCGAGAGCCATCCTAACTGATCCCACCAATGGGTGCGTGACTAACTAGAAACAAACAGAGTCTAAAATTAACAACAGTGATTTTGACAAGTAAAGATAGTTGGATAGAAATGCAATGCAATACTTGGTTAAATCAATAAGATTAATAACAATTAAATGTGATAATCTGGAGTCATGTGAACAATTCAATAATAAAGGTTTCTTTACGCACACTAAATTTACACAGCAAATGTGGCACAGAAGCACTTCTGAAGTGGCTTTTTTTTTCAATGCTGCTCAGAGGTGGCAGAGCAGGCATCATTTGATCTAGCTTTAATGTGGCATTGTGCCTTTACACTGGATTTTGAGCAGGCACTGAGCAGCCTTAATTTGGCTGTGTAAAGGCACCCTAAATTTAGCAGCATAATGTTATATTAAAAATAATGCAAAATACAGTTTCATGGCTGTTGCTTTTTCTCATTTCACCTGCATTAGTTTTAGACCATGATTTGTTTTCTAATTGTACATGAAATCATGTTTACACTCATTCTTAGCATTATGAATTTGAGTGATTCCCAATGTACCATTTATTTCTGCAGTGAAATAGTTATTGCAAAGGTCTTTTTCTTCCTCAGTTACATTTACTGGGCTGACTGGAACAGGGACGCCCCCAAAATCGAGATGGCTTACCTGGACGGCACAAATCGCAGGGTCCTGGCCAAGGATGATTTGAGGCTCCCCAACGGTTTAACTTACGACCCCCAGACGTCTCTGCTGTGCTGGGCAGATGCTGGTACGGCTCCAGTTCACTGAGAAACATTTACAAGTGCAATAAAGTCACAGCTGTTTGAGCATCTCTGGGGGGAAAGCAACTCATTGTTTAGCTCGTTAAAGGCACAAGCTCCATAAAATGCTTTGTTTAGTTGATGTGTTTGTGTTAATGATGATGTTTGGTGTTTCTGATGCAGGTACACATAAAGTGGAGTGCATGAATCCACAACAGGGCAGTCGGAGGCAGCTTATGGAGGGAATTCAGTATCCCTTCGGACTGACTACTGATGGAAAGAACCTCTACTACACGGACTGGACGAGGTGAACTTTCACTTAAACAACGTCACACTTTAATGAGAACTTAATGGAGATTGAAAGGTCCTTCAGATGTTTCTGAAAGAAGTCTCTTCTGCTCACCAAGGCTGCATTTATTTGATCAAAAATACAGTAAAAAATTTTTTATATATTTTTACAATTTAAAAGAAGTATTTTCTATATGAATATATTGTAAAATGTCATTTATTCTTGTGATCAAAGCTGAAATTTCAGCATCATTACTCCAGTCTTCAGTGTCACATGATCCTTCAGAAATCATTCTAATATGCTGATTTGCTAATCGAAACATTTCTGATGATTATAAATCAAAATAGAAATGTTTTATAACATGATAAATGTTTTGAAGTCACTTCTGATCAATTTATCAATGAATAAAAGTATTAATTTCTTTAAAAAAATCATACAGATTTTTGAATGGTAGTGTTTTATTACAGAATAATGGGAATGATAACTGCTGGGTTCAGATATTCACCCAAAATCTGCAAAGAAAAGGCAGTTTAACTCAGCTGATTTCACCTAGTCTTGCTCGTGCTGTTTGGTTGTGGTTTAGGATGGGAAAGCAAGGTCAAGGTTCAGTTTCAACAGCTCTCTGTTCTTCTGAGGCCTTGATGTGTTTGTTTGCTAGCATGGGTTCCCTCAGCAGCAGCATGCACTTATTTGGTGCTTTAACCCTGAATGTGTTCGCTATGCAGAGGTCAGGTTAAGAGGCCTGTTTCCAGGCTTGTGGCAGCTGCGTGTAATTTCACGGGTCGTCTGTGTCTCTCTCTGATCTTCCTACAGCCTTTTGCTCTCTGTTAGTGGAGAGTCACAATGGAGCTTATTACAGCAATTGATAATAATAAACAGTACACAGACGACTCGGATGTAAATAGTCAGGATGCATTACAGTAGGGGGAATTTGGGAGGAAAATATGCTTAATTTTCATAAAAATGATGCAAAAAAATCTTAATAGTCCATACATGTACAGTATGAATGTTTGTGTGTGCATGTGTGTTTGAAAGAAATCTCCTCTGCTCACCAAGGCTGCATTTATTTAATCACAAATACAGTAAAAACTGTAATATTGTGAAATATTATATATAAATATAATATATTATTACAATTTAAAATGACTGTTTTTATTGTAAAATGTAATTTATTCCTGTGACGCAAAACTGAATTTTCAGCATCATTACTCCAGTCTTCAGTGTCACATGATCCTTCAGAAATCATTCTAATATCCTATTAATAATTATTATTTAATTAATAAAATAATGATAATATAGCCAATACTTCTATACAGCAAGGACGCATTACATTGATCAAAAATGACATTAAAGACGTTTATAATGCTACAGAAGATTTCTATTTCAAATAAATACTGTTCTTTTGAACTTTCTATTCATCAAAGAATCCTGAAAAATAAAATGTACGACAGTTTCCAAAAATATTGGGCAGCACAACTGTTTTCAACATTGAGATCAGAAATGTTTCTTGAGCAGCAAATCAGCATATTAGAATGATTTCTGAAGGATCATGTGGCACTGAAGACTGGAGTAATGATGCTGAAAATTCAGCTTTGATCACAGAAATAAATTACATTTCACAGCATATTAACAAAGAAAACAGCTGTTTTAAATTGTAAAAATATTTCATAATTTTTGTGTATTTTTAATCAAATGTATTATATACATTCATGCATATATATATACTGTATGCATCATAAAGGTATATACCCAGTGTTTTCCTGACGGTTTGTGTGTTTGTGTTGATCAGAGGTGCTGTAATTGTAGTTGATCGATATGCTAGACGAGAGGTGGATGAGTTTCAGCCCCAGAAACGAACACGTCTGTATGGGATCACCACAGCACACGCTCACTGCCCGTCTGGTATGACTTCTCTCTCATATATTTCACTTCTAATTCTTCAATTCTTCATAAATGATGTCAGTTTTTAATGATCAGTGCTTCTAACCATGTAAATAACTGGCTCAAGTAGCTAAAACAAGACTAAAACAACACATTTGTACCATTCCTGCAGCTAATGTAAGATACTCCCTGTTCCCCATCAGGTCAGAACTACTGCTCGACCAATAATGGTGGCTGCACTCACTTATGCCTTGCGACACCTGCTGGTCGCTCGTGCAGGTGTCCAGATAATGCTGCAGGACTGGGCTGTGTGGAGCGAGAAGGCTGGAACTGAAGATTCGTGAAGAGACGTGAGCAAACCTCCAGTGATGAATGACATGGCAGTTCCATCTGAATGCTTCTGTTTACACCATGTCTTATCTGAAAGCTGCAATAAAACCATCTCAGTATTAAAACTCAGCATTCGAGATTTTTAAATGCATCCGTGCCTTAAATATGATCATGGTGCTTTAAAGAGCAGTTAATGCTAATGAGGTCATTGTGAATATAGTTTCATGTCTTTTCAAACAATTTTCAGCAAAACTAACAGTGTTACCCCGATACTGAAAGTATCCCTTTTAAAAAATAAATGATCCAATTGTGAAATAACCTGACATAAATCAATGTTTACACATACATCTTTTCAATAAAATCATATTTTGTTTATTTAGCCTTGTCATTTTTATATATTGTTATAGTGCTTCTTTTGTAATTACAACTGTGTCATTATTTACTTACATCCATGCTGTGATAATGCAAGGGTGTAGGTTTGATTTTGACATTGGTGGGGACGTAACACCCCACCATCCAACTACACCAACATTTCCGTGTTTGTGATAGACTTTTGACCACAGTTTCATGTCATCTAAAGTCTGTATTTATAGTTATGGTAGCCAACATATTCATAATTCATAAAGAGAGCTTTTTTATGTTAGCATATTCATCAGACAATGATTACACAATTTTGATTATGTAAAACTAACAACATTACAGCAGCATCAGAGCGCTGGGTGTCTCAATCACGCTGTATATAATTTTATTTTAATATTAAAAATTAATTGGACCGATGACGATTCTGACAAACCTCTGCTGCTTTTCCTTCTGTTTTAAAGATGTTTTCTTTGGATTGTTTGACTACTCAGAAGAGAATATAGGAAAATCTTACTTAATTGTGTTTCTTGCTAGCTAAATTTCACATACATAAACAAAAATCTGGCTCTAAACCTCTCTTTTCTATTTCTTTATTGAAAGTTCATTTAGACAAGTATATGGAAAGTATCCAAAGTTCTGTTAATCCTAAAGCAGTCAAAACTGTATCTCTATATTCATCCTCTGAGACCTCTTAAAGTGAAAAAAAAAAATAAAAAACAAGAAAACATGGTAACCACAAATTAACCATGGTTTACACTAACCATAGTCTAACCATGGTATTTGTAGTAAAACTGTGGCTATACAAAAAGCTCGCTAGTTTTATGACATTAACTGAAATAAGCGAAAAAAGTATGATGTGTACATATAAAATATCCATATTTCCATTCCAAAGATAACATCCAACACAAATCTACGAACATATTCAGGTGAGGTAACCGGTTTACTGCTAATTAGTGAAAACAATCCATTAATATGACCAGCTGCAGCTCAAAATACATGTTGGAAACATTGTGCATTATGATTGAGTTTGTAGCTTAATTAACCATATTTTAAACAGTTTGACCACTGCAGTTCAGTTGGTGACAGTTCAATAGGAAATAATTTGAAACCATCAAAATTATTGCTAGGGACAATTTAGTAGTCTCTGGATATTGGAAGGGACATGTCCCTATAGCGTCTCTACTAAATTCTACGCCCTGCTAATTATGAATCTCAGATGGGAACACAGGCATATAAAGCTATTGTGCACAGAAAATAATAACCACCAGAGGGCAACAGCAGCCTAAAAATCAGCAAACGATTAGATTGTCTAGTTCAGTGGTTCTCAACCACATTCCTGGAGGACCCCCATCACTGCACATTTTGCATGTCTCCTTAATCAAACACACCTGATTCAGGTCACCTGCTCATTAGTAGAGACTCACAGACTTGAAATGGGTGTGTCAGACAAAGGAGACATGCAAAATGTGCAGTGTTGGGGGTCCTCCAGGAACGTGGTTGAGAACCACTGGTCTAGTTATTCTTTTCTTGCTGTATCTCTTAGACTGTGTAGGTCATTAATTACATCATAACATTATTATTTATTATTATTATTATTATTATTATTGCTTTTATTTATTTATTTATTTTTTACATTTTTCAATTGTGTTCTCACCACTAAATATTTATGTATTTCAGCTAATTTTAGTATAACACCTGGAAATACATAATAAATACATTTAAGTTAAATAAACAGAAATTATCAAATATGGATACCTTTTTTTTTGGGAAACAGAAACATGCATTGCATTCTGAAACATATTTTGTGGAATTATTAGTTCATTTATTTATTTCCTTTATTTAATAATATGATAAAAACCTATTTTTCTGGGGCGTCCTGTCAAGATGGCAGCACATATAAGTTTCACAAATACAATAAATACACATGAAAATGCAGAAAAAAACAAAAACATGTATAAACATAATTTTTAAAAAATCAGATCAATAAAACAAGTTTCCTTTAAAACAGTTTGCAATAGACCTTTAAAAGTGCTCAAATGGACAAGTATATCTAAATTGTAAATATAAATTTAAAAATACATTTTGAGATGGAAAAATTAGAAGAGATCTAATTAAATGCAAACAAACATTTTTCCGTTATATAATTAAAAACATGCAAACACATTTCATAATATTATACATTTATGTTCTAGATCGTTAAAGTGTGTTTTACAGTATAGGAGAAATTCAAGTAATTACAAAGCTAAAAAAAAAACAAAAAAACAAAACAAAAAATAAAACAATGTTTAGGCAATGAAATAAAATTCAGAAATACAAGTAGACACAGAATAACAAGAAAATTTACAGAACAAAATAGGAAGATGACTTGTTTGTGCAAAAAATATAGAGGTGTGCAAAAAATATTGTGCACACTGTTTATACTGATTTATGATATATATACTGTATACGTAGGAGTACATTTTACAAGAAAGTACTGTATTAGTCATAATTTTTCACATTTTATTCAATGTGTTATGTATGTAGCCTATATACAGCATGTATAGTATATTAATATTTGATTATGTAATACATGAAAAGGAGGACTAACTCTAGCACTTAAATAATGAATGAATCTGTACAAAAGAATGATGACATCATGGAACAGTGGCTCAAATCTGATCAGAGATCAGCGGTCAGACTCAAAATCCGCTTGAATAATTTCCTGCTGTGGGTTTTATAAACAGTCCCACAAACATCCTCTTTTTCCCACAATAAAGAGGAATGTGTGTCGCACTCACACTCATCCAGTGAGTCTAACAAAACACAAAAACAGAAGCTGCGTGACTGGCGAACATTATTCTTTACTGGGACTGGAGCGCTGTGCAGTGACGTCGTCACGTCAGCCCCGCCCACAGCGGGAACAAGAAACGTAAGCGCTTAAGCCCCGCCCTTACAGGGGGGACACGATTGACGTCACCCGAATGACTGGTGAGAGGGAGCGTCCTCAGAGGCCGTAGATTTGATCGACAGTCCACTCAACCAATAGCCGCTTAGTATTCTGTTTTGTGGGCGTTATTTCCTGTACTGTTTTGCATGTTATTTTTTTCTTCTAAATTGCTTGTGTATAGGTTAGAAGGAAGACCGGAGACGAGGTACGTAAATTGTCATTGGATTTAAACCTCAGACCTTGCGTTCAGATGTATAATATTGATGTGATGATTAAACATGGCTGGTTGGCATTCGTTCTACCTCATATTTGACATAACTAAATCAATGAGTGTTAGCTTAAGCTGTGCTGCAGGAGATTCTGCGTCTGCTGTTGCGTGAAATGATCCAGATACACGCAAACACGAGTCTCTGTCTGCAAACACGAACCATTTTTTCTAGTTAATGCATTTTAACTGGTTCATTCACGCTGATGTTGACGCCGATGCTAATATAAGCCCCAACTTGTATTCAACGCGAAGCGGTGCACTAGAATTACTGCTTCATTTGTCTGCTTGCAACAGTAACTTGACAGCACTGTCAGCCAGACTGGATTAAACTGACTTGAATGCGAACAGATCCAGTGTGAGCCCAGTTCGCGCCAGCCGTGAATTCAAAAGTTCTCTTTCATCTCTGTAGGCACTAACGGATTTAACGGACTTCACATCTCCTAATGCGAATGGACACCGAATGAAATGATGCGCCGTTCCCGCTCACGCAGCTCGGATTTCACCGCAGGGTTTTAGAGGTTTGGTCGCTGCTGTGGATGAACCGGAGCCGGTGGCGGTCAGCGGGACATGGCCAGCTCACACCTGGCTGATCTGTCCCAGGCCTGGGAGAACTACCTGGACTGCCGCGCGCAGGGCGCAGATCTGCAGGTGAGCCGTGTGACCTAACCTTAACTTAGTTACTAAGTAGACGATGAGCAAACTTTGTATGTGGGCTTGTCAAAGATTTGCTTGGAAGTTGGGAAAAAAGTTTGAAAGCTGTGTGGTTGCTAGGGCGTTCTCGGTTTACAAGGAAAACATTTACCAGTTCTGATTTACTAGCTGTAGATTTACTAGGGTGTTCTGTGTTAATTTACTAGACAAACAGATTAACTACAGTAGTTCTGAATTACATCTGTAGATCTACTTGGGTGTTCAGGTTTATTTGACAAACAGATTAACTAACGTTAGTCCTGATTTACTAAATTTACATCTGTAGACTTACTAGGGTGTTCAGGGTTTCTAGACAAACAGATCAACTAGTTCTGGGGTGTATTCCAGAAAGCATGGTTAATTTACCGTCAGATAAACCCTGAACTCTCGGTTGATTAATCCCAAACTTTGCTTACTCGAGGTATGTGGTTCCAAAAAGGCGTCCGGGAGTAAGTTAACTCAACACAGAGTATGTTCCTGGTTGAGACTCAAGACATTCTCAACTGAGCGACGAATCGACGAGTCACTATGGAAACGGACGCTAAGAATATGCGCGCCATACTGCTTCTTTCTTCTTCTTCTGTTCAAAGGTCATGTAGGCCTTATGCTTAGTGCATATCGCCACCTAATTGATGGTTTTGCAATCATTTTTATATTTATTTTTTCGTTTAATCTTTAATCCTTGAGAATAAGAATTATATTGTTTGTTTGATGCTAATTATATATTAAGTCATATCAGATATGTATTTTTATTTTCTATTTTTATTATAGAAATACATTATAGAAAATGCCGATCCATGTGTGAGATGATAATATAAAATTAAATAAATAAATAAGTATATATATATATATATATATATATATATATATATATATATATATATATATATATATATATATATATATATATATATATATATATATATATAGGCTAATATAATAAATTAAACATTACCTTGTCATAATAGTGTTTTATAATATTATACAGATAACTGTTATATATGCCAATAAAATATAATAACCATATTAGAGCAATATATAGGCTAACCTTATTTATTACCTATATTAGCGCTTTATCATTAAAATAGCATACAACTCTCTCTCTCTCTCTCTCTCTCTCTCTCTCTCTCTCTCTCTCTCTCTCTCTCTCTCTCTCTCTCTATATATATATATATATATATATATATATATATATATATATATTATTAGTAGCCTATATACATAACTGTATTGTAATAATATATAATTTTGTGCGCTATCTGTCACACCCACTGAAGGCTCGTCAGTAGGTTACGCGTGCCGTGATAGCTCTGAAGTGAACGAAGCTTGGAACATAACTTGCTCCGGAGCAGGTTATCTTCAGAGAGCAAGTTGCTATGGTTACTTACATACCCTGAAAGTAATCTCCGATTTTGGAACCGAAAGCTGAGGTTATTCACTCACTTATCCTCAAACATACCCGCGTATGTCACATAACCTGCTTTTGGGAATACACCCCCAGTTTACTAGATCTAGATCTGTAGATTTACTAGGGTGTTTTGGGTTACTAGAGAGACTAATTTACCAGTTCTGAGTTACTAGAACTGTAAATTTACTAGGGTGTTCAGGGTTTGTAGACAAATAGATCAACTAGTTCAGGGGCCCGTTACTAGACAAACAGATTAACTAGTTCTGATTTACTAGATCTAGATCTATAGATTCACTAGGGTGTTCTGGGTTACTAGACAAACAGATTAACTAGTTCTGATTTACTAGATTTACATCTGTAGACTTACAGTGCACAGCATACATGAGTACACCCCCTCTAAAACTTAACAAATTCAGTAATTACTCTTTACTTAGATGACATGTTAGGGTTCTTTGGAGATATAATGTTCCAACAAGCCTGCTTGATCAATTACCAAAGAAGAATGTCACAATTATTCAGCAAAATAAGATTTTCTTATCAAAGTGATAAAATGTTGTTGCAAAAATGAGTACACCCTCCTGAAAGTTACTAAATAAAAAAAAAGAAAAGAAAATGTGTATAGGTTTAAGGCTATTTTTTATCAACAGGTAAGTATATTGAACCAAAACTTTTAAAGACAAGTAATTTCCTGACAATTAAAAGTGTTATATATCCCACTGAATCATACTCAGACTTAATGCTGGCAGCAGTGGAACCACTTGGGAGAGAACTGCCAGCTGACTTATTTCTTAGCATAAAAGAAGACAATGGTACAACAGGAATACCAAATTATTGTTTTAAGTGTGAAAATATAGCAGAAGTAGCACCGACATTCAAAAACAATGGACTTGTGACAAGGCTCCTGAAATAATCAGGTCTTCACTTTAAGTTTTCGTTTAGTAATGAGTGAATTTTTGCTAGAAAAAGAGCAGGAGAAATAACATGCAAGTGTCTCAGAGCCGGCAAAAGCTATGAAAGATTGACACTTTATCTCACAGAGTATGACGCAGCCTGCAGAAGTGACATGCATGGTTGTTGTCACCACTAGAATTACCTACTGTAGCCAAAGCAAAATAAACCCATTTAACCTCTTCCAAGGCCCATATTTACAAAATAGAGACTTCTGGGTAGGGCTGCACGATATTGGAAAAAACTTACATTGCGATATTTTGTTTTTCTGCGATATATATTGCGATATGAAAAAAAAAAAAAAAAAAATCACCAAATGACTTGAATAGCTCTATTTGGAGAGAAAAAAAATATTGATTTTGTAGGTGAGTAAATCAGCATAGGAAATAAACAATTTACAAGCATAGATAAATATAATAGAACAAAGATACAAATGAAATAAACAGTGCTTTGTATTTTTAAGGCAAGTCCAACAGTATTCAGGTACAGAAATTGAATAATAAAATGTAAAATAACACTGCATAATACAGTCTTCATTGTATAAATTAAATCTAATAAATCTGTGTTAAAGCTACAAAAGTGATTTTTCTCTGTTTTGTTGTTTGATTATGACACAGAAAGCAACAGAGACATTAAACTGCTGTTATTGTTATCCTCTTTCTTTCTCAATTGTTTACCTAAGACATAAGCAACTGTTTTTTTTTTTTACAAGGATACTTGGAGACATGCATTTTGACACGGTTTCGCGCATATGTGTCGTACTACACTGGATGCGACGCGGCGCGACACGACGAATCCGCGCCAGTAAACTGATATGCCTCGCTCTATTTATGACGTACTGACACAAAGTTGACACGATTGACAACGGTCGCTTTGTCGCATCCAGTGTAGAAAGACTTTGGGGCCGTTCACATGGTGCATCTGCAAACGCGTGGAAAACTCCCGCCGCGCCACTTCCTCCTCCTTTCCAAAGCGCTCGGGAGCTTGCGCTTTCCTGGCGCCTGCCGTTGCTAAACATCCGTGATGTGCTCTCCTCGACGACGCGGAAGTTTCAACAAAGGATAAATGGATTTCCAGCACTGAAAATCGCTTGCAGTAGCTCTGCTACTAAATTTATTTAAAAATGGGTATCTCTGTGCAGCTGTCGCGTCTGGAGTAGACACGGTGTCTGTGTGTGAGCAAAGAAAACGATCAGTATAAATATAATGATCAGGCCTACTAAACATCGCACATCCTGCGATGTGACTATCGCGGATGCGCACATCGCGATATCGATGCTGAAACGATATATCGTGCAGCCCTACTTCTGGGAATCCATACTCTGGTCTCAAGAGACCAAGTCAATCATTTCGGATCCAAAAGCATCAAAATGTTCTGTTGTTGCTAGAGGAGGAGTACAGTGAGAAGTGCTTGGTACCCACAGTGACGTTCAGTGGTAGTAAAGCTCTTATATAGTGATGAATGAGTGCTGAAGGTGTGAGGGAGTTGTGCTTTATCAACGCGTCATGAATTCACACACTACTGTGTGATATAATACAAAAACTTGAAACAGAAGATGCTACCCTCTCCTCATTCCCTGCATTATTGGGCATTTTTTCAGCATGACAATGAAGATATTCATTCTCCCAAGGTGAAAATCCTTCAGTGGACATGTATTTCACTCAATCTTAGCGCTCTTGAGCAGCTGTGGGGGATTCTGTAGAGACGAGCTGAGCAAAACTCCCCATTAAAGACCAGAGCATTTAAGGAGGTCATCCTCCAGGAGTTAAACAGGACAGATGTGAAAATTTGTCATGAACTTGTACACTCAGTGCCAAGAAGGGTCAGAGCAGTATACTTAGTTCTGGAGGATATACTAAGTACTAGAATATTATACATTTGCTGAATTAAATCTAGGGTGTACTCATTTCTGCAATTCTTCATTTAAACAAAATTGGCTAATTTAATTATCTTACAGAAAATATTAGCATATATTTTGTTGTTTTTATTAAGTATAATACATTTCAATTTTGCATTTCAATACATTCCATCTTTCCATGAATTATATTAGTAATCATTAAGAAAATACATCTTTTATATTTATTCAGAGGGAGTGTACTCATTTATGCTGTGCACTGTACTAGGGTGTTCTGGGTTTCTAGACAAACAGATGAATTAGTTCTGATTTACTGGTTCTCGATCTGTAGATTTACTAGGGTGTTCTGGGTTACTAGACAAATTTACTACATTTGATTTACTAGATCTGTAGATTTACTATTTTGTTTTGGGTCACTAGACAAGCAAATTGACTAGTTCTGATTTACTGGTTCTCGATCTGTAGATTTACTAGGGTGTTCTGGGTTACTAGACCGAAATTTCCAAGTTACAACCAACCACCCTCGACTCCCTTTTAAAGTAGTACTGTGACAGTACTATGGTAGAGTGATTGCACGAGATTGTAATACTATGGTACTTAATGATTACCATGGATTTTCATGGTATTTTTTGATAATTGTATAATATAACCATGATACATATCCAAACACAATGGTGCCACAATGGTCAGGTGTATAGTTACATCTACGATTTAAGCTTTTTAAAATCATACTACAAGAAACAATTTGTAGAACACACAAAGATATAAATACTTTGATAATTGAACAGAGATATCCTGCTTAAGCACTTCTTAAACATATTTGTCTTATGCGTGTCTGCTGAGAGCAGCTGTCATAGAGCTCCGGCCAAGAATAGTTCAGATTATTTTGACTGTTGGTTTGATTCTCACTGTACTTTGCTGGGTTGGCATGTGATTAACTGTTAACTGTAAATTCATGTGTGATTTTATTATAAGATGCACAAGTGTCAGAAATGATCAGATTTGACGGTTCTTGATTGGCATCAGTGCATTAAGGCTGAGATCAGATTTTTGTTATTCATTTTGATGGACAGGTTGGTGGATGTTCATGAAAGTTCACTTTGCTTTAGTCGGATTGTTTGGCCCAAGCAGCTAAAACACATCCAGATTGACCTGTCAAAGCCCTTCTGGATGTTTGGGTGGAGTAGATTAAATGGTTAAAAGCCTGTCAACAAGGCTTAACTAGGTTTTGAGATCGAACTGTGAAGTTTTCTACAGCCTTTCTGCTTACTGAATCCTGAACTTGAACATGAGTATTTGAGGATGAGTCTCTGTGCTGAATGTACACTGTACAGAAGCACTTCAGAAGTGGCATTTAGGTAATGTCTGTAACACAGACTGTTTATTGGACAAGTTAGAGGTTTAAGCGTGTCATTTCTGCAATTTACCACTACCATATCGTATATAGATACAGTATAGGACAACCATATAGCCCCGCCCAAACATTTCTGTGTCTTCATCACACTGTACGCTACTACAAAGGGCCTCCTTGTCTTGAGATTTATGTAAGCATGTGGGTGTGTTTTTGTTCATGTGTGTTTGTGGCTGTGTGTGTACTTCACACTTTCAGTTTCCTCTGCAATATGGTTTCACCACGATGACAGTTCTTCTCATCGCCGGTGACTAGTAAACACTGTGTGACGACTGTGTCTCCTTCCCTGTTGTGATGCTGTTTCCATTCATTTATCCAGTTTCTTTCAAATTATTTATTGTCGCCCATCAGGTAAACTTCATGTGATGGAGTTGAACTTATTTAGGTTACTGAAATTAAATAAAAGCTATGGTTATGTTTGAAACAGCATACGTGTAGACTTACACATGCTATTGTTGCTTTATATAGTTTGTAAATGCCTAGATTTCTCAATGCACAGATGACCTAATACATTTGCTTGTGTAGTAAACAACAGCCAATGCACACTATACTGGAAACTGTATCCCATAATGCAATGCGTTTGACCATTGCGCTTCCATTTTCAGTTTGATAGATGAACCAGAAGTAAAATCAACTTGTTTGAGCCTTTGTATGAGATGGAGATAAGTTCTAGAGTAAAAGCCCATTCACAAAAAGAATGATGTTAGCATCCATACCAACTTACAATATAACGTTGTTTATTATAAATAAAAAGTATGATGCAGTTTTTTTTGTCATTTGCCACTTTAAATGCTCAAGCTCTCTAAAGTCAGATGGATTTTTACTGGCTGTCAAATGTTTTTATTGTTCATCATCTAGAAAAGAATCATTCTGAAAGTGATATTTTGATTTTGTGTATTGTGATAGTTGAGATATGGGCTTCCCTGTTCTCATAGAAATAGAATGACTATAGTTATAGCTATTGTCGTTTTAATGAACTATAACTTTAAAGGTATAGTTTTTGGTATAGTTATTGTCCTTGGTGTAAATGGGCCTTAAGATCTAAAAGTACAGATTTGAGCCATGCTGAGCATGCCGTGAAAATGTGGTTGGTTAAACTGAACACTGGAGAAAAAGGTTAGCCGTTATCTTGATGTGTTACACAAACCACATGCTTTTCCATTGCACTATACAGGCTGGTATTTCATTGGATCAGACTTTCAACATGTCAGTGTTGCTTTAAATCAGTTGAGGTTTGCGTGAGATGTTTTTAGATTTAGATAAGGGGGATGTTGTTCACTGACAGGATGCTTGTTGCTCTCGCTTCTTGCTACTTTTTATGTCTCTATGAGTAGCGATTCGTTTGTAGACCTCAGGAGAGTTTTTATTTTCCACAAGATTTGTTCTCTGAAGACATTGGTTGAGTGTGGGTAAGTTAGATACTTAAAATGTTTGTTTCATTCTCATTTGTAGTTGTTCAAAGGTTTCATGAGGTCGTCTAATGTTAATGTGAAGAGTCCAGATGAAATAGCGTTTGATTACTTGAGATTATTGTTGAATTTTCTTGTGAAGTGAAGTACAGATGCAGTGCTGCGATTGAAAAGTCTGCTAGTTTAATCAGGTCTCGTTGTGGAGTCTGTCCATCAGATGTCACCAATGATATGAAGAAGATACACTTTTCCCTTTGAGTTTTAAATGAACAGGTTAGCCAAATGCGAAAATTCTGTCAACATTTATAGACCCCAATGATTTCAGTGATGCAAAAAACACTGACAGAATCATGGAATTTCTAGAATAAACACAGAATGTCACAGAATTGGGAAATTATTAAAAAAAGACTAGCTGTTTCAGTATGAATACACACAGATGCTTGAAGTTCTTTGACAACCTGTCAAAAAAGTTTGGTTTAACTTGAACTTTGCTATTGTACAGTTGTACCTCTCAAACAAATAATAATAATAATAATAATAATAATAATAATAATAATAATATTATTATTATTATTATTATTATTATTATTATTATTAATAGCACTTTGTTTGCTAGAAAATAAAAGGAAATGTGAAGTTTAATTTATTTACCTTAAAGAAATAATCTTTTAAAATGTTTTATGTCTTCATTTCACTGTTGATAATTAGTCTGTATTAAATCATAAATCCAGAAAAAATTAAATCAGACGTCAAATAATTTCTGAAAAAAAATTATGTAATTTTTATATATATATATATATATATATATATATATATATATATATATATATATAAAATTAATTAAACTGTTAATGTTTTATGAATTAAATTGCTTAGATATTCTTAATTATTAAATATAATTCAACCATTAAAATAATTGTAAAAAATGTACTCACCCTTATGTTTTTGCAAACAGTGATTTTAGGATGCACAAAATGTTGGGGCTTAATTTTGATCCAGATTGGAGTTAATAACTGGGGATTATAGGGATAATCTGACATTCTGATTGGCCAATACTTCAGATCTTTACCTGGGTAACACGTCCTGTGGTTCACTTTGGTTAACATGTCCTGTGGTTCATTTTGGGTCACACGTCCTGTGGTGTGGTGTGCAATGAAACTCCACCAGCATCTCAGTTCATCAGAGTAATCAGAAACATGGGTTTTTAATATTTGCATCAACTGTTCGATCTCATTAGATCTTTCTCTGAAAAACCACCAGTTATGACTCATGAGAAAACAAATTCTGTGTGTCCGAAACTTTGATGCAACTGTATTGCTCTACTCTGGATGTTTAAATCAACATCTGCAGTGCTAAATATGTGAGTCCATCCTTAAATCTGCCACTGGCATTTCTAAATCACATTTAAGCAATCGTTTGGTTCAACATCCTGTTTCTGCTTTTGTGAACTCTAGCGTGAGCCTCACATCTATGCCCTCCACCTACGCCCCACTTACCGCCAGATTGCACATTTTGCTTATTGGACTAGTTAATTGACTCAGCGCTTTGAATAATTCATCTTTCTCTCTGGTGAGTCACGTTTCTACCACTGGCTGTGATGTGATAGATGCTTTTTTCAACTAGAGGTTGCTCTGACTCATTTTAACTAGTCAACTAGTTGTTCAGAAAAGTCATTGTCTCGTTGACGGCTCAATGTTTAATTTTATGTAAATGACTTAAGAATTTGTGTGCAGCTTCACCAGTGTTTGATGTTAACTTTAAGTAGTTCTATACTCCAAATGAACTTTTGAACATTTTTGAAAACAAATTCACTGTTTTTTCTTGCATAATTCCAAATATGTTTGGCTCTTACAAGTCGCTATACCAAGGTATTGACACTGGGAGTCGGTTTGTAGTCAGAAGAACCGATTGTGGTACATATTTTACCGCTATACTGTGTTTACGTCATACTGCACAGCCTTCATATGAAATCACCTGACAGGGATGTAAACGTGTGTACATGTTTGTTTGGCTAGGATCTGTAGGTTGTTTATTCTCACTTCTGCAGTTCTTTATCCTGGCTTCTGGAGGAATGTGGAACTCAAAATTCTCCTCATGATGTTCATCATAAAAGCAAAGACTGAATTAGATCAGTCACTCACAATTATGACTGGAAAAAACGTTACACAACAGTCATCCTCTGTAAGAACAGGGTCATACGGCAGGCTTGCTTCTCATAGCTGTCACCATCATGAGGCACAAATTAACTGGATTTACAAACTTATCTACTGAAAAGTAGATTTAGGCAATTTATATATATTTTAATAATATCTAATGTATTTTATATAATATGTATTTTTTTATATATTTATCTTATATGTGTACTTATATGAATATATGAAATAATATTTTATTATTTTTGTCTATTAAAAAAAAAAAAAAAAAAAAAAATATATATATATATATATGTATGTGTATATATATGTTTTGATCTAAACCTCGACATCAGATCTGTACTGTACAGTCTGAGTCCATGTACAAAACACCGCAAGCAAAAACAAGATCTGCTTTTTGACCTTTTTGCAACATCAGAAGGAAAATGACACTTCTGCAAACCCACCGTAGTTATTCTGCGACCGGCTCAAGTTAACAGTCCTGATGCTAACATGTGTGACTTCCTGTGCTGCATGCGTGTCTGAGCGATAGAAATGGGGTGAGAACGTGTTAATTAGATGCTGCTCAGTTTTCCTGCCAGACTCACGAAAACATGCGGCAGGCTCTCGACTAATGAACTAGTGCTAAAATGACTCAAAACCAGATAATGAACTGAGAAAAAAACAAAAAGTCTGCATTTGAACTCTTGAACATCAAATGTAGTATGTGCAATTGAGTATAAATTAGGCCCATGTGGAAATATTGTTCACTGCTGCTCCCAACTTCAAAAAGTTACTGTAGGAGCACCAGCAAAAATTAAGGAGCACCACAACTGCCAATTGAGTCGACTGGCCTGCAGCATACTGGCAATTGAAAGCTTCAACAATCAAACCTGATCCTGAATTGTGCCACACTTGTCCCGACATTTCTTGTTAGTGATGCACCAATCTTGATTTTTCATGGCCGATTCCGATTGCAGATGTTTTACAAGAAAATGGGTTTTATAAAATATTTATTTTTATGTTTTTAAAGGGGTCCTATTATGCTTTTTCACTTTTTGAATTTTAGTCAGTGTGTAGTGTGTATGTTTGGGCGTAAAAAAGATCTACAATGTTACAAATCTCAAAGTCCACTCCAAAGGGAGATATTTTGTTTTTAAAAAATCCCTTTTCAAGAACTACAACGAACGGCTCGTTTGGACTACAAAGTTGTTTTCCTGTATTTGTGACATCACAAATTGGCCAATTAGAATATCATTAAAATAAATTCCGCCTACGGAAATTCGAATGCACGTTTCAAAATCGAAACCCGGTGCGGGTGTTTTTATATCACTGTATTTCTGAAGGAAACCGACTGTCTTCATAAAATTATGGATGTCATTTTCATTTCATCTTGCATGTAATGTCTGATAAAGCAGCGTTTGTGAGCGGAGCTCTGCTTTGTGTGCAGCGTTACCGGGGGAACCTCGCTCTCTCCCGCTCCAACAGCACCTCCCGCTGGCAGAGAATTAATTTGCATATATATGCCACCACAAATAGTGTAACTCTGTGGGACTATGGTATAAATAAATTCAACTGTATAACAGTTTCACTGCAATTCATGTTTTAATGTTAGAATTAAAGAACAATAAACATAATACATATTACTGTTGCACTTATCTGTACATAGTAAATGCAGTTATTTTTAAGCTGCTGTTGACATCCTATCTAAAACGTGATTTAGCCCAAAAAACAACAACAATAACGTTACCACTTTAATTTGTCTTGCAATATCCGTGCGTGCACAGGTTCTGCGCGATCCTCTTGTTCAATATTCTCGGGGTCTGAATTGATATGGCAATATTGACAAACTTGCTGTTTTGTCAAGGGGCGTGGCAATACTGAAACACTGTCTAAGCTGTTGGCCAATCACAATGCACTGGGACAGCTAACCAATCAAAATACATTTAGTTTTTCGGAAGGTGTGCCTTCATCAAACCCGGAACTAATCGAGCCGTTTGTGTCAGGCTGGGGAGAATGGTATTGTAATAATGTAAATTATGTGAAAAATAATGCGTTTTTCGAACCACCAAGCATGAGAGCATGTTCTAGTACACCCACAAATCAGAATCAAGACTTTGTAAAAGAGCATAATAGGACCCCTTTAAGCAGCAGACGAGAGCATGAAAATGAGTACATGAACAAGATGTTTATTTGGAAGCAAATGAGATTTGTTCACAAGCTTTAAATCAAAATAGCCTACAACTTTATGTATAGTGCAAGTGTATGCTTTAATTAAATTAGATTATTTATAATGATTCATAATTTGTGCTTTAACGCTTTGTTTGATAAAGTACCACAATGTGTCTGTGCATCAAATGTATTTCCATTAATATCATCAGTGTCCATTAGGGCTGTGCAATTAATCAAAATTAATCAGTTTCGATTTCGGCCTCCAACGATTATGAAAATACAATAATCGAGGTAAAACGATTATTGCGCCCCATTCCGCCTCCTTTCCAGCAGTGCGCTTTCACTCCATAAAAGCCTATTTTCACGTGTAAATCAGTATAATCATGTAACGTGACTTTTGCAAAATGGGACGTGCTTGAGTTATTAAAGTTGATTAGATTTATTAATGTTTTTAAAAGCGCGAAAGAGCTTGTGCTGTTCCTCAGGAGGATATCTGTGTATGCGCTCTGAGATGGAGCAGAGCACGGACATGTAAAGTCCTCTTTTAGCTGAACGTATGCGCCTAAACGGTCAAATACACGTAAAAATGTTTCAAAACGTGGCGCTTAATGATTATTCACGTAAACCCTCGTCGCTTATGTAATAAATGAATGACTGTGTGCTTAATATTAATCAAACAACAAAAGACAAAGACAAAATCACTCACTGCTCTTCACAGAAGGTCTTTTGTAGCTTTAATAAGAAACAAAGGAAGTTTAATTCTTACAGTGAAGACCATGCTGTTTTATTTTACATTTGATTATTCAGTTTCTATAGTAGGCTGTTAATTGAATACTTGAGACTTGCATTAAAAATTTTTTTGGTTATATGGCCCACTAATAATAGTGTTAAACGCTCGTGATTACAGTATTGACCAAAATAATCATGATTATGATTTTTGTCATAATCGAGCAGCCCTAGTGTCCATCCACTCCCGTTCCCTGATATCCGCTTTGCTGTTCATGTTTTGTGGAGTTCACTACAGTGGCAAACAGCGCTAACAGGAAACACAACCCATTCCTGTAAATGCTGTTTTTTTTGCCCTTGTGTATCCAGTGAGAATCTATTAGTGTTTTATTGAGGAGCACAGCTCTTGGGTCACATGAAATTTAGGAAATTCCGATCCGTTGTGACCTCTTGGAAAACACTGTAAATAAGACTTGACAAGGGCAGCAGAGTCTGAATCATTACAGTCACGAGACTGTTGCTGCATCCAAAGTCAAATACGGTGTATTAGGTACTACATTTGGTTTGAAACTTGCTTTGTGACCAAAAAAAAATTACTGTACGTTTTATGTAGTATGAATGAAATTTGCACACACTACATAACCATAGTCTGTGGTTTATTGGTGTATATTTTAATGCTCTAATTTTTGTAGATCATTTGTCTCAGGGGTTTTAGATTAGGCTGGTTAGCTTTAGTAGTCAGGACCTGCTGCTAGATGTAAACGCTTGTTTTGAAGGGCTCTTAGAATTGTTAAAAGTGCATTTTCCTGTCTGTTATTTTTGATGTCACAGCTCATGATAGTCACTATACTATAGTGAGGCTTTGAGACCGTGTTTGTTCTGGTGGAGAGTCATTCAGTGTTGACTTTATTTTCCTGCATCTCCAGAGTGATTTGTCACATGACATTTACAGCTCATGTGTTTGGTTCAAAAATCTGTATATCTCTGGAACTGGGTGCCCATAAGCGAAGATCAGTGACTGTAAAAGATCCCTGTTAGCAGAGGAACTTTGCATCCCATGATCTGTTTGTTCAGTCAGATTGTACCTTGATTTGATTCTGCTTGAACTTCTCTCTCTCTTAAACTAGTTAGAGCTGCATCCTCCTTGCTTTCCTGTTTCTCTGTCCTTCTGTTTAATTTTTGTTTTCCTGTCATGTTCATCTTCTTTTCGTCTCATCCCGTCTGTCTCTTTCTCTCCTGTGTCCCGTGTTTTCAGCCTCTCGCTGTCCATTGAGTCCCTCACCATCATCTTCTGCTCTGATTCAGATAGTGGGACCCTGATTGTCTGGTGAGTGTCTGGAGCCTGCAGAAGGTCATGACCTCTGCCACCTTCAATAACCCTGCCTTGAAACATTTGATACAACTAACAAAGTATATGCACACTAGATTGAAGTGTGTTAAACAGTTTCAAATAGGCTGATGCTTGTGGTGTGTGTGACTTGCTATTTTGTGATATTTTGGAATATTTTAAGGGAACCGTTTATCTAAAAATGCAAATTCTGTCATTGTTTACTCACCCTCTTGTGTATATGTCAACAAGTTCAAAATGTATTGATTTATTTGTTTATTTTGCTTCATTTATTTTTGCAATTTCTTGATAGGTTTCATGAGATTCATACATTTTGTTTTTTGTTTATTTATTTTATTTATTTATTTATTTTCTTTTTTGGCAGGGGGTTGAAATATAACCCTGGTGTGTTCTTGGACAGGTTTCGTGAGATTCATCCATTTAGGACAAGATAGTATGTGATCTAAGGCACAGCCACAGCTTTTTCAAGTGAAGATTATTATAAGGGGTCATTTGAGGTGACTGAACACCAAAACTAGGAAGTGTTTTGTTTGCACAGAGCTGTTGAAACGGGTCTAGTCTGTAGGAAATTGAGCTCTAGACATGATTTGACAGTAATTTTGATAGATGATTTCTATCACAGTAATGCAGAGATTATCCTAAATAATGCAGAGAGCAGAACATATGAGATAAAATGCTTAAAGTGCTGTTTTTATGAACATTTTCTCGTTTTTGGGCTGTTGACTTGATTGTGTTCTTAAGTTTTTTTTTTTTTTTTTTTTTTTTTTTTGAGATTTACATAGATATGCACATTTATTGCATAAGTTTAATAATTAATATTCAGAATAATTTTAATATGCGAGTGCTGTAACATTGTTTAATTTTGATTGGTTTGGCACTTAATTTTTAACAAAAGAAATTGATTCACTAATTGTATTTGGTTGTAGGGCTGCAAAGGGGCAGAAACTTTCTGGTGAATTTCAAAAACTTTCCAGAATTTTTGGAAACTTTCCAGGATTCTTTGGAAACCTTGGAAAGTTTCCAGAAATTTACTGGGAATTTTCTGCCACTTTGCCATCATTATTAACCAAAATGTAATAATTTTAGTAGTTCAGTGATGAGTTTGTTGATCAAAGCGTCTCAGGCAGACATTGTTTTGTAGAAGCTTTGGATTAGTGAAGCAACTTCCGCAGACACGCGTGCAGCTTGACAGCTGGAGGATCAGTCAAAGCTGCTGTTGAGCCTGTGACCGCATTAACACACATCCCCCATGGTTACTAGTTAAAAAGGTCAGGTGACCGGCTGTCTGCAAATGCAAATCCTGGGAAGATCAGACATTCCTGACATGCGTGTGATTTCTGATGTATAGGTATTTTATAATTTAAATAATGGATCATTAACAGTAATGCAGAAAAAGAAAAAAAAATACAGGTTTTTCAGAGACTCATCAATATTTTTTTTATAAAATTTAATTTATTATTAGTTCTAATATTGTATTTAATAAAATAATAGTTATTATTAGTAGTAGTATTAGTAAATGATTTATTTATTTTGTTATTTATATATATATATGTATGTATGTATGTATGTATGTATGTATGTATGTGTGTATATATATATATATATATATATATATATATAGAATCTCACAAAGTCTGTCAAGAACTTGTCAAGGATCATATTTTAACCAAAAATAAATAAATAAATAAATATTCTTCATTCATTGTCATTACGAATATTTATTTATTTATTATTTATCTAATTTTTTCACTATTGGGTTGAAACATGACTTGACAAATTCTTGACAGATTTTGTGGTATTCATCCATCTCGACAGATTTCATGTGATATTTCTCCATAATAATATGGATGAATACCACAAAATCTGTCAAGAATTTGTCAAGTCATGTTTCAACCCAATAGTGAAAAAATTAAATAAATAATACATAAATAAATAAATATTCGTAATAACAATGAATGAAGAATAATATTTATTTATTTATTTATTTATTTATTTTTGGTTGAAATTTGATCCTTGACAAGTTCTTGACAGACTTTGTGAGATTCATCCATAATAATAATAATAATAATAATAATAATAATAATAATAATAATAATAACAATATGTATGAATCTCACAAAACCAGTTAAGAATTTTTCAAGGGTCATATTTTAACCCAGTATAAAAACAAACAAATAAATAATAATAATAATTATAATAAATTTTGTCTATCTATCTATCTATCTATCTATCTATCTATCTATCTATCTATCTAATTTTATTGCTTTTTATTTCGGGTAGTATGTGATCTGAGGCACAGTCACACTCGTGTAGATGCAGCAGCAGCAGCAGCTGTAGTCCCTGCGTCTGGCCTCTTACTCACTCGCTCATGTGAGTGGAAGTTGCTCCATGTAATGTGATTATTCTGTGTCTGTTCCAGTAAATGGAGAAACAAAGAGGTCTTTGGGTGTTTTGAGAGCTCACTGGTCGACTGAATGAAGGAGAAGACTTACTGATCAAAACTGGCCAAAGGCAATGCGTGTCTCATTTTGATACGTTTGTGTAGAAATATAACACATTCTCAAAGAACAGTGATTTTATTGCTCGTTTGATGTACTTTGAAACTTCACAATGCAACGCTCCCTTGCAAGAGGATTTTTTTCTGGTGCTTGCTCAATTAAATCAGCACTATTATTACCATCATTCAAAGTTATATGTTTGATCAAACTCCTAACCAAGTGTACTTACTAAACTGTGCTTTCCTCAGAAAATGCAAGCATCTAGTTCGTCTGTGAAATCCTCTTCATAACAGAGATGTTGTCGTTTTCCTCTGATTTCAGGTCAGTCTTCAGTGCTTGGAGAGTTTTCTCTGCACGTTTCACTGTGTGCGACAACTCAGTGACCCGAAAGCAAAGGATGCGCTCAAATTCTGGTAAGCCGACTTCCTTTTCATGATGATCCAGATGTCTAAGTGTTTTCATTTGATCATGACTGTCAAGCAGAATTTTTAATAACTTCTTTGTTGTTTCACTGAGATTCATCTTTTTTTATTTGTCACCAAATAAAAGCATTGACTCCCTGCATCTTTTTGAGATATTTTAAGCACAGATCACAGTTCCTGATCAGTGTTTTTTTGTGTAATTTACCCAATTACAGATCCGCCCTCAGTCAGTTGAACCTTGTTTAGATGAACTTAAATCATAGCAAGCAGCGATAGAGCTCATGTTAATTAGCATTGTGTTGAGAGAAGCTGATCGTTTGAGGTGAGTGATAAAAGGCTTTCTTTGTCTGGCCGAGTGGCTACATGCCATGTGCTCAATTAAGTGTGTTTTCTCAGCTCCTAATCTTTATCTCGTGATCTTGTGCAGTTCCTGGAACTTTAAACGAGACACAGGAGCTGGACAAAGCTACAGCCCGTCTGATGTGAATGCATTAGTGCGCGATTATTGCATATGAAACCCTTTGACCCGTTCAAAACCTTTATCTGCTTTGATAGAGATAATAAAGTAATTGCTTTGTTAAAGCAATAGTTCGCCCAGAAATTAAAGTTGCATGATTTATTCACACTTTTGTTCTTGCAAACTTGTTCTGATTTCCTGATTTTCTGTGGATATTGAATCATTTTTCCTCTGTCCTGCATTACCAGAGGCATATTGGCACACTGGGACAGGGAGATACTGGTAAAGTGGGACAGCATATCAAGTTATGAGTTCATTATTAACTTGCATAGCAATTATAATGACAATAAAATGGGAGTGTAGTGCCATGTACATAATATATGGTATTTACATGTGTGTATTCCACAGTGCAGAGTATTTGCATTTCATGAAATGTACAGTGCTTAACAAATTTATTAGACCACCACCCAATGTAAGTTTTGTGCCATAGCTGCCCTAAACTAACAGTACTGGTGGTTACCAAAATAATTTTTTATATTTTTGTAATGGTTAATCCACCAGTATGTGTAAGCTCTTTAGTCACAGTAGTGTTTCTAATGCTAAAATATATACAAAAGTTTCATCAAAGCAATCTATATCTACAAAATCTATAATTTTTTTTTGTTATTATGTGTGAATAAAAACTATTTATTGTAGGTTTTTCAGTTTGTTATTTGCCTAATAAATGACAATAAAATCTTTAGTTTTAAACAAGTTTTTGACAGATTCCTAATATATTTGTGTTTTCTCTTTATTATGACAGATGGTCTAAGAAATTTAAACACTGTATTTCAAAATCAATTTCTTAGTGTTTCATTGTCTTTATATAAGCCTGTGTTGTAAAAAAGAAAAGAAAAATATTTGAAATAAATTATATTAATTAGTTTATTATAGAAGCCTGTTTCCACCACGGGAAAAAAAAATAACAAAAGGTTATTGTGACTTTTTATCACAAAATTCAGACTTTTTTTCCTCACAGTTTTGATCTAAATTCAAAATTGTGAGATAGGAACTTGTAGTTCTGAGGAAAAAAGTCAGAATTACAAGATAAACCAAGATTATCTCTAAATTCTGTTGTTGTTGTTGTTGTTTACACCACAGGATAAAAATAAAGTTAATTGCAACTATTTCTCACAATTCTGACTGTTTTTCTTGCAATTGTGATTTTTTTTTTTCTCTCAAAATTGCAAGTTTATATCTTGTAAATTGCGAATTTTTAATCTTGCTATTCTGACTTTATAACACAATTCTGAGAAAATGTTTCTCAGAATTGGGAGGACAAAAAATCTGAATTTTGATATATAAACACAGAATTGCAAGAAAAATGTCACAATTACCTTTTTTTTATTTTTTTTATTTATTTTTATCCAATGGTGGGAACTAGCTTCCATAATCTACTTTTGTCCCAATATGAAAATACAAATATTTTGAAGAAAAGACACTGGACCTCATTGCCTTTAATTGTATGAACAAAAACAACACTTTTCATAGACATTTTTCAAAAAGTCTTTCTTCAGTTGAAAACAAATTTGGGTTTGGAACAACATAAGTAAATGATGACAGAACGTTAACATTAACATTAGTTAATAAAAATACAACTGGTTATTGTTAGTTTAAGCTGGCACAGATAATTAATTAATTAATAATGTACTGTATTAGTAAATGCTGAAATTAACATTAAGACTAATAAATGCTTCATGTTAACTAATGTAGTTTACTAATTCAGTTTGAAAACAACAGTTTTTAAAAAGATGGAGTCCAAGCACATTCATATTTACGCAGTTGTGCAAAATAAGATAATATGGTTTACTGAAGACTAAGATTTGTTTTTACATAACAGGATTGTTTCAGTGTCCGGCAAATGGCAGGTTAACCATCTAAACTTTACTACAAAATCAAATTACTCCGAGTCACCCCCAGGCCTGACCAGAGGTTTGCTTCCCAGCCTGCCCCTGTGCGACCATGTGACATCACATGCTTTCATGTGATGCACTGATCAACTCAAAATCTGGAAAGCTTCCCTCTGAAATTCCGATTTAATGGAATTTATGGAGCAGGACAGAAAATTCAGTCATTAGTGAAGCGTGGAGGCATGCAGACGCAGGCTTGATTCTTGAGGTTTAGTGGAGACGCTGCTACAACCATGGGTGGAATATGTGGCTGAAACACTGCAGACGATGATGGAGATTTTGTGTTTCACTGCGGGCTGGTTATAGGAGATACTGTAGGTCGGCTGGAATAGTGTGTGAGTTTCTGGCTATTGTAGATTGTAAAGGAGGTGTGTCTTTAAAGCACTGTCAGAGTGTGTTTATTGTGTGTGTGTGTGTGCGTACACGTGTGTGTGTGTGTGTGTGTGTGTGTGTGTGTGTGGGATGTAAAGCGAATGTATTAAAATGTCTGCTAAAATTGTGTATTTGAGGATTGTGTAACATACAATGGGTGGGGGGGGGCAGTATGGCCATATTAAATAACCATGCAGTATTGACTATTTTTGGAAAAATTTTAAATGAAAAAAAAATAGAGTATCATTTTTTAATTTTATATAAAAAAAATTCATATTTATATATTTAATAACAATGCAGTATTGACTATTTTTGGAAAATTTTTCTTTTTAAATAAAAAAATAAGTATTTTAATTTTTATATCAAATAATTAATATTTATGGTTTAACATTTGAAAATTACAAATTAAGACAAATTATTTAGTAATGTAATTTTACACTTGTACTGTAAAATAAAATTATTTTTTATTATTATGTATTGTTTTTCTCAAATACAATTTTAATTCAACTGTGAAATATAATATATTAATTAGATTTTTATTATAAAAATACAGTTTCTTAATAATACTACTACTACTACTACTACTACTAATAATAATAATAGTTATGTTGTAATATTGATATAATCACAAAATTTTGGCCAGTTTTTTTTTTTTTTTTTTTTTTTTTTCTTTTGGTGGAAAATGCATTTTAAATTGCAAATGCAGGTTTTATCAGAAAAATTGTAATTAGATTTTTTTCTCCAACTCATGCAAGCCTAATATACATATAATCATAGTCTTTTTGTGAAATATGATTTTGTTATGATTTTTGGGGTTTAATGTGATGCGTAATAATTACGATCATCCTTAATGTCTTCAAAGTAATGAGGTTAAATCAATGTCTGAGTATTGTTATGCTTATTGTGACCATTTGTTCTGCTGTCTGTGGTTTGGTAAAGTGAGACGGATGAAATCCTGTCCAGCGGTTGATGTGGTGGATGGAATAACCGGTTGATGCGATACAGTACGCTGGGTCAGTGTCTAATGACAGAATCTGCTGTCTGTGTCCGTGAAGCCTAATCTTGTTGCGTAACATCACTGTAGTTCCTGTCAGGCCTCACATAGTCGTAGTCTGTGTGCATACCATAACCTACATTTCTCTGATCAAGTTTGATTGGTTAGCTGCATTATTGTTATGACTGAACTGGACTGCCAGCCTTTGTGAAATATTGGCGATATTGATCACTTTTTTTCTTTTCTTTTTTTTTTTTTTTTGGCCAGAACCTAGTAAGCCCCATACATAGGCAGCATCTGATCTGCAAAGGCTGTTTACAGATAGACAGACTGCATAATTAATTACATGTAAATATAAAAACAGTAGAACCACACTAGATTATAACAATAGCAGATTTTCTTGTATCTAAATCCATTTATATAGAAGAATTTATGGGACATGAAACCACCTGAGCAGTTTCACTTGTTTTTATTTTCTTGTTAATTCATACAAAAAGAGAACTGCAATGTATGTGAAACTAAAGCAGAGCTGTAGCAGGTTCCAGCAGGTGATTTACATGTATTCATACTCTGGTTTTCTCTCCTCCATCAGCTCGGACATGAGTGGGGCCAGTAACACCCTGGCACGGGAGTTCCTGACAGATGTGCACCAGTTGTGTAGTGCGGTGGCCCAGCGGGCCGAGGATGAGGAGGAGAGTCACATGGTGGCGCTGGGAGAGTATCTGGTGCGTGGACGTGGGTTCCTGCTCCTCAGCACCCTGGACTCTGTCATTGACCAGGTCAGTCAGAGAAGCTTCATTTTAAGATATTTTAACCTTAAAATGGAAAAATGAAGCCTACTAAAGCATCTAGATGATCAACATGATCAGAACTTTACTGAAAAACCTGTTGCGCAGAATCTACTTACATGCCTTTTGTTGTTTCATGTATAGTTTAGACTTTTTTGTGAGTAAAAGTTTTTTTTAGTATAATTGTACAAACGTCCACCTTCAGCTTGTGCTTCACATGTCTTTTTGCTGTCAAATCTTTACAGATTTTTATAAAATAAACATAAGAATAACTTGTTTTTTTAGAAAAATCATTGAGAATCAAATGTGATCCATCAGGCTTCTGAGGAATATTATCTCTGATTTATCATTTTATTGAATTGCGTTATGCTTTCCTCACCAAACTAAGTGTTTAAGTATCATCTTACTAAGACATATTATTGCAGATATAGAGTGACAACTGATATTTATATAATTTTATGAAAGTATCTTTCATACTAAAGATCTCATTGATTTACATTACAAGCTATCAGAATTTCATCACTTTTTGGCCATATGAACATCAGTATCTGCACCAAATTGCATATTTTGCTCAATTTGGGCCTCTGAATTAAATTGAACTGTTTTATTCCTCCTCGATGAGCTCCATATTCTCACTATATCTTATTATATGAGCCTTAAACGCCTGATATGCATAAGATACTTAACAAAAAAACACATGCAAACTTTTTTTTAATGCAAGACTGCAAGAGTTTTATTATTATTATTTAGGGGTGGGAATCTTTAGTCACTTCACGATCCGATCTGATTCCGATTCTGGGAGTCACGATCCGATTCCAGAACGGTTCTTGATCTACTTTTTTTTTTTTTTATCCTTAGCAGTTAATTGGTTTACAGACTTGAGAATCTTAAAATACTTGCATTTACATATCCTTACATAAGTAATTAAGTACTTTTTAAAATAAATACAAATTGAAAAAAATAATTAAAACAATTGTAGGCCTATGTTAAGAATTTTAAATTAATATAACTTCAAAACATACAAGCAAGTAGCAAATAATAAAGAGGAGCATAGAAATAGAAATAAACATATTACAAACAATAAACAAAGAGTGCTTTCAGTATTTAAGATTATCTGAACGTTTTCCATTCAAGAACTGTGAGTGATTTTTCTTCATCTTTACTGTTGTTTTTTACTATGACATCATAGACAGCGGGAGATCTATTAAGCTGCATTCACACACGGATCTCTTGTGAAATATAAGAAGTAATGTGGTTTGTCCTGTCCGTTTAATCCCTTAAGACATAACTGACTGTGTTTACATTAATTTTGCATCATAAAACCATTTTGAGACGCAAGTGCATTAAACCACTTACACGGAGTCGCGCACAGGCGCATGCGCAAGCAGTCTTCACAAACAAAGTGCGCGTCAGCATTTGAAATTGAAAGTAGCCTTCTGTTAGTGAGGTTCATATTTTAAATATATAAGTCCACCGCATTCCAAACCACATAAATGATGACTTCGTAGAGCATTTGTAAGGAAAATACCGACGGGCGACAGGGCTCGCAAAATTTCAAAATCCCTATTAGCCCTTCGGGCAGGTACTCCTCAGATTTTGGTAGCCCGAAAATTAATTTAACTAGCCCAAGTAAAAAAAAAAAAGACCTTTTTTTTTTTTTTTTTTTTTTTTTTTTTTTTTTTTTTTTAAATATAGAACATCAGATAGGAGTCTAAATGTCAATCAAAAATATTTTCAATACACAAATATCAACGAGGAAGGAATTTTATTTCACTATTTACAAGGTATCTGCAGAATTTTTAAAAATAAATTTAAGGCAATTTATGAACCTTTTTAAAAGCTGCACAAGTAAAATGAACTCAGTATGAGCGGGGTTGGACAACGTCTATGGTAACATACAGTATTAAGCCATAAAATGAAAATCTTATACAACAGCATTTCAGCCTTTAGACCATTTTTTATGAAAAGGGATAAATCAAGCATATAAATTATTATATTAATTCAAAACGAATAAACATTACTGTCTTGACTGTTTAGATTTTTAGAAGGCACATTAACTTCTTTCTCATTTACAACTCTGTGTTTGCTGCGTAAAAACATGGGTCGATATTTGCATTGATCTGACCATAAACAGCAAGAAAGGCTTATTGGAAATGCAAATCCATTCTCTGCCACGAGGTGGCGCTTTAGGAGCGGCTTAATATAGCGGTTTTGCTCAGGGAAACTCCCTGTTAGCGGCTGTACACAAAGCAGCACCGTCCGCGCTCATAAACGCTGTTTTATCAGGCATTATAGGTAAGATGAAATAAAAATGCCAACGATACATTTCTGAGGACAGTCGGTTCCCTTCAGATACATTCACATAAAGACATCTGCACCATGTTTTGACTTGAAACGTGCAGCGCTCATATTTATTCAATTGCATCATTGCCTTTTGAAGTTTAATCCAGCTGTATCGCCATTCTTGTCTTTCCGTCCCCAACTGTAAGACCTTTTGAAATTATAAAGACATTTCTTATACCATTTAACGTATTTAAAACTTTTTATGTGCTTAAGTTTGATACAACTAAATTTAAGAGTTTTTAAGGACCCGCGGGAGCCCTGTATTTAAGGTAGCCCGTCGGGCAGGGCGGTGATACATTTTGGTAGCCCAACTGGAAAACACAATAGCCCCGGGACGTCGGTCTAGCGATTTTGCAAGCCCTGGGCGAGACCACACACTTCAAGTGTAACATCAAACAACGTGCGCGTCTCTCACAGCGCATCCTCTGCAATGAAGCCCGCGAATGTCCTTGTAATTCGCTTCAACCTTTCCGAACTTTATGAAAGATTATTTTACGGAAGGTTTGGTTCGAGTGGTGTATGTGTGTGAGGAATTGGAAGCAAGCAGTATACGGGTGTTTCTAAAGCAAACTCAGCGTCATCGTGCATCTGGTTAAAAACTAAGCTCAGAATCGATTCTGAAATTCTCAGAATCGTTGGAGAGAGAATCGCGATGCATTGATGCATCGATGCATCGTTTTTTTTTTCCTCCCACCCCTATTATTATTATTATTATTATTATTTTTTGTCTAAAGGTTCAATAAACTGTTCCACTGAAAAAAACATTTCATGTTAGGCTTTACATAAAGCAATACACATATTATATAGTGTTAATTTCACATGTGATGGATTAGGGATATGCCGGTATCAATTTTTCATGTTGCGATTAATTGCTAATGTTTTTATCACGGTATACGGTATTATCACGGTATTGAAATTTAGTTGCAAAAAAAGTGTTGTCATATTACAGTATAACAGGTTTAATAACTTTTTTTCTTATAACAAAAATATCTGAACATTTAAATACAATAAAGCAATACACAAAAAAATTATAAAGTTAAACATTTTACACATTAAAGTGCAAAAGAATTAAAAGACCAATAGGTATCACTTTACAGTAAGATCTCATTAGTTAACCTTAGTCAATGCATTAAGATTATCAAAAGCTACATTTGAGCAAAAGCTACATTTGCTACATAAGTTATTCATCTTTGTTAAAAATAATACAACTCTTAGTTCATGTTAGCTCGGGTTCATTTAAAAAAAAAAACAGTTTATAATTATTTTTTATTTTAACAATGTATTATTAAACATTTGAATTACCTAAGATTAATAAACGTTTAGAAGAATTTTTCATTGGGAGTTTATGTTAACTAATTAATTAACTTATGTTAACCAATGAAGCCCTAATGTAAAGTATGACCGAACAATAAAGAATCAAAACACTTTCAAACAGTATCTAGGGCATGTTGTAGTCCAAAAAAAAAAAAAAAAAATTTAAAATAAATAGCCTATTGAGTCTAAATATTAAAGTATTTGGCACTGTGCAACTACTGCAAATACAAAAATCTGAATGGCTATTTAAATCATTTAAATACATTTTAGAAAGTAGCACAGCTGCTTTGTTTACTGGGTTTCCGGGGTAATAACGCTGCATCTGCTGTCAGAAAGTGAATGTGCGCTTTCATTCAAAGCCTCTCTCACGCGTTCTGCCATGTGCTTCTCATCCGTGCTTGTTTACATCAGAGTGCACACGCCTCTTATGCAGCGTGTTGTGCATTTAACCAGTTAATGGGAAAAGTATTATTAAAATGCATTCAAAATTATGAATAATTTTTAATAAATAATTATTTTCGGTATTTTGAAGTGCCCATGATAACAATACCGTGCATATTCATTACCGTGATATATCGCATTACTGAATACCGGCACACGTCTATGATGGACATGTATGGAAAAATGTAATGGGAAAAAATACAGTGCAGAATGTGTCTCTTTTTATTTTCTTGTTGCACTCATCTTTGGAAAAAATGACTGGATAATTCCTGGACAAGTCATGGAAATGTATTAGTCAAAGGACATGTTATTTAGGGAATGAATTCCTTTCCAAATGCTGGCGTTGTTCAGAAATAGCATGGTGATATGTCAGTCACAACAGAGCTGAATAGCCTTCCTGAATGCCTCATGCATTCATATAAATACTGCATACAGTGGACCTTAAAAGTACGTTCTTTACGCAGTGACTTAAGTTTTACTTCAGTGTCCATGCATCAAAATCTCAAGAATTTCAATGAGCTTTGATAAATTGCCTGTGTATATATTGTTTTCAGTTCTATATGACAAAAATGATAGTCAGCGAAGCTTGATCTGTGTTCATGCTGTAATGTCTTTTCAGTGGACCTCAGCCTGCTTACAAACTTAATGAATGGACCCTGGGAATAAACTCTTGCTGTTTCTTTCTTGGTCTTTCCTTGCAGACATGAGGAAAGAGAAAGAAAGTCTTTGCTTAGAGCAGTGAAGCCCCTAAATACAGACATCCATGTCTCTGTTGACACACTGCAAGCGAGCTACACAATGTGACAGCAAAACTGAAAGACTCTAGTTAGTGAGCACTGTTGTTTTGCATGTTTGCAAATGCTTTATAGTACATGTAGACAAGGGTTATTATAGTTGACTAAAGTGAACTAAAGCCATAAAAAAAAATTGTTACTTGAAAATAATTTACCTGAAATAAATTAAAATATATTTGAAAACCTTAACATTTTATTTCAGCATATTTAATGTCTCATTTTCATTTAGTTCAACTTGATGTACTAAAATAACTAAACCTAAAATAAAAATGTATAAGCTAAGTGTAAGTTATATAGACATTTTAAAAGAATAATAATGACAAAAACACGACCAAATTACTAAAACTTCAAAATTAAAATGAAAACAAAAAATATATAAAAATAATTTATTTAAAAATATTAATAAAAATATTATCTCAACAATATTAAAATAACATTTGTTTAGACACAGTATGCAATAATAACATGATGTGTCTAAATTGTGTTTTTGAGGTGGAACTAATTTGTTTGACAGATAAACTTCTGGTTATTAGATATTAGGGTTGTTCCTGTGAGTAAAGTTTGTTTCATGTAAACGGTTCCTTTGCTTTCCTTTTGTGCATTAATATGCAAAGATGTACTTCCTAGCATTGTGGTTATGACATAGGGATTGCTCGATACCATAATTTTGGCTTCGGTACGATACCGGAATGTAATACCTCAGTATCGATACTAAATCGATACCATAGGTGACAAATAACCAGCCTCAAAAGATAAGTGAATTGAAAAAATTTTATTAAAATAATAATAATAATAATAATAATAACAATAATAATAAATATCTTAATACCTTTGCATCAAACTGTAACAAAAACCTACAGGGTACATAGGTTACATTATGATGTTGGAGAAAAAAAATATAACAAATAATACAGTGAAGATATTACAAACAAAATATCTCAAAATGTAACAAAAAACCTACCGGTAACATAGGTTACATTTTGACTGAGTTTGAAGAAAAAAAATACATCTGAAGTAATGCAATTAATGCAACAAATGTTGCTTTATTGTAAAGTGTTATTCTAGCAATCAAAGTAATATTCAGAATCACGTTATTATTTCTCTCTCTCTCAGCTGCTTCATATTAGTGGTCGGCAGCGCAGCAGAAGCATTCCCTTATCATCATTGATACTAAAATTAATATAGCAAAACTCTTGCTTAATTCAAATTCAATTAATATTCAATTGTATGAAATGCAAGTGCATATATTACAGGTGCATCTCCATAAATTAGAATGTCGTGGAAAAGTTCATTTATATCAGTAATTCAACTCAAATTGTGAAACTCGTGTATTAAATAAATTCAATGCACACAGACTGAAGTAGTTTAAGTCTTTGGTTCTTTTAATTGTGATGATTTTGGCTCACATTTAACAAAAACCCACCAATTCACTACCTCAACAAATTGGAATACTTCATAAGACCAATAAAAAAACATTTTTAGTGAATTGCTGGCCTTCTGGAAAGTATGTTCATTTACTGTATATGTACTCAATACTTGGTAGGGGCTCCTTTTGCTTTAATTACGGCCTCAATTCGGCGTGGCATGGAGGTGATCAGTTTGTGGCACTGCTGAGGTGGTATGGAAGCCCAGGTTTCTTTGACAGTGGCCTTCAGCTCATCTGCATTTTTTGGTCTCTTGTTTCTCATTTTCCTCTTGACAATACCCCATAGATTCTCTGTGGGGTTCAGGTCTGGTGAGTTTGCTGGCCAGTCAAGCACACCAACACCATGGTCATTTAACCGACTTTTGGTGCTTTTGGCAGTGTGGGCAGGTGCCAAATCCTGCTGGAAAATGAAATCAGCATCTTTAAAAAGCTGGTCAGCAGAAGGAAGCATGAAGTGCTCCAAAATTTCTTGGTAAACGGGTGCAGTAACTTTGGTTTTCAAAAAACACAATGGACCAACACCAGCAGATGACATTGCACCCCAAATCATCACAGACTGTGGAAACTTAACACTGGACTTCAAGCAACTTGGCTATGAGCTTCTCCACCCTTCCTCCAGACTCTAGGACCTTGGTTTCCAAATGAAATACAAAACTTGCTCTCATTTGAAAAGATGTTCAGTTCTTCTTCTCCTTAGCCCAGGTAAGACACCTCTGACGTTGTCTGTGGTTCAGGAGTGGCTTAACAAGAGTAATACGACAACTGTAGCCAAATTCCTTGACACGTCTGTGTGTGGTGGCTCTTGATGCCTTGACCCTAGCCTCAGTCCACTCCTTGTGAAGTTCACCCAAATTCTTGAATGGATTTTGCTTGACAATCCTCATAAGGCTGCGGTTCTCTCGGTTGGTTGTGCATCTTTTTCTTCCACACTTTTTCCTTCCACTCAACTTTCTGTTAACATGCTTGGATACAGCACTCTGTGAACAGCCAGCTTCTTTGGCAATGAATGTTTGTGGCTTACCCTCCTTGTGAAGGGTGTCAATGATTGTCTTCTGGACAACTGTCAGATCAGCAGTCTTCCCCATGATTGTGTAGCCTAGTGAACCAAACTGAGAGACCATTTTGAAGGCTCAGGAAACCTTTGCAGGTGTTTTGAGTTGATTAGCTGATTGGCATGTCACCATATTCTAATTTGTTGAGATCTCATGTTGAGAGTGAATCGGTGGGTTTTTGTTAAATGTGAGCCAAAATCATCACAATTAAAAGAACTAAAGACTTAAACTACTTCAATCTGTGTGCACTGAATTTATTTAATACACGAGTTTACAATTTGAGTTGAATTCCTGAAATAAATGAACTTTTCCACGACATTCTAAATTATTGAGATCCACCTGTATGTGACCAAATCTTCACTGGTTCTAGCGTGTCACACATGCACATTTGAGCTTACTGTATCATATCTATGTGTATAATATCAATTACTTTATCATATCAATGTGCGTTGATCAGTTGTAAATAAAAGTTAAAATATTAAATCTGAATTTATGAACGATGCACTCACCTGTCAATCTCTTAATTCTCTGAAAAGATCATGATGAGCAAGCGACAAATGCTTAAAAATGTTTGTTGTGTTGCCTCTGTGGTAACACATGATTTATACTATAGCAACGCTTGCATACAGGTGCAGTAAGGTCAGTTCTTTCACGTTTGTCATCTGTTTTGTATCCAAAGTAATGCCATATTTCACTTCTACTGTTCTCTTTATTTACTAATTTCGGGTGCGTTGATAGTTTCATCTGTTTGATCAATCGCGTTGTTCTGTCGTCACATTTACCGGTTGCGCAGCAATTTGGGAAGCACTTCGCAACTGCAGCGTATGAAATACCGAATTGAGCAAAATTATGATATTTTACCGTTTGAAATATAATATATACCGGTATTTTTCCAGTACCGGTATACCGCGCATCCCTATTACAACATTTGAAATGTTTGGGGCTATACTTTTGAAACAGTGCTTTTCGGTATACATTAGGCACCACTATCCTGGCACCATGCATATCCTTTTGTAGTGCATTACTTTTTCGTTTTATTTTATGTACGTATTGTTTTCTTATTATTTTTCTGTGTTAATTTATCAACAGAATTGTAGCCATGATATCGAAGGAAATGAAAAGTTGTTTATTTGATCCCGTGCTTTTCTTCAGACCCCTCTCTACCACCTCTTCTTCAGTCTCTCTCTTTGAAGTGAGAGTTCTTATGAATCATGTCTGGAGTGGTTCTTACAAGACATGGGTCTTTTCTCTGAACTCAGCACTGCTTAACTATCTCTCAACACAACATCAATCGTCTGTGTGTTTGCATAGTGGTGGGTCAATATGGGTCCCTAGCCACTTTGCTAATTAGCTTATGAGTATGCTGCTAGATGCTTGTTTACCTGGGGTCACACAGCACTGTGGCACGCAGCCCCCTGTATTTGCTTTTAATTCACACGTGTCAGGGTGCTTTCGCTTCTCCTTGTGAGGAATGCTTTGTTGCTCAGGGTGGAGCCAATATTTAGAGGCTTGCTGTCGTACCTCATGTCCAGCAAAACCTGTATTTGTTTTAAGCAGTTGGAAGAAAACCATTGGATACAGTTTTTGTTGTCTACAGTTGTCCATTTTTTGCGTAGCTCTAGAAACTAGCTTGCCAAGAGAGGCAGGGCACTATGAAGCAGAAGTGATAAAAGTAATCTTCTTCTAGGTGGTCATCAACACAAGGAGACTGTTTTTGATTGGATTTGCATGGATTGAGTGCAGAATTCAGTTCTAATCCAGAATTAACATCTCTAACCTTTTACTTAGGAGTTGACCTGTCGGGAAGAGCTGCTTACACTCTTATTGTCTCTGCTACCTCTGGTCTGGAAGATTCCTGTTCAGGAGGAGAAAGCCCCAGGTGAGTCACTTCATTTTATAAAGCCCTTTAATTATGCATGCTATTAACAGTCTTCATTTTGAGAATGCACTAGAGGTATACTGTAACCCACCTTAAGCCTTGAATTAAATAATTATGATCTAATATTAAATGACATCCTGGCATTGCATTCAGTTGGAAAGATTATATACTTTTACACAATTCGTTTTGTAACGCATATGATGGTGGTGATCTTGCAAGGACGCCATGAATTTTTAAGTAGATGTCTGCATGAACAACAAGTGAAACCATGAGATGGCTTGAATTATGAAACAGTGCAGTTAAAGGATGATGGAAAGGATAAGACTTCATTGAGCTTGAGGCCTAAAGTATTTAGTTCAGGCATGCTAATCTTTCTAGCAGCTGCTTTCCACATTGTTGAGTTATTAGTTCCCGTGACTGTGTTGTAAACAGACCTCTCGAGGTCATCATGACTTGCTCTAATGAAACCAGATTAAACCAGTTTGTATGGTTGATGCTAGTCAGGACAATCATTTAAACTTTTTCCTTTCCTACTCTGCTTTTTGATCTTAGATTTTACCCTGCCTTCACTACTAGAGGTGTTTCTATGCCAAGAGGGAAGGACCATCCCTCAAAAGGCGGGACAAGATAGATGTGATGTGCAGAACTCTGGGAAACGTTTATCTGGCTCCTGGAAGTCACGTCGTTCACGAAGGACAGCTCAGCGATACTCTGTGAGGGATGCACGCAAATCTCAGCTTTCCACATCAGATTCTGAAGCCAACTCGGATGATAAGGCCACAAACACTGGGAGCAAACATCGCCGATTCCACAGTTCGGCCATTCGTGTTAGTTGCCAGCTTCACCAGTCCAACAATCCATCACAGCCAGCATCGCAACATCCCACTCTTGATGCCATGGGCACCACTGAGCCGTCCCAACCTCACATAAGACTGTTTGGATCTCACACGATGGATCCTAACATGCTAACAGACCCCACCACTCTCTCCATCTTCAACCGCATGGAGAACTCGCCTTTTGACCTTTGCCATGTTCTACTCTCTCTCCTTGAAAAAGTCTGCAAATTCGACATGACCATCAGTCATAACCCAGGCTTGGTGGTCAGCGTTGTTCCCACGCTCACAGAGATACTCACAGATTTTGGTGACTGCTGTGGTCCAGGTGGAGGAGGTGGAGGTGGGATCGATGAGCTAGCTGGAGGCTGGACTGAGGAGCCAATTGCACTTGTTCAAAGGATGCTTTTACGCACCATTCTGCACTTGATGTTTGTAGATGTAGGTCAAAATGAGACACTGCCTGATAATCTGCGTCGTAGCTTGACTGACCTCCTCAGAGCAACTTTAAAGATTCGTACCTGTTTAGAAAGGCAAGCCGACCCTTTTGCGCCAAGGCCAAAGAAGACTCTGCAGGAGATCCAGGAAGATTTTTCCTTTTCAAGGTACCGTCACCGGGCCTTGCTACTGCCAGAACTCTTGGAGGGTGTCCTGCAGTTACTACTAGGTTGCTTACAGGCCTCTGCTCCCAACCCTTTCTTTTTCAGTCAGTCTCTTGAGTTAGTTCATGAATTTGTCCAACACCGTGGCTTGGAGCTCTTCGAGGCAACGGCTCTGCGACTTGAGGCCTTAGCAGAAGCTCGAGATTCAGAAGTCGGCAATGAGGCATCAGAGCGTCTGCGTTGTCTGATAGCTGATGTACTTAAGATAATCAGTGCAGTCAAGAGGGCCAAGTCAGAGCAGCTACACCAGTCTGTTTGTGCACGTCGTCGACACCGTCGCTGCGAATACTCCCATTTTTTGCACCATCATCGTGACCTCTCAGGACTGCCGGTATCCGCTTTCAAGCAAGCAGCCCGACGTAATCCTTTTGAGGAGGACTCTGAGGGTCATGATGGAGAAGTGCGGTACCCTGAACGCTGTTGTTGTCTTGCAGCTTGTGCTCACCAATGCTTGCGTCTTTTCCAGCACCTCTCACCCTCAGGTCCTGCTGTGCTGCAGGTACTGGCAGGAGTACAAGCTGTTGGCATCTGTTGCTGCATGGATCCAAGGTCCGTAATTGGACCAATGCTCCAGGCATTTCAAGCTCCAGGACTTCGGAGTTACCAGTCCCATGTGTTGAGCGTCCTTAGTAGACTAGTCTTAGAACAGCTTGGAGGCGGTCAGCCTTCCGAAAAGGCCAAGCTTGCCTCCTGCAACATTTGCACTTTGGATAGTAGCCAGTTACCTGGCCTTGAAGAGACTCTGCAGGGCTATGGACCTAAGAAAGAATCGAACTTATCCACGTCCCCATCTCCCTCTTATCGTTCCCAAGGTATCCTGCCCAGTGGAGGAGCTGAAGACATGCTATGGAAGTGGGATGCTTTAGAGGCCTATCAAGAAATTGTGTTTGGGGAAGACTGGCATTTGAGTCAACAAATTGCTGGTCATGTATGCCAGTTGACTTTACGAGGCAATGCAGTAGTGCAGTGGCAACTCTACACTCATATTTTTAACCCAGTGCTTCAGCGGGGTGTGGAACTAACCCATCATGCCCAGCAACTTGGTGTTTCAACTACTTGTAGCCAAGTGTGCAGTTACCATACCCATTGCCTCCCGGTTGAGGTACTACTGGTTTATCTTCAAACTCTGCCTGCTCTGCTGAAGTCAAGGTATGACCATTTTTTATCTTTCTTTTTCCTCCATTTCACTGTTATTTAGATTCTTTAAGGGGGCTTTTAAACTGGGCACGTTTACTGAAGTCCAAATCTGAGTGAGATTGTTCCTGGTACCTCCTGCAGAGATGGTCTGGTTTCAGACTGACTTGATTCTGTAGAACCCTGGTGCATTTGAGTTCTTATGCAATCACAAACGTGCAGTGTGCATGATCGAAAACACAACGTGGTTCAATATATTTTTATTATTTATTATTATTAGGTAGGGTGTTTATTTATTATTATTTATAGTTATTATGGACAGCAGAATGAACATTGCTTGCGTCTACTTTGTGCGTCGCATGAAGTATGCCATTCTGCTACTTGTAAACAGTCTCTTTTGAGGAGACAGCTGATTGCGAGCCGCTCCTAAGGTAAATCATTGCCCATACCATTCATTTCCATTGCAACTGACCTCTGATCACCTCCTAAAGGTAGTTTCGAGTTTGATACTGCGGTGCACTCCCAGGTCTACATGAAAGCTTTCACATTAACAATTTTTCATGCAAACCATTCTCTGTTTTCAACTAAAGTGCTAGTGTGAAAGCCCCCTGAAATAGCTTTTAAAATAATCAGAGATTCCAATGTCTTTACTGAATTTGTAACTTCTGATTTTGTCTTCCATCTCAGCCGGGTGTTACGCGACTTGTTCCTGAGTTGTAACGGACTAAACCAAATTACAGAGTTGATCTACTTGGACTGCACTCGTCCGTGGGCACTGAAAGCATTCGAGACACTTATCTTGAATGCGTGGCACCATCACATGGAATCTGTTGTGCATGAGCTAGAAAGAGCGGAAGCTCAGGAGAGGGAAGCTGTTCTTGGGCTTGTCGAGGAACTGAGTTCACGTGGGACTGGTGATGGACCTCAGAGCCTCACAAAGTTTTACGAAGGCCTGAAAGAGGCATGCCCTCACCCAAAGGGCAAAAGTGCATTTTCTGCAGTAGGGCGCAACCGAGGCGAGGCGCATTTGAACGCGATCAACCTTTTTCTGTGTGTTGCTTTCCTATGTGTAAGCAAGGAGGCGGACTCTGACAGAGACTCTGCTAATGACTCTGAAGACACCTCAGGCTATGATAGTACAGCTAGTGAACCACTGGGTGGGCGACTACCCTGCCTTTCCCCAGACAGTGTTGCTCTTCCCTCTAAAGAACAGATAAGGAGAGCTGCCGATGTTTGGTCAGTATGCCGTTGGGTGTACATGGCCAGTCCAGTATTCCAGAGACAGTTCTTTAGACTAGGAGGTCTAGACGTCTGTTCGCGTCTAATGACAATGGTCATCCAGAAACTCACGTCTAAAAACAAAGACTCCAAATTTAAGAAAAAGAGAGAGAGTAAGGGCAAAAGCAGTCCATCTCATGTAGACTCCCCCACTCAGGCTTTTACAGGACAGTTTGATAATATAGCGGCAGCTGCAGGTACAGAGGAATCCCACCAGCATGACACTTTCAGCCCCTCTCAGGTCGAAAGCAAGTCAAGTGACCCAGCGCACAGGCTTGAAGAGGAATGGCCTCTCCAGAGCATCCGACTGCTGGAGGCACTTTTGGCAATCTGCCTCCACAGTGCCAATTCAGCCCTACAGAGACTTGAACCAGACCTTTCCTTTCAGGTACAGTGGACACACATACTAGCTCTGTTTCAAACCCTAGTGAGCTGCCTTATAAGGGGATGGAATGAGTCCTGTGTGAACAGGTCACTACTCTAAAGCACAGGAGGCAATTGATTTCAGTACTGCTAAGCTAACAACTCAGAACCTTAAAGTATGTGACCATATTTCCTCTTTGTCCTGGACATATCCAAGTCAGGATTTCTAAATTGCCTAAAAAGTCCGGGTTTTGTCTTTGTTTTCCTAATGACATGCTCGCTACAGTCCTCATAAATATGTGCATGTATTTGCATTGCTTTGACCATTCTCTGTAGATCCCACCTTCTCGCTTGCCACGACTGATTGATTATGTACAATGCCTGTATGCTTTTGGTCAAACTACTTTTCAGTCTTTACCTTCAGCAAGTATGAAAACAATAGGAAAACAAAGCCAAAACCCAGATATTTTCGGCAATTTAGAAATCCCGGCCAGGTCACGTCTGGAGAAAAAGAGGATGTATGGCCACCCTACCTAAAGCCCAAAGTATACTTCAGATTTAATGAGAACACTTAGTTTATTCATACAGCCGAACAGATAGCTCAGTATACTTCGTATATTTGATAGTGTTCACAAACACAGGTGCTCAACACATGCATACTAGAAAGCTTCATCCTTATCCAGTGTCTACGCTATTTCCCTCCAGAAGTTTTGACCTACAAAACATGACTTTATTCTTGTTTAAACTACATTTGTGTGTATCTCTGAACCCCAAATGTGGGTATCTGAACCCCATAAGCAGTCGCCAACACATTCGTTGTTGTTGCGTTTTTGGTGGTTTGTTGTTGTTTTGTCTTGTTTCTTTTCGGACTGAGTAACAACATCGCACCCAGTGTTGCCACCTCAAAAAAAAAAAAAGAGCATGTGCAAGCTAAGCATACAGAGTATGCATACTTGCATACAAGGCTATGCATACTTGACCCATACATTTTAAGACCAAAGTACACTTTGGTATTAAGCATAAAAAATCCATTGAAAATACAGTAAATTTAGTAATAATTGTCAGTTTTATTAGATGTAAGATATTTTAGATTTTGTTTGATTTTTCTTTTACTGAGCTCATTGCACAGCATTCTGTGCTTACCTTCTTAATAAGGGAGAAATGTGAATGCGAAATGTTTTGGAACAGAGCTATTGATTGCCATTTTGACGTAAGTGACTATGTCCTGTTCTTATTCTAGATGATTAGTGTAATTTTCCCACGCTCTATCCTATAGCTGCAGTCTGTGGAGGAGACGCTGTGTGAGGTCCGGGATCAGCTCTCTCGATCTGGAGTTGTGAATTCTGAACTAGCTGTTCCTCTGTTTGATTCCTTACTACGTGTGGCACTGGCTGAGATGTTCTGCAGTGCAGATGTCATTGAGGAGAAACCTGACAAGGTAATTTAGTTGCTTGTGTAATAAGTCTGTAGTTTTCCCCTCCTGTACAGCCATGCGTGATTTGGGATTGAGTCTGACCTTCACTACATTGCACCTCTGTCGTCTCACCTAACAGCATCTTTCCTTTCACTGTCTTAGGAAAGTAGCGACTGTTCTAAATAAAATGCACTAAAATAAAATTAACTTTTGGTGACTAAATACAAAATCTTATAAGCTATATAATTAATTTTTATTTGTACATATGTAAAAAAGGCTGTTTTTTTGGGGTTTCTGTGGTTTTCTATAGAATACTGTTTTGCTGTTGCAAGATTTATATAACTGGTTTAGTAGATTATCTAAATTGCATTGAGGGCTTTTCTTCCCAGCAGTATTGTCTGTAGTGGAACACATCACCGAATAATTCCCAAATAAAACTTACCATTTGGACAGAGTAAGATTTGTTTTGGCGCTCCTTAGTTCTTTAATAAGTAAATCTGCTTTCTGAAATAAAATGGCCTCTGGCCAACACGGATAAACAGGCTTTTTCTGTGTTTTTGTGTGATTGAGTACCATGGGGCACATGGGGGATATATTTTATGTGGAAACAGTCAGCTGATGTGGTCCTGTGACCAAAATCATATTTTTTTTTTTACTTTATCAGCTTTCTGAAATCACAAACTTTGTCTCTCTAACAAAGACAACACCAGAAGCGATGCTATATGGATTGTTTACTTTAATTGTTTTGCAATGGAACAGTACATTATTCTGAAAAGAGCTCATTTTCTAGAAGGTAAGAGTCTGCTGCCTGCTTTGCTTCAATCTACTTTGCTACTTTTTTTTACTTCTGATACGTTGTGCTGTAGGGAAATGAAAGCTATAAAATTTAGAAGTGGTTACTTTGTGTGCTTGTGTAAGAGAGAGTGATTTTGGCCTATTTTTTTAACTTTGATGCTTGAACACAGTCCTTTTATTTATTTATTCTTTTTTTTTTGCATTTATTTATTAATAAATAAAATAATAATAAACATATTAGATACCAAATGGTGAAATTGTTGTCTTTGCAGTGCTTTGAGGTATTAGGATGACGCATACTAGCATGTTTATCATTGCAGTGCAGCGTTTTACACACAGTTTTACACTGGTCTTATGAAGTTTGTGGAATCTATAAAAAAAAAAAGGCTCAAATCATCTTCAGTTCTTCTGATTCAGTTATCTATTCTACAAAATACTTAAGAAAAACCATAATGGCCACGTACACACTGCAAGTTTCAGGACTGACAACCGCATTTAAATGCGGGAGTGAGTCCCGTAAATTATCGTTCCATGTGTACGGAACAGCACTCACTACCACATTTGTAACCATATCAACATTGTCATCTTGCGGGAGTGAATAAAAATTTAGCCGTTTATGTGCCCTTTTTTTTGGCTAAAGACTCTTTTTGTCCGTCGATTTTAACTAAACTACCGCTGATAGACGTGCTGCATTGTGTTTATGCTCGGGAGGCTGCTTTAGAGAGCGCTGTCTTGCAGTGTTGCCATGTCCCCATATTTACAAGCACTTTTAGGCATGTTGTTTGGTCTTATCTCATAAAGATAGGCACTTTATGAAGTTAATAAAGTGGTCTTTTGTGGATATGAGAAATATGAAGTTTTTTTTGTTTTTTTTGGTGTTATACAACAAAGCATTTGGGTATTTTAGTATTTTTTGTTTGTCGTTTTATTTTTCTATGAAGACCTGGCAACTCTGACACTTTACAGCAGGGCTCATGAGCGCAGCTAGCCCCGTGCTAATGCTGCATTCACATGCTATCGGAATTATCGTAAATACGAGCTTTCTAGTTAGAAATTGGACATGAACAGCCTTAGAGGGACCTTATATGGCCAATTTCCAACTAGGAAACTCATATTTACGACAATTCCGATAGCACGTGAATGCAGCATAAGTTAAGACTTCTTTCACTGTTATTTTCTTTCATCACACACACAGATGAAGACACTGATGCACGTTCAAATACGTCATTAACAACTAGTTGTTCAGTTCAGTTCTGTACACACTGCGTAGAATTTCTGTAAATGCGGTTGTCACTACCTGTATTTTTCGGGGTTTAATGCGGTTGTCGAATGCGGTTGTCACTCCCGTATTTTAGTGAATTATGTGTGTACAGAACGTGATTAAGGAGTAAAAGGTGAACTGACAGCCGAATTTAGCTGCAGTGTGTATGTGGCCAATGAAAGTGCAAGTGAAAACACAAAACAGGAAGTGAGGCAGTATCTGAGCAAAGGTTTTGAATATCCACATGAAGCTTTTATGGTACAGTTCCCTGATAATGCTGCATGCAATTGCCTACTTGATGGTTCCTAAATTTGGTGCCACCTAATGATCTAAAATTATATATTTCTTGTAACTGAAAATCTATATGAACTACTTGCTGTGATTAAACAACAATAATAATAATAATAATATTAATAATAAAGATGTTTATAATCAATATGAATACATTTTTATTTCGTTATATTATGTAATATGTATTATATAATGTTACATAATATTGTTTAATCTGTTTTATTTTAATTATTTCTTAATTTCTCTTATTTTAATTACAATTCATCCCTCCATCTAGTAATAATAATAACAACAATAAAATAAATTGTGTGTGAATAATTTAATAATGTTAAATCTGTTTTACTTTAAATATTACTTTATTATATTTAATATTTAATTATAGATTTTTTTTATTTTACTATTGTTTTTTTAATTATCTCTTAATCTAGTATTATTGTTTTTAATAGGGTATATTACTATTTGAATAATCATATCAATATTTTATATTTTATTACATTGTAAAAATGTTTGCGCTATTTTATTTTAATTATTTCTTAATTTCTGTTTATTTTATTTAATATTCTAATCCATCCTTCCATCTAATACTGATCTTTCTGTCCCTCTATGCAGAAGTCTCAGGTCAGCGGTGAGGTGGCACCTCCAGCAGGTGATCTGTCAGAGGAGGTGGATGAAGCTCAGGTGAGTGGTGCTCTGCCCTTGGGAGAAGAAGGCTATGAGGCAGACAGTGAAAGTAACCCTGAGGACTCCACCCGTCAGGAGGAAGGTAGTACCACCCATTCATTCTGACATGAGAGTGTGCATTGTGCTGGTCATTGTGTCAAACTGACAAGTTGTCACTTGTATTTAACTGTAGAATGTATGTGCATATTATATAGAGTCAGAAGTATCTTACATGAGTGTAGTTTGTTGACTTTAAAGGCTTGTTATGGTAATGTTAACATCCTGAAATGAAAGTGCAATTATCATAACAGTTATCCAGGCTGAGAAGTGCATAGTAACTGATCGCAGGGGAAGTTTCTAGAATGATCTAGAATGCGGTAGCCGGTCTGAGCCGGTTAGCGTCAGGTAGGCTGAGTGAACGTCTGGTCAAGTGGTATGTGATCCTGTTCTCTAGTCACATGCAGCACTGGCTCTCTCGCCCTGAGAATGGTGTCATTGTTTCCTTCGGCTATGATGTAAGTCCGTTGTGTTGAGCTATGTCTTGTGACTGCAGCTTTTGACCAGTCTATTACGTACACAGATATGTGCGTGATATTGTAAGATCACTCGCTTTCGCACGAGGGCCTGTAGTTGATCTAATTTATAATGGAGGGAACTGAAGGCAGAGCTTGAAATGGCAGAGTCCGGTGTGTGTGTTTGCAGTCTGACTGTGAAAGTCAAAGAGAACTGAATGTGGTTTAGATATTGGAGTTTGATTTCAGCGTCTGATGAATCATTTCTGTTAATCCACTGATGTGAAAATACTGTAATTTCATTCATTTAGACAAAGAAACATGTCTATCACTCATGACTACTGTCTGTTTGTCTGTCTCTCTCTCTCTCTCTCTCTCTCTCTCTCTCTCTCTCTCTCGTTTTATTCATCTTTCTGTCTTTATTTCTGCTTATCATGTTTGTTTTTCTATCGTTTTATCTTTTTATCTATCATCTAGGGCTGGGCGATATATTGCATGCTATATTCATGTGCATCTCAAATGGAGCGGCATTTAATACAGAGAGCCGTAGTTCACTGACAAGCTACGCAATATCGCGTATATTGATATTGCGTAGCTTGTCAGTGATCTACGGCTCTGTGTATTAAATGCCGCTCCATTTGAAAACAGGTGATGGAGATTTGCCGCTAATCACGGAACCGGCTTTACTGATGAGATGGGCATGAATATCGCGTTCGATATATCGCCCAGCCCTACTATCATCTATTGTTCATTCATTTGTTTTATCTATTTGTTTGTTATATCTAAAATTTTCTATCAATCTGGCTGTCTGTGTAACTATCGTATGTCTATCTATTGTTCTGTCATTCTGTCTGTCTATCATTCTATAGTTCTATCGTTCGTTTTATCATTCTCTTTTTCTATCATCCTTGTTATATCTTTCTGACATTCATTAAATTGTTGTCTATCTATCGGTCTATCTATTGTTCTATCGTTCATTTTATCATTCTCTTTTTCTATCAAATGAACGTTTGTTATATCTTTCTGATGTTCACTAAATTATCT
>CM077243.1:2376734-2404234 GCA_039654775.1 Spinibarbus caldwelli
TAATCCTGCTGCTGGCCATTTCCTGCTCCTTGAACGAGCCACAAAAAGTACCTGTTTTCAGTGCTATATTACTAAAGTGGCTCTTCATTTGTGAATTCAGGATCTGCATCGATCCAAACGACGAGATGAAGGCGGGTCTGCTGGCCCAGGCGGAGTCTGGAGATGGTGTGCTGACGGCAGGCAGGTGGCAGCACTTGGCTCTCACATACTCACAGCAGCCTGAGGGCAAGAAGAACATCCACGGTCAGCTGACCCTCTGGGTGGGCGGCATTAGGTGAGTCTACATCTGCAATTGGTTGGTGGATGATTTAATAGTTCAACCAGGGCTGCAGACATGCAATCAGAATCGTGTTTTAATCAAGCCTTCCTGTGCCACATACAGGAAGTGTGACGTCTCGCTAGACTTCAGTCTGCCCAGGAAATCCAGTTTGTCATCGGACAGTAATAAGACCTACTGTATGCTTGGACACTATCAGCACCCCTCAGATGAGCAGGCCAGCTCAAGTGCACGCTGGGATATGGGTACACTGCTGCTCTTCAATGGTAGGAAACCAGTTTCCATAAGACCTTCCCTACAGTGTTTTTGTTTTTAAGATTTTTTACTTAAATCTATAACTATTAAAAACATATTTGTTAAATGAAATAAAGCTGAAAATAAACATTAGATGAAAAATTTAAACTAAATGAAATATCAGAAATGTTACCTTGGCATATTTATAAATAATATTTAAACTAAATAAATAATAGAAAAAAAAGTCAAATAACAAATGTGTGGAAGCCCGTTTTTGCCATAGAATTTAAAAAAAAAAAAAAGTTAATTTTGTCTTTTTATCTCACAATTTCTAGAAATTCTGCACTCATAATTATTTTTTTATTCCATGGTGGGAAAAATACAAAACTAAAAATAAAAAATCTGAATTGTGAGAAAGAAATTCGCATTTATAAAAAAAAAGTTCTCAGTTTATATCTGAAAGTCCTAAAAAAAAGTTATATAAAATTGTTTTAAAAACATGCAAAAACCATACAAAAGCACATTATAACATTACTTAAAACGTAACTAAAATTAAAATGAAAACTTAAAATGACAATATCAAATGCAAAATATTATTAAAAAAACGATAACAGGATCTATTTCTTACCTTTAGTTAACTACTTCATTAACAGCATTTACTAATACATTTTTAAAATTAAAGTTGTATCTGTTAACAATAGCAATTTGAACATGAATAACAGGAATATTAACATGAATAAATGATGAACAATTGCATTTTTATTAACTAACACTGACGAAGATTAATAAAACCTGTAAGAAATATTTTGTTTATTGTTAGTTCAAGTTAGCTCATGCATTAACTAACATTAGATGTTACCCGAAAAACACTAATAGTATATAAATATTAATAAAATAGCACTGGTTTTAGGATGTGATTGTGAGTGCTGTTGGAAAGATTATTTGTTTGCGCTTCCAGCGTCAGTGATGTTGTTGGTAACGGGATCCTCCTGCTGCTGGAGGTTTCCGTGTGTGAGCCACAAATTCTCCACATTCCCTCCACACAACATGCTTTTCTTAACAGAATAACTGTTCTGTTGCTACTAATAGGTCATGAATGGCCCCAGTCCAGCCATTCCCAACCTGTGAAATGCTCTCATGTGGTTCGATGCTCCAGTGCCGTCCGCAATGTTTTTTTTACTTTATTAGTCTTTTCATCCTCCACATGCTCTTTTATTATTCTTTCTTATCTATTGTTGTATAGGCTTTTTGTAAAATCACATTTTAGATTAGGGCAGTATAACTTAATGTCAGTATTGTTGCACAAACTTGTATGTAAAATATTTTTGGTCTTCCCAGTCTCTATGTCATGGGACAACGATTTTATCAGACAAACTTTTTTTGTAAAATTTTTGTAAAATGGACAAAGAAAAACTTTTACAATTTTTTTATCAGAAGTGTATTTAATCAATCTATTATAGAGTTGTACATGCAAATTGGTTAGTTTTTTTTTTTTTTTTTTTTTTTTCAAAATTTAATCTTATAAAATGTTTGTATTTATTTTTTTGTTGAATGTTGAATCTTATTTCTGCCATATAATTGTCTGTGAAGCTAATATGGCAACTGTTAAACTATTATAACTATTAGAAACATTTGTTAACTGAAATGAAGCTGAAATAAAATACAATAAAAATAAACATCAAAAACTTTAAACAAAAACGAGTTGCCTTGTCAACTAATTGAAATACACTAATACACTAACACTAAAATTAGTAACTGGAAATAAATAAAAACTAAACAAAAAAAAAAGTCTAAATATTAAAAATAATAATAACAGTGACAAGCACATTATATCATTACTAAAAATACCAAACTAAAATGAAAATGAAAACTAAAAATACATTTAAATACAACAACAATGTATCTTAAACCATTTAAACATTTCTTTCATTTTTAAATGATTTTCATTTATATTTTCATATTTATATGAAAAATGCAGACTGTTAATAATTATATGTATTTATATTTATAAACTTATATGTTGCATATAAGTTTATTTGCAACAATACATTATACAGTAATAAACAGTGATATTTTTCCATATGTTATGTTTTTGTAACATTTTCGTAAATGAGAAATGGCGTGCTGCAGTAAACTGGTTATTGGTTGTTTTAGGCTCCAGAATTGACACAGCGGAGGCATTTTACCTGTATGCTAGCGGTCCTGACCTCACCTCCATCATGCCCTGCAAGTACGGCAAGCCTCACGGGACACTGTCCAAGTACGTGACACAGGAGGGTCTTCAGTGTGAGCAGATACGAGAGCTCCTCATGAGGAATACAGACGTTGACATCGCACCTCTTATTGTAAGCCACTGCACCTATGAATATGAATTTATTCGATTTTTTTTCCCCGAATGTCACATATTTCACCAGAAGACTTTTATGCAAATATGTCTGACAGTGACACAGTTCAATAGCTTGTTTATCTCCTTCACAGCCACTGAAAAGCAGGCAACATTATTTGTCCATTTGTACATCATTTGTTACTTGTTTAAATGCTTTCTCTGTGCAGTTTTACCCACTGACATCTTAATTACCGGTGATTTTACGTGTCTACATGCTGTTCCAGGTGTTTGTATGCTAATGCATTACATGCTAGATAATTACTGCCATCAAGAAAAAGTCATTTCAACACAAACCTTCATTCCTCATGGATGAATTTGCTTCTTTTTTCAGACAATATCTAGTGCTAATATAAAGCACCGGTCAATAACATGCCCACATGATAGTTCACCTCAAAATCAAATAAAAAACATCAACTCTGTAAAGCCTGACATGAAATAATAGTCAGAAAAATCTCATTTTCAAAATAAATAGTTTATGTGTGTTTATTAAGTACCATGTTTGATCCATTAGCCTTTTATGGCTCATGATAATACCATATACAGAGAATGTGGAGGGAAAAAACACCTCAAATTGTATTCAGAGGCCCAGACTGAGCAAAACATGTAATTTGGTGCAGATGCTAATATTTATATGAACAAAAAGATGAAATTCTGAAAGCTTGTGTTGTAAATCGGTGAAATATTTATAACAGTATAGCAAATAATTTACATAAAATGATATAAATATCAGTCGTCAGTCTGTAACTCCAATAATATGTCTTAGTAATATGAGATTTAAATTATCAAAACATATAATTCAATGCAATCCAATGCTGATTTGAGAGATGAACAAACAAACGTTCCTCAAAAGCCTGATCATCATATCTGAGACTCACTGATTTTTCAAAAAAAAAAAAAAAAAAAATGTTTGGATAATCAAGTGAAGCAAAGCTGCTTCAGTCCAGTAAGTGTTCATCTGGAAAGATTTTGACCGCAAAAAGACGGATGGAAGAAGATGGATGTTTGTACAATTATACTAAAAGAGCTTTTACTTGATAAAAAAAAAAAAAAACCCTCTAAACTATCAGTCAGACGACAGAAGGCATGGAGTAGATTAGATTGTGTGTGACAGGATTAACAACAAAGTTTTGATCATATTGATCATTTACATGCCTTAGAAGTTCATGTATCGAAAATATGATACAGTGAGCTTTATGGGATTAATAATGTATCTGCATAAAAGATGAAGCCTGTGTTTTAGGACATTTAATATTTTTCAACTGTGATGAAATTTTATGACAATTAAACAACATATTATCCTAATTTTTCGTTACTGTAGAGCAAAGAAATCTATCTGTCCGTTCCTGTTGAGAACTGTTTGGAAAACTGCTCTTTTCTACTTACAGCTCTCAAATTTAGTCCCACACTGCAAATCTAATCGGCTCACAGGAATCCTGTGATCTCTATGTTAGAGTCGACATGCTATATACTGAACACTTTTGATTCAAACAGAGCAAGAAAAATACCTTTGCCTTTGTCTCAACTCATAAGTGCATTTGTGTTTTTACAGGAGAGTTTAGCAGTAGTTTATGCCCCCAGCACGCCGTCTCTCTACACCATTTATGAGCCAGTGATCCGTCTGAAAGGCCAGGCCAAGTCAGCGGTGGCTTCCCAGCGGCCATTTAGTGCCAAAGAGGTCCAGAGCTCCATCCTGGAGCCTCCTTTCCTCAGGACCATGATGCCCTGCCAGGCTCTCGGCCTACACAGCGTCCTGCACAAGATCGGAGGCACAGGCGCCTTTGTCTTCCTGTTCGCTCGGGTATGTGTTTGTCTGTGTGTTCGTCACTAGTAGAGACCAGGAACGTGTGGAATGAGTTCATCTGTCACTGCACTTCTGCTTTACTGCACACAAACATATGTGGTCATGTGTTTTGGCCAGATCTTTTAGTTGAACTCCTTTTATTGATGCTTTTCAACAAGAGAGATTGGAGGAAAAAAAAAAAAAGGAAAAAACAATAAAACAGTATTATTTGCTACAACATATTAACAGAGATAAGATCAGGTAAAAGTATTTCTAACTCTCTGAGTTAGTCATACATTTTTTTTTTTTTTAATTAAAACATTATTTATTTGTATTTTCGTTATTTTAGCACCATTGATATACTATTTTAGTTTTTAATATTTTAAATTATTATTATATTTTATTTTCATATTTTCTGTTTTCACTTTAATTTTAAAGTTTTAGTAATTTTGATTTTTTATTTTTATTCATTTTTTAAGTATGTCTATGTAGTTTTTATAATTTATTTATTAGTTTTAGTAATTTTAGTACTCAAACAAAAATTAAAAATGTTGCCTTTGCAACTAGCTGAAATAAAATAAGATTTACGTTTTTCTGTATTGTATTTTATTTTATTTGACTTAAAGTCATATGTAAAAAATGCAGCAATTTTTACTACATTTTTGTGAACTACTTGAATATTGATTCACAAAAGCTCTGACTGTATCTGTTTGCTGTGTTTTTAAAGCAATAATGTTTGAGAAATCTGAATATTATGTTTTAAAGTCTCTAATGAAGGTATCTTTAGTCTTTCCTTCATATTCCAATGCACATTTTTTGCTGGTAATCTGATAATACACTGTTTCTTTCATTCAGCGGGCAAAATTGGATTTTTGGTCGGCATGTTCTGGCCCGGAATGCTCTCTTTCACACTGTGTTCCCTCACGTTATCCTTCAAACATCTCTTGACAGTCATGTCAAAGCCTCGCTTTGTGTTTCTCTCATTTTCACTTTCTCTCTCTCTCTCTCTCTCTCTTTCTCTCATTTCCAATCAGTCTGTCATGAAAACAAAAACACAGAAGCAAATATTACTATTTTTAAACTAACATACACTACCGTTCAAAAGTTTGGGGTTAGAAAGGAAAATAAAACTTTTATTCAGCAAGGATGCATTAAATTGATAAAAAATGTCAGAGTAAAGGCATTTATAATATTACAAAAGATTTGTTTCAAATAAATGCTGTTCTTTTGAACTTTCTGTTCAGCAAAGAATCATGAAATTTGTGGTGTTTACTCCATAATTTCGAGGAAGAAAAATGATTGGCATTATCTAAATCATGTATGTTGAAAGGCAGGTTTACAAGGGTGAACCATGCTGAGTGAGACCAAAAAATAATTTTTAATAATTGAGAAGCAGTGCTAATTAAAATAGCACCAGATGCTCTACCTTGGGTGTGATGTCAAATAACTGAAATTTATTAAATGATTAAATAATTTAGTGCAGACGGACGCAGTTTAGTTAGGTTGGTTAGTTTGGCGCACATGATGTTTGTTTTGCAGGCAGTACTAATAATCAAGTGATGTTTGCTGAGGCTTCCTGTGTTCTGTGTTATAACACTGTGATCCAGATTGTCAACATGAAAACACATTCACAGCCCACTTCATTTTCACTATGTGATGTATTTCACGCATACAGTGATTTTAGCAGCAGGACATCTGAATCACTCTTTCTGTCTGTCTGTTGGTTCTTGTAGGCGGTGGAGTTGAGCGACTGTGAGAGAACTCAAGCTCTGGCGCTGCAGCTGCTGCTGTCTCTGGTTAAAAACAACCAGCATCGCACTCATGAGATGGAGTGTTACCACGGCTATTCCATGATTCACCAGGTTCTCATCAAGCCCAAGTGCATTGTGGGATACCACATTCTGAAGGTAAGTTTTAGCCTATCAGATGTAGTTAATTAGCCAAAAACCTTTCTCTCTGTGATGATCTGGGTGATGCATTAGATATTCACAATATTTTTATGGTGACAATTTAAAAATAAACAGCACCACGAATATCATATTTTATTGTGCTTTTTCTTTTGTCAAAGTTTCCTAAAGATGACCGTTTTAAATGTTTAAAAATGTAAACATTTAAATCCATTTTAAAATTTTGATGCATATTAAATATCATAAATAGCAGTAAAAAATATTAAAATAATTTTTTTTAACTATATCGCCAGTGCCAGTATTTTAGTATCATTGATATACCAATATAGTTTTTGTTAACCTTTTCTATTGTTTGGTTTTTTGTTTGTTTTTGTCATTTGTATTTTTTTTTAAATGTCTATATAATTTTATTAATTTTTATTAATTAATTTTAATGTTAAATCATTTTTTAAAAATATTTTATTTTAGCTACCTCATATATTTTTTATATTTTCTGTTTTTCACTTTAATTTTTAGTAATTTTGTTGTATGTTTTTATTTTTATAATTTTTTTCAAATATGTCTGTATAGTTTAGTTTATTAATTTTTATTTTATTTAGTTTTAATTTTATTTTAGTACAAAATTTTTAGTACTTAATTTTATTTTAAATTAATTTTATTTAATTATTGTTTAATAATTTATTTTAGTTAATTTTTTTTTTTTTTTTTCAAGTGACTTTTTTTTAGGATTTAGTTGTAGTTAACTGTAATAAACCTGTGTACTGTGCTGCTGTTGTATTAAACAGTGCATCCTGCTGGTTGTCACTGTTAATGGAAACTGACAGTGAGACTGATTTGTCCCTCTCAGTATATTCTTGCTTTCTGAAATGCATCAGATTAATCAGTCTGAAAAATACTCACTCTATTTTAGCCTTTTGAATGCCACTGAAGTTTGATTGTAGACTGCAGTACAGCAAATGTGTGTCTGTGTGCATATGGTCTAACAGACGCTGTTGGACGGCTGCTGCAGCGGCTCAATTCTGACGATTGGACAAGATGGACAGTTCCATATGGATGCTGAATCTACTGTGGTGCTGCAAGATCTCAGACTGCTGTCTGAAATACTGCTGGACTGGAAGATATGGGCCAAAGCGCAGGTACACACTCTCATCTGAATGAGAACATACATTAGAGTTGGGTTATTTTTATAGAGAGCTGACTGTAACAGCTGTATGTGTGTGATAGTGTGGCGTGTGGGAGATGCTGCTGACTGCTTTAGAGATCCTCATCCGGGTGCATCATCCTCAGCAGATGTTCAACATTCGACAGCTCCTCAAGGCCCAGGTGGTTCATCGCTTCCTGCTTGCCTGCCAGGTGCTTCAGGTGAGACGTTCACTACACGGACAAACACGAGTAGGGTTGGGTATCATTTATATTTTATCAATTCCGATTCCGATTCTCATTATCGATTCCAATTCTTATCAATTCTCAGTTTTGATTCCAATGTGGTTAAAAAAAATGAAGTCAAACATATTTATTCTGTCTCTTTTTGCAAAACATTTAATTGCTGCTGAATACCATGAACAAAAATCAGCTGGCTACATAAAAACGGCACTCGATTAAGAGTTGTTTGTGTGCAAAATAGAGCTGCATGATTCTGGATAAATTGAGACTTTTTTTTAATGGAGGTTGTAGTTCTCTCACAATTCTGAAGAAAAAAAAATAAGCCACTAAACAAAATCTCATGGAATTTATGAATGGAATGATTCAATGACTCAAGATTTACTTGTTTCATTACTGGATGAATCAGTGTTTTTGAATGAATCTCTTGAATGAATGACTCAAAGACAAATACATTTTTAACAGCCCCTTTTCACCACCTAAAAAATATGCCCACAAAGGAATTGATAGGTGGAATTGAAATTGTAACTTTACAACAAGTATCCAATTCCTGACCTTAATCAGAATCAGAATCAGAATGAGCTTTATTGGCCAGGTATGCTTACACATACGAGAAATTTGTTTTAGTGACAAGTTCTACAGTGCAACAGAAAGACAGCAACAGGACAGGACACAGATAATAAAATAATAATATACAAATATACAAATAGGCAATGTACAAATAGCAAAAACACAATATATAATATAGACAATTATGGTGTACAGGTCTGATATGTGCAAATTTGTGAAGTGTGGTGAATAAATAATTTATAATAGTGTTGTGTGTTCCACGTTTAATGTCAAGTGTTCATGAGATGGATTGCCTGAGGGAAGAAACTTTCTACTCTTCCCTCAGGATGGATTGCCTGAGGGAAGAGTAGAAAGGCTTGCAGTTAATGAATAGCATTTCTGGATCAGAACAGCACATCTTCTTTAACACAGTTACATCTGTACACCTCCTCTCATTTATGTAAAAGCATGTCCCGCCGCTGCGTGATTTCCCCGTTGATTCTGCCTCGCGATCTGCTCTGATCAGCTGGAAGTTAGGCAGATGTAGCACGCTGTCCGGTATGGCGTCGTTCAGCCAGGTGTCCGTGAAACACAGAGCAGCAGAGTTTGAAAAATCCCTGTTTGCAGACTGTTATAAAAAGAAGAGGGGATGCCACACAGTGGTAAACATGGCCTTGTCCCAACTTTTTTGAGATGTGTTGATGCCATGAAATGTAAAATCAACTTATTTTTCGCTTAAAATGATACATTTTCTCAGTTTAAACATTTGATATGTCATCTATGTTGTATTCTGAATAAAATATTGAAATTTGAAACTTCCACATCATTGCATTCTGTTTTTATTCACAATTTGTACAGTGTCCCAACTTTTTTGGAATCGGGTTTGTAGTTACTGCATGAAATAAACATGAATGAACACCTCAAGGTATGCTGAAAGGAGAGAATGCAGGAAAGAAGACCAATCATAGTTTAGTATGTGGGTCATTTTGTAACATCATCTTCATTATTCTCACAGGAGCATCGGGACGAGTACCTGACCTCCATCCCGCAGGAGGTCTGCCTCTCGTTTGTCAAAATCATCCAGGAGGTTTTGGGGTCTCCTCCGGACCTGGATCTGCTGCGGCTGGTCTATAATTTCCTGTTGGCTGTTCACCCTCCCACCAACACTTACGTCTGCCACACGCCCACCAGCTTCTACTTCTCTTTGCACATCGGTGAGGAAACACTCAGAAAACCTGTCTGATTGATTCATTAAAGCAATAGTTTATGAACATTCTGTCATCATTTGCATTTTTCCATTTGCGTGATCCACAGAAGAAGAAAAATTATACAGGTTGTATTTTGTTTTAACCTTCATTTGTCAGTTTTTCTTAAATTGCTAATAAACAGCATGTATACATGGGTTGTGAGCTACTAAAAATTAAATTAAATTAAATTAGAACTTAAAACTAAATTGTTTCCTTTTTAGTGACTAAAGCCGTCTAACCAGTTAATGTTTTCTATTATTTATGCATTTCTTTATTTAATAGTATAAAATTATAGCAAACACACACACACACACACACACACACACACACACACATAATATCTGTATATAATTATATATTTGTAGTTATTTTATAGTTTTTGCTATTATTATAGTTTTTAATAAAATTTTAAATCAGCTTTTATTTTCCATTTTAATTTAAGTTTTAGTAATTCTGTAATATGTTGCTGTCATTTTCAGTAGTTTTTGTTTTTTATATCTCTATATCTATATATACTATTTTTATATAATATTTTGTTATAGTTGGCACATTTACATTTTAGTAAAGATTGTGTTTTTTTATGGTTCTTTTTTTTTCAGTTTCAGTTTAACTAATGACCCTGATGTGTGTGTGTGTTTTATTATAATTTTTTTATTATTTATTTTATGCCATAAATTTTGTTCATTATATATAAACATATCAAAATCTGCTAATGAAGTTTCTGGCCTTCTAATTTAAATCAGGTGTTGTTTTTAACCATATTTATAAGTATTTATAGCAATACTGATATTATTCTAATGGAAAAAAATGCAAAGAATACGTTTATGTCAAGAGATTTCTGAAAACTAAGCAGATTAAACTGATTTCATTTTATTGTTGCAGAAGTCTAGCATTGAGCTTACAGTTTATTATTCTTTGTTAGTAATTGTTCTGAGATTGACAGTAAACGAGCTTTTTTTGTTTTTTGTTTTTTCTCATCAGATGGTAAGCTGTACCAGGAGAAGGTTCAGTCCATGATGTACCTGCGGCAGTCCAGCAGTGGAGGGAAATCAGCCTGCAGCTCTGTGCTTTCACTCTCTCCCACCGTCTTCACAGAGACGCCTGCTGAAGGTAACGCATCACTGCCGCCCAGAGGTCAGCGCCACCTCCAGTCACATTAAAGCAGCAGACTTACAATCATTAACTCCCGGCCGTCCGCTGATGCTAATGCGGTTATTCATGAGAAGGTCAAAATCAAAAAAATATTCATGCTTACTCATTCTGTCGCACTTTACAAGCATTACTGGAAATGTCCTTGTCTGACTGTATGCCACTGCTGCGCTTTATTAAGCTTTGAAATACGTGACCTTTGACGAATAGAAATCAATTACAGCACAGACCTGCCTGTCAAGTCAAATTGATTTATATAGCGGTTTTCACAATACACTTCATTTGAAAGCAGCTTTAAAGAAAATTGTGATTTTAATCTTTATGTTATCTTAATATCTTCATGCCTTATAAGCCAGGATTCCATCCAAGGATTTGATATAGCTGATGGAAATGCCATTTAATGTATAAGACTTTTTTGTTTGTTTGTTTAACTTTAGTGCATGAATTCTGTGTTGATACTTAAAATGTCGCAAAAACTGATATGAAAACACTTATTGTAAAGAAAAGTATATTACATTAATTAATGTGAATAAATGTGTTGTTACATGACAAAATTTACCTACATGCAGCCTAGCGTTGCTCCTGTAAAAGCACTGTTTTTCTTTAAAGGTAAATACCTTATATTAATATTACATTTTTATCAAATTATTTCATTACTATTGGTCAGAATAAGATGTTACCTTTCAAACATCATTCATCCTTAATTTTGTAATTTTGTCTAATATTTTCTTGATTACATTTCTTGCAACATTGCAAGTTAAAATGTTTTATTCATTATGTTCTGAAGATGAAAAAATCAAACTGCAATATGAATTCGAATTGGCAGTTGTTTTTCACATTAAAAATAATAGGCCTATTTCTAAACATTCTTTCCTCTCGATCTGTAGTCAAATAATAATATGAAATACTTAGTTAGATATCTAGCTTTGCAATAATGAAGTTAGATTTTGCAACAATATAAAAAAAATCACACAAATTTGCTATATAATATATCGTCGCTGTCGGGCGGAATCCTCGTATCTCCAAAACCATTATTTTTCAGGAAATTAAAAAAACGGCATATTTTTTGAGTTATTAAACATTGTATCGTTAAAGTTGGTATTATAACTTATATTGCTATCATATACTGTTGTGTACCAACATTAAGACAACATTTCCCCAAAATCATGTTTAATCGGAGATACGAGATTTATGACTTGCGAGCAGGGAGATACGAGATTACGCTGTCATTGATAAGAATGGTACGGACACAGACGTCGCTGCTGCCAGCAGTGTTCATCAGAGTCTGCGGTCGCGTTGAGCCTTTTGACAAGAGAAAAGGTTTCAGTAGTTAACCAAAGCTAACGACTGTGGTTACATACATCTTTCTAAACTCATTTACCTCAGAGGACGTGTTGCTCGACGAGGATTCGTTGCGACTTTCAATCTTGAGGAGCAGGGACGAGCAGAGAGTTCCTCAGGGGCAGGGGCTCAAATGAAAAATAGGGCCAATGTAAAAAAAAAAATATAGGTCTATATAAATATAATGTTTCCTGTAGCTCAAATAGTAGAGCATGGCACTAGCAACGCCAAGATCATGGGTTCGTTTCCCAGGGAAAGCAAGAGCTGATAAAAAAAAAAATGTAAAAAACTGTAACTTGAATGCAATGTAAGTCGCTTTGGATAAAAGCGTCTGCTAAATGCATAAATGTAAATGTAAATGTAAATGTAATGTGTATATATATATATATATATATATATATATATATATATATATATATATATATATATATATATATATATATATATATATATATATATATATATATATATAGGTCAAAAGTTTGGATACATTACTATTTTATATTTTTGTAAGAAGTCATTTATGGTCATCAAGCCTGCATTTATTTGATCAAATTTTTAATATACTTTAAAATACATTTTATGCAATTCTGATTTATTATCAATATTGGAAACCTGTGATACTTTTTTCAGGATTCTTTGATTAATAAGTTTAAAAAGCACAGCATTTATTTAAAATATATATTTTGTAACAATATACATTGAAAAGCTTGAGGTTTTGAATAAATGCTGTTCTTTTTATTTTTTCATTTATCAATGAACCCCAAAAAAGGTTCCATAAATAAAGCAGCACAACTGTTTCCAATATTGATAATAAATCAGCATATTATATCTGAAGGATCATGCACTGAAGACTGGAGTAATGATGCTGAAAATTCAGCTTTGATCACAGAAATAAATGATATTTTAAAAGTATATTAAAATAGATAAACATTCTTTTAAATTGTAATAATATTTCACAATATTACAGTTTTTCTGTATTTTTGATAAAAATAAATGCAGGTTTGATGAGCATAAGACACTTTCATAATGCTGCATAATTATCAAAAATGGTAATATGATAAAATCCTTTCATGTCACCATTTCGCCAGCCTACACTTCACATAATAGGCCTGTAGGTGGCACTTGGGCTTCATTAATTATGATAGTTTCATGAAATAGTAAACGGTGCTCCATACACAAGCATCCATTTTCTCAGCGATGCAATTTGATTTATAAAATGAGACAAACCGCAGATCCAGATCGCTCCACAAATAATCTTGTCTGCCGCATGTCATTTTCAACTGATTTATGAATAAGAACGGAAAATGTCTGCTCCGATTCACATTATTGTCCAATGAAATGTGTCAGATCATGATTGGTTGGTGTATTATATATGACAAATGGGCATTGATGAATTATGTAATATTCTCTAAACTATATAATATATGGATTTTTTTATTAAATCGACACACTAACTTTGATTACTGATGGGGAAAAAAAGTTTAAAATATTGTTTGGTTTATTTTCTTTCCTTCCCGTTGATCTATTCACTGAAAGAACCATATATGCTTGAGATCCTATGGTTTCTGAACAGACTGTGGAATATCAGTCAGTCGAGCAAAACGCACGCAACCCATAACAGCCTCAGATTGACAGATATCTAAAAATAAACAGGAATTTTCCGACTTTTGAGCGATTGGTTACCGTTTTGTGCACGTTGTCATGTTAATTATAATTCAAATTCATTTTGTTTTATTGACTACAATATCATTGCTATTTGTCTGAGAGGTTCACTTTTGAATAATTTTGATAAAGGGCAGGGGCTTGAGCCCCCAAAGCCCCCTCTTCTGCACGTGCCTGTTGAGGAGACATAAAGCCGCGAGGCTCCTGCGGAGTGAAGAAGAGGTGGAGTTACGAGGATTCTCAGACAGTTGAAGTGTCCAGTGGAGTTAAGAGATTTGCGCTCAAGCTATTTTCAACACTTTAGATTGGTTATTAATTTGTAAAAATAACAGACCCACGTGGGGACTGACCAATAGCATAGATTTGTGAAAAAATATGAAATTGACAAAATTTGGACATACGAGGTTTCCGCCCGACAGCGACGATATATTGCTTTGCGTGAGTGTACTGTATGCATGAGAATAAAGTTGCATATAATATATATATATATTGTAGAGCTGTGTGATAAATATAGTTACATTTTGCGATGAAATAAACAATCAAGCAGTTAAGATTTGCTATACAGTTTTTATCGCCATATCCAAGTGTACTGTATGTATCCGGATAAATTTGTAAATATATCTAACTTTACATAAAGAACTGGGGAATAATATCTTTAATGCATGCCAATGATATAAAAAAATAGTGCAGCAGAGAAAGAAGAGCTTGAGGTTTGTGAAAAAAAGAGAAAGCGAAGAGGCAAATCTGAGAACAAAAAATCTTACCATTGTCAAACTTGTCTTGTAAACGTAGTTTCTGACTAAAAGCCCTTGCACACTGAGTCTGAAATTTTCAAATGTGTTTTTTCGTATTCGTCATTTTAAAAATTTGTCACTCACAGAAAACTTACACACTGAGTCTTCAAGCAGAAAATGGAGTCTTCAAGCAGTGAGAGTTGTCCCCTCTCTTCTTAAAAAGAAATATTGGGTCCATCCAATTGTGAGATAGCGTAGAGAGGAAGGAGTTATACACCTCCTTATTATGGAGTTGAGGGATTATCCCGGGCGATTCAAAGTTTACTTCAGGATGTCAGTAAACTTTGATGCTTTGCTAGCTTTACTGGAGCCACATATTAAAAAGAATAAATTCTGTGAACTCCGTGTACATGGGCCTTTCCAGTGCTTTGTGCTGCGAGACGAAGTGGATGAACTTGAATTATGGGTTTTGGCCTTCGCTTGTACGGTGGCTCTGAACTGTCAAAACACCTCTCAAAATGCTTGCTACGGAATGCGAAAAACGCAGAAAATCAAAACCGATCTGAATTTTTTCAAGACGGATAAAAGTTTCGGAGGCAGTGTGTAAACGTGAGGTTGTATTTATTTTTTAACGTATGAAAATTTCAATTACCTTAAATGTTGTGTGTTTTTCCCCACAGTACGCCACACTTCCTCCCCTAAGCATGGAGATGAAGATGTGTCACTGCGGCCCCCAAGCATTGGCCCATCTCCGCACTCTACTCCAGCCCTGACGCCCCATCTGACCCATAGGAACGTGACTGGGGCCGGCGAGCCTGAGGAGGGGACATCCCTGAGTACCCAGCAGGCCCTGGGCAGCACAGAGACCCTGAAGCGAGGCGGAGACGAGCAGCTCCTCAGCAGCTGTGAGTCAGCAAAGACCATATGCGACTCTCAGAACGTGGGCGGTGATGAGGAGGGCAGCGTTGTGGGAAACCGAACGCCCTCCATCAGCGTAGAGGAGGAACACGACGGCCCAGCAGGCAGCCCAGTGGACTCTGAGGACCATTTCGATTGGACCAGCGAGGAAGCTCCACGCCGACCGGACAGCCTGAAGGGAATCCAGTCCTTCCAGAGGAGCCACAGTAACCTGGCCAGTCTGGGTTTGGCTTTTCCCGCACAGAACGGCTCTCTGACTATCGCTCGCTGGCCCACTGTGGCTGACCGTGCCGCTCCACCGGACGACTGGGAAAGTTACACCTACTCACCTGGTTATGACAGACACAGCAAGGCGGACTCCAGTAATGACAGGTACTCTACCAGATGATTTTATCAGGGTTCGTACAAGGTGCTTAAAGTGCTTGAAGTACTTGAATTTGACTTTTTTTCAAATTTAAGTCCTGGAAAACCCTTGAAAACAGCCATATTTATGGAAAGGTACTTGAAAAGTACTTGAATGTTTAAAAGGCAGTATATATGAAATTAGTATAAATTTTTGTTTTCCATAAAAATAATCTTTTCTCGCAAAATTAATGACCGCACGAGATCTCGCAATATTACTCCTTCAGGTGAAAAGCGGTCTCAATAAAAAGTTGATTTTGTGATAAAACATTTGATAGTGCTTGTATTATATTGTTCAGTATTTTACTGCATGTGCTGTTTGTTTGGGTTTCATTTGGGAATGCGTATAAAGTCTGATGCGCTTTGTTGTTGCACTGTTGTCATGTACAAGCGTGGAGCACGTCTCCATCTCAGCCGCTCGATCCACAAACTCTTCCTCTGCATATGCTGTGAGTTTGGGTTGCTTAACATTTATCTGGGAAAACAGCGTGCGTTATCTCACTAGATTTATAACGTAAATCATTTTAAAAACCATGCCAACACAGGAGAATACATCAACATATTTCTATATGCAGTTTGTGTACAAAGCGATTTCAAAATAAAAAGTTCAAACCCTCGTTCTGAGTTTAGTTTGCATGTGGCCAAATATTAAAATGACATGGATTTAAACGTCGTTGAATCACGCAGTAAAATGAAACATCACCACCAGGCCTTGGCGCCCTCTTCAGGTATTTGTTATAATACATAATGTACTTAAGTTGGTTATATTCATATTATGTATAATGTAATATGCTTATGTATTTCTAGTGTTGTTCAGTAAAACCATGCGATTACTTGGTTTTGATACTTTATTTGAACCAATTATTATCGTCTCATCATCAGTTTAATATATATATGACCCTGGACCACAAAACATAAGGGTCATTTTTTTTAAATTGAGATGTATACATCATATGAAAGCTGAATAAATATGCTTTCCATTGATGTATGGATTGTTAGGATCGGACAATATTTAGCTGAGATACAACTACAGTATTTGAAAATCTGGAATCTGAGGGTGCAAAAAAATCAAAATACTGAGAAAATCACCTTTAAAGTTGTGCAAATGAAGTTCTTAGCAATGCATATTACTAATCAAAAATTAAGTTTTGATCTATTTACGGTTGAAAATTTACAAAATATCTTCATGGAACATGATCTATAGGCTACTTAATATCCTAATGATTTTTGGCATAAAAGAAAAATTTATCATTTTGACCCATACAGTGTATTTTTGGCTATTGCTACAAATACACGTGCTACTTAAGACTGGTTTTGTGCTCCAGGGTCACATATATAAATGTAGTCAATATAAAGCCTCTTTTTCACTTAGTGAATTTTTATTATTAAAAATTATCAGATTACTCAATTGTCGCAATAATCAGTATTACTTGATTACCAAGATAATCATTAGTTACGGCTCTAGATTAGTTAAATGTTTCAAAATACAACTACATTGTTTTGATTTTTGCGATTAAAAGACAAATGTTTTGTCATTGAAAATTTCTTAAAAATATTATTAAAATACGGTCTCGTTCTAGTGAACCAAGTATCTGTATTTTGTCTCATCCCGTGAGCTAAGTGTATTGTCACACCCCTAGTGTCTACGTGCATGATATAGCTCATAACTTTCTAAGTGTGTGATGAAGCTTTTACTCTTCAAGTCAATCATATGTTCATAAAAAAAATATCTCTTTAAATACGGAAAGTGATAACTTTGCCGTAGTATTCTTTCAAGTTGCCAGAGCTATTGCATGCTTTGCATGTGCTGCACTTTATTTGTACCATTTTGTTTTATTAGTTTATTTATTAGAATTTGAAAGATAATAACGATATTGTGATCTCTGATTTTAGTCCTTGAAAACGAAAAAAGTAGTGCTTAAAGTCCTTGAAAGTCCTGGAATTTCATTTTGCAGTTTCTGTACGAACACTGTTTTATATTGTCAGAAACACTAGTTAGTATGCAAAGGGTTTACATCCAAGTGTAACGGATTATCGAGAAAAAAAAAAAGTAGGACGGGGCCTCAGTTCTTTGCATCAGTTGTTGATTGGATGTTGAGATGTGGGCGTGACACTCATAATAGGGGCGGAGTTTAACCACAGCTAAATGATTTGAGAAGTCTGACTTTTTCACTGGAAGGTCCAATTATGACATTTTGATTAACAGCAAATGTCACATAATGTAGTTAGTTTTTTTATGAACAAGCCTCATGAGAAAAGTCATCATTAACCATTTTAAATATTTTTTTATATTTCAAATTATTACACTTAAGTGCTATTTTAGCATCATTGATATGCTATTGTAGTTCGTGTTAATTTTTGTCTAAATGTAATATTTTGAATTAGATTTTATTTTTCTCTCTTCTGTTTTCACTTTAACCTTAATTGAAGTTTTAGAAAATTGGTTGTTTTTGTCGTTTTATTTTCTACAGTATATAGTATTTTTATTTGTTAATATTAATATAGTAAACATTTTAATTTTTCTGTTGTAGTAATATTATTCATATTAATATAGTATTATAATAATCTAAATTATTATTATTATTATTATTATTATTATTATAATAAATTTATGTATTTTCATTTATTCATTTTAGTTTATTTAGTTTTAGCTATTTTACAAACTAAAAGAAAATGAGAAATGTTGCCTTAGCAACTAACTGAAATAAACTTTTTCTCATTTTTTTATTTCAGTTAATGATTATTTTATTTCAAGTAACAAAAAGTTGTTTTGTTGTTATTACGATAATATACGATAATAACCTTGTTACACAAACTGCAGTGACTGATGTTTCTCAAAGTTTATTTTTTAAGCCTTGTAAATGGTTTGTAATACTTTCTAAGTTAGTGTATCTGTGAAAAGTAGGCATTTATAGTAAAATCATGCAAAATAGTTTCATGCATGTATACTCTTGTATGGAACTGTCTCAGGACTGTCTATAGGACAGCCCTAGAAATGGTAGAGTCCCTTGGTAGTGTGCTTACTGCTGAACTAGGGAGCGAATTGAGACACCTCAGAAGCGTTTAGCCTTTTTCAAATGCATTGTAAAATGTGTTTAGTTGTTCTAGATGTGCGTAATATATCCAGGGAGCTCTTTTAAATCCCTTGCTATGAATGACGCTCCTTAATTATGCTAATTTCTGCTGCTGAGTTTTGGAGATGAATAACTTGTAATATTAGCCTTCATTTATAAGTTACATCATCTCTTTAATGTGCTCTTTCAGTCAACAGTTACCGGGTAATTGCCTCCTGTCTTCGTCATTGCCTTTCTTGCACTAAAGATATATTCCATCTACTGTATAATCACTTACACTCATTAAAAGTTAACGACTTTAAACTCCAAGCTCCAATCCACAAACCATATTTCGGCATTACAGATGTATCTGAGCTGTCATTAGTGCTCTTGTTTGTTAGGAAACACTTTTATCCAATTCTAACAATGCTGTCCATCGAATATTGATTTCTCTTTTGTTTGTACTGATATCACAGTATGAGTAATTTTCTGTCTTGGTAACATTGTAGTTATTTTTGTGACAATGCAGTGGAAAAGAAAAAGGGGTTGTATTTTTCATGCTGAGTGTTTTGGTTAACAGCTCTGAGTCACAGCTGAAGATCTGATGTTTCTCTTCTTCACAGTGATGATTCATGTGTGTGTTTTCTGAATCATTCAGGTCCAGTGCTGAAGACTGTCTGGTTCTGATCTGCTGTGGTCTGTACGATCTGCTGAGAGGAGTTCTGCTCCTGCTGCCGGATCTCCTGCTGGAGGAGGTGATGGACAAACTCATCCAGCCGGAGGCTCTTCTCGTCCTGGTCAACCACTCTTCTCCTCTCATACAGCAGGGCGTCATGAAGGTCTGCTCACGTTTAGCTGTCTTTGGGTAGTTGACAAATGTTACTTGGCTGCTTTTCACCACTTTTAATCATCTTTTTGCCTTCACTAGTTCATTTTTAAAGGTCTTGCAGTGGGACAAAAAATGTTTTTGAAAATACAAATATTCTCTCAGTTTTTATGAACTCATGAAAACTGCATGAAAAATACTTGTAATGCAATTGAAAATACAGTGTAAAGTGTTTTTAGATCACACTTCAGTAGATTTCAGAGTATTAAACTGTTTGGCACATTTTTGCCAACTATTACACTCTCATGTGCTGCATCCAAACAAATATATAATACTTTAACTTATTTTATGCTTATTAATGTGGAATGTCTCTTTCTATAATGAATCAATGAACATAGGATTACTTCCATTATAACATTAGAAATGTATTTAATAGTAGTAGTTAAAACTTTTCCTCTTTTAACTTGAAAAAATGTATTATTACATTTAAATAATATTATTATTAGTTGTTTATTTTGGGGTTCTTAATTGCAAAAAATCAGGAATTTATTAAAAAATTTATTTTGTGAGTCACTTCACAGAATTAATTTAGTGATGACAAAATAGTATTTTTTTTTTTTTTTTTTTTTTTTTTTAATAAATAGTGTTAGTATTTTTTGAAGATTTTTTTTTTTAAATAGACCCCTTGCAATTTCCAAAAATCTAAACCCAATTGGAGTAGATAATTTCATGTTTATGGACAAAAAAAAAAAAAAAAAAAAAACGTTTTCTTTAGGACAGTAAAAAGACTTGCCTTTTCATTATCTTTCTATCCATAACTGTTTATCACATCTGCTGCTTTGGTTTGTTTATTTAAGCTGATATTAAAAGGGTTTGTTAGTTGATTCACAAGTTTTATTGACCACTCTGGTAGAGGGGAGCTAATTTATTATTTATTTTTATGTATTATCTCATACATTCATGGATACACAAACATGTACATGTAGCTCCTGGACACCTACTTCAGCCGCGCTCAGAAAGAGCAGAAGGAGAAGTTCCTGAAGAATCATGGGTTTTCACTGCTGGCCAATCAGCTGTACCTGCACCAGGGTTCACAGGGTCTGCTGGAGTGTTTCCTGGAAATGCTGTTCGGACGACCGGTCGGGCTCGAGGAAGAGTGAGTATGCCAACCATCTAGAGCTGAAGACATGACCATGAGTGCTGACAGCCTGATAAGATGAGTTTTGGAGGGTGAATTGAGAAAATGTACCAGCTATAAATGTTTATTTTATTTTATTTTTATCTGTTTGTTTGTTAAAAATAATAGTATTATTTTTATTAAAATAATAGTATTACTATTTTATATATATTATATTATGTTATTTGTAATAATATATACAATTATAATACTGTTATTTTTAATAAAAATAAACTTATAAATAAATGTATAAATAAATAAAAATTACTCTTTCATTTTGATAAATAAACAAACATATACATGTTAAGAGAAATAAAATAACTGTTACCTGAAATAAAAATATAAACTTTTCTGTCAAGGCAATATTTCTATTTTTTGTTTAGGTTAAGTTGAAGTACCAAAATGACTAAAACTTCAAAATAAAAAATATGAAAATGAATAAAAAACTAAATGGATATATTTCAGAAAACAGAAACTTATAACAAAAACAAACAAAATGATTAAAACATTTCAAAATATTAGTAAATACTATAATAGTATATTAAGGATGCTAAAATAACATGCAGTGGGGCAAAAAAGTATTTAGTCAGCCACCAATTGTGCAAGTTCTCCCACTTAAAAAGATGAGAGAGGCCTGTAATTTTCATCATAGGTATACCTCAACTATGAGAGACAAAATGAGAAAAAAAAATCCAGAAAATCACATTGTGATTTTTAAAGAATTTATTTGCAAATTATGGTGGAAAATAAGTATTTGGTCAATAACAAAATTTCATCTCAATACTTTGTTATATACCCTTTGTTGGCAATGACAGAGGTCAAACGTTTTCTGTAAGTCTTCACAAGGTTTTCACACACTGTTGCTGGTATTTTGGCCCATTCCTCCATGCAGATCTCCTCTAGAGCAGTAATGTTTTGGGGCTGTCGCTGGGCAACACGGACTTTCAACTCCCTCCAAAGATTTTCGATGGGGTTGAGATCTGGAGACTGGCTAGGCCACTCCAGGACCTTGAAATGCTTCTTACGAAGCCACTCCTTCGTTGCCTGGGCGGTAGGGGTGGGACAATAAATCGATATGGCGATATATCGTGATCCTTCTCCATGCGATACGATAATCGATATCTGGCGCCAAATATCGATATTTTAATTAATACAATAAGGTGCTCTAAATACATTTTCCTGCTCCCAGCGTCTAAAAATGCGTGGAAATCGCGGCCGCGCCATTTCCACATTCTTTCTCTGAGCAACTATGAAGCGCGTTCTCTATGAAGATGGGGAAGCACGAGGAAGCGAATGATAAACAGATTTCCAGCCACTATATTAGCTCTACTGCTATATATACACGTTTATGGAGATGAAAACTAAAAAACTGCCCCGGAACAGTTATCAGCGTGGACCATAGGCACCGATCACGTTATTATTGCAGAGCGCATATTCAGTTCATGAGTAGCCGAACCTCTCCGCTCGGATCGCAGGTGGATTTCCCTCACTATATGAGAGAGAGAGAGCACCGCCGGTGCGTCCAGTTTTATGTGAACAAAACTGGATGCTCTCCCTCTCTCACAGATATTACAAGTGCGCGTTATGCAGTGTGAACAGTGGGTACCGACCAGCAGAAACATAAATCTGCACCTATGGCATGGAGGACGAGACAAAACACTGTTAGAGCCGTAATGCGGCGCAGAAGTGTGCAGTGTGTGTGTGCTTGCCGCGCGTCTACATTTGAAATAACCAACCTGAGCGCGCAAAAGACGCGATGTGAACAGCTATTTTTTTCGTGTGGGGCTCCGTTTTTATGATGAGAGGAGTAGAAAGGTTGAGAAAGCACTCCAGGTAAATTTTGAAATGTACCAGGTTTGTTTGTTTGTTTATATATATATATATATATATATATATATATATATATATATATATATATATATATATATATATATATATATATATTACATGGAGAGAGAGAGAGAGGCTATATAAGGTAAGCAGTTAAATGTGTTTGTTTACACACAGAGAAAAAGAAAAGTGTAACCTTTTAATAAGTCCAAGAATAAAATTATTAATTTACTCAACATGTTCAAATTGATTTACAGAACTTTTTTTGCTGTTTTCTAACAGTTTGGACTTGAATAAAGAAAGAAAACTTGCACTTAACCTTTTCACAGGCATTTTGTTTAGACAGATATGGCGATATATCATTATAGGATTTTCTAGAAATATATCGATTATCGCAGAATCGCTGTATCATGATATTATCGTTATCGTGAGCCATGTATCGTGATAATATCGTATCGTGAGGTACCCTGCGATTCCCACCCCTACCGGGCGGTGTGTTTGGGATCATTGTCATGCTGAAAGACCCAGCCACGTTTCATCTTCAATGCCCTTGCTGATGGAAGGAGGTTTTCACTCAAAATCTCACGATACATGGCCCCATTCATTCTTTCATTTACACAGATCAGTCGTCCTGGTCCCTTTGCAGAAAAACAGCCCCAAAGCATGATGTTTCCACCCCCATGCTTCACAGTAGGTATGGTGTTCTTTGGATGCAACTCAGCATTCTTTCTCCTCCAAACACGACAAGTTGAGTTTTTACCAAAAAGTTCTATTTTGGTTTCATCATTCTCCCAATCCTCTTCTGGATCATCCAAATGCTCTCTAGCAAACTTCAGTCGGGCCCGGACATGTACTGGCTTAAGCAGGGGGACACGTCTGGCACTGCAGGATTTGAGTCCCTGGCGGCGCAGTGTGTTACTGATGGTAGCCTTTGTTACTTTGGTCCCAGCTCTCTGCAGGTCATTCACTAGGTCCCCCCGTGTGGTTCTGGGATTTTTGCTCACAGTTCTTGTGATCATTTTGACCCCACGGGGTGAGATCTTGCGTGGAGCCCCAGATCGAGGGAGATTATCAGTGGTCTTGTATGTCTTCCATTTTCTAATAATTGCTCCCACAGTTGATTTCTTCACACCAAGCTGCTTACCTATTGCAGATTCAGTCTTCCCAGCCTGGTGCAGGTCTACAATTTTGTTTCTGGTGTCCTTTGACAGCTCTTTGGTCTTGGCCATGGTGGAGTTTGGAGTTGGACTGTTTGAGGTTGTGGACAGGTGTCTTTTATACTGATAACGAGTTCAAACAGATGCCATTAATACAGGTAACGAGTGGAGGACAGAGGAGCCTCTTAAAGAAGAAGTTACAGGTCTGTGAGAGCCAGAAATCTTGCTTGTTTGTAGGTGACCAAATACTTATTTTACCGAGGAATTTACCAATTAATTCTTTAAAAATCCTACAATGTGATTTTCTGGATTTTTTTTCTCATTTTGTCTCTCATAGTTGAGGTATACCTATGATGAAAATTACAGGCCTCTCTCATCTTTTTAAGTGGGAGAACTTGCACAATTGGTGGCTGACTAAATACTTTTTTGCCCCACTGTACATTTATACTGTGTATTGTAGTCAAGTCACCTTTATTTATATTGCGATTTATACAATACAGATTGTTTCAAAGTAGCTTTACAGTGTCAAACAAGAAAATAGTGATTCAGTGATACAAACAAAATTAAATTCTGCTATAAAGCAGCTCTAAAAAGACAATAGTAAACCGTTATTGTTCAGTTTAAATCATATAATGTTGAAATATATATGTGTGCTTATTTATTTTAGTTGTGAAGACACATTTAGCTTTTTTACATTTCATGATACTGCAGTGAATATTTGTGAGGAAACGCATTCAAGAACCTCCTGCATAATTTCTACTAAATGAAACTTTACCCAACATTGTCCTTATCAATGACAACCAATATTTCTCTCTTCTCTCAGTCTGGATCTGGAGGATATGGAGAACATCTCCCCGTTCAGGAAGCGTTGTATCATCCCTGTGCTGGGTCTGCTGGAGAACTCTCTGTATGAGAACTCGCTCGTGCACAACGGCCTGTGTCTGCTACTGCAGCTGCTCAACGCCTGCCCGAAGCTGGCTGACATTCTGCTGGACCACGGCTTACTCTATGTGCTCTTCAACACGCTGTCCACCCTCAACGGCCTGGAGAACGGGTAATGTACCATATTTGATGTCAGTGATGGGGAAACTACTTTGAAACTGTAGCTGGCCAGTCTACATTTTACTTTTTACTTTTACTTTTAGTTATTTAGCAGGCGCTTTTATCCAAAGCGACTTACAAATGAGGACAACAGATTGCATATGCATTTCTCATTCTCAGTTTTAGTTGTTTTAATACTACAATTGATTGTTTCAATTGTAGTATTAAAACAACTAAAACTGATCCAAAACTAAAAGCTAAAACTTTATAAATGGTATATATATACACACATTAAAATTAAATAAATAAAAATGAGAAATGCATATGACAATTTCTAAACTTAACATTTAAATGAAAACAAAATAAAGCTACAAACAATTCAAAATATTAAGAGAACAAAAGGTATAAGAGTAAAATGATTCTAACATAAAACTAAGCCAAACACCAAAAACAACTACGTGTTTGCACACACACACACACACACACACACATATCCATAAATTCAATATTATTTCATTTCCATGTAGTTTGTTGAAGTACTAAAATAACTCAAATTAAATAAAACTAAAACTTAATAAATAACTTATACAGACATAATGGAAAAAACGAATAAAATGACAAACATTACTACAACTGTAACTAAAATAGATAACATATACAAATCAAACTACATTAGTTTAACAGTAATCTTAAAAAAATAACTGTGCCAGACATACAAGTAAGAAATGGTTATAAAAACTGAAAGAGAAGTGAAAAAAGTAATAGGATACATATATAATACATGATGTTGTTTCCCTTTAGGATTCCTCCGAATGACTACAAGCTGGTGGTGTGTGACATTCAGCAGCTGCTGGTGGCTGTTACCATCCACTCCTGCAGCTCTTCAGGATCTCAGTACTTTCGTATTATTGAAGACCTGATCACCCTGTTGGGCTATATGCAAACCAGTAAAGTTCGGCGCACACAGGGTAAAGAAGACTAATACTTTTATATGTGACCCTGGTCCACAAAACCAGTCATAAGGGTCAGTTTTTTGAAATTGAGATTTATACAGGATCTGAAAGTTGAATAAATAAGCTGTCCATTGATGTATTGTTTGTTAGGATAGGACAATATTTGGTCGAGATACAACTATTTGAAAATCTGGAATCTGAGGGTGCAAAAAATTTAAATATTGAGAAAATCTCCTTTAAAGGTGTCCAAATGAAGTTCTTAGCAATGCATATTATTAATCAAAAATGAAGTTTTGATATATTTACTGTAGGAAATTTGCAAAGTATCTTCATGGAACATGATCTTTGCTTAATATCCTAATGATTTTTGGCATAAAAGAAAAATCTATAGTTTTGATTCATACAATGTATTTTTGTCTATTGCTACAAATATACCCATGCTACTTAAGACTGGTTTTGTGCTTCAGGGTCACATATGACAATGCCATGACCTGTCATTTGAACGAAATGGGAAATTCTCTGTCGTCGTTTCAGAAATGGCCACAGCACTGCAGTTCCGGGTGATTCAGGCAGCCATCGATTTCATTAAAACCACAGCCAATCAGGACCCTCAGAAATCCAGCAGCTACGTTCATGTGCCGACGTCACCGCATCACGCTCTACAGCAGAAACGCAAAAGCATTGCAGGTGAGGAGCTTTAGAGATCAAAGGGGTTGGTATTTGTCTTGTTTATGTGATGGTTCAGGTTATTGAAATGCCTTTAAAAGCATAATTCACCCTAAAATTAAACTTTTATCATCATTTACCCACCTTCATGTTGTTTAGTGTATCATTAATATACTATTATAGTTTTTATTCATATTTTGAATTTGCTTTTCCATTTTAATTTTAGTTTTAGTTAGTTTTAGTATTTTTGTTGTGCATTTTTGTCATTTTTATTAGTTCTATCTGTATCGAAATAGTTTTTATTCATTTTTATTTCATTTTTATTTTTTTATTATTTTAATTGAGAAATGTTTCCTTGTAAACTAGCTGAAATTAATTCAAAAGTATTTTTTTCTGTTTCATTCAGAAATATTTTATTACACTTTTTTTATTATTTTTATTATAATTATAGTTTTATTATATTTTATGCTATATTTTAGTTTTAAGTAGTGTAAATGTGTTTTGATGGTTTTCGTTAACTCCCCTGTTGCATTCAGGTCCGTTTTTACCCAAAAGTGGTAAAATTTCTAAAAAAAAAAAAAAAAAAAAAAAATCCATAGATTTTAGTATGGAAAAAAGCTTTCAAGACTATCAAAATACACTTCTTTTTTTTCTGATATTTTTACAGTAATTTTTATTTGAAGATATAACCATTTAAACTAAACTGTTACACCTTTCATGTTCGGGTCAGTTTTGACCCAAGAGTGATCTGTGGCTTTACACATGAAAGTATTATTATTATTTTTAGTTTCATTTATTTATTTTTATTATTATTTTTTTTTGTGTATG
>CM077243.1:2409234-2554234 GCA_039654775.1 Spinibarbus caldwelli
GCTGAAACTCTGCGGCCACCGCTGCATCCCGCCCAGCGCTCCCGCCAAACCAGACCTCCTGAAAGCCATCAAAGAGGTGCGCATGGCCAAACACACCCCATGACATTTTATGCTGGTTTGCTAAAACAAACGGAGCAAGAACAAGTGTTTGTTTTCCAGGGATGCGCATGAACTTGAATGCAATGTACTTGCAATTGTATATGCAATTCAGAGTTTTAACGTGAACAGACTAACTTAATGTGATTCATATTTGTCAGTCATACAAAAATGAAACATGCATTTAAAAAATCATTGCATAATTTATTATTAACTTTTTGCATCTATTTGATTTTATTTAAATAATCATTTTCAAAATGTGTTCATTCATATTGCTTAGAATCGGCATGAATCTGTTCTTTGTGAAAACAATTAAATGTATTCAGTTAAAAAGTATGAACATGGTTAAAATATCTGTGGAACATCTGATAATAAATATATACATTTGGTTATTGTGTATTTAAAACAGTTCAGTTCATTAGTACTATTACAGAAATCTGACCTGTTTCATTTATAGATGACTGACAAATATGCCTCACATTGAGTTTATTAATTTGTTAAATCTGTGTAATCCAAACGGATGGAAATTTTGTAGCATTTTAGTTTGCCCCTGAGGTCTGCGTATAATAATAGTTCAGGTTTGCATGAGCCTTTTTTGCAGTTTACAGTATACCCCTGTATTGTGAATGCTAGTAATATGACTACTTTTAAATAGTCTGTACTTCTGAACAGCTCAGTTGAAGTGTTTGCATTTTATTAATGTTCAACTGAAGCCTTTTAATATTCCTTATTAAGGAACAACTGAAATATGAGTCAGAGGCAAGAACCAGCAAAGGAGCCTGGGAAAAGAAGCTATCCAACACGCAGAGGAGGTGAGCACTTCGAGAGAAACACATCATCTCAAAATAACACGCTGCTTAGGTGTTTTTCTGAACTCTTGCGTTTTCCCTTTCAGCTTGTTGCAGAGGCTGGATGGGAAGTCGAAGGACATCTCGAAGATCGCCGCTGACGTCACTCAGAACGTGTCTCTCAGGCAGGGCATGGAGCGGAAGAAGGTCATGCAGCACATCAGAGGCCTTTATAAAACCGACCTGAGCGCCAGCCGTCACTGGCAAGAGCTGGTGCAGCAGCTCACTCACGATCGGTCAGCATCACTGTCTGCTGCTGATTCTCCAACTAAAATAGTTCACTCATGTCATCATTTACTCATCCTCATCACCACATGATGTTGTTTTTATCATGGAACAGAGCTGTGTGGTATGATCAGTCATCTTACCCCACTTCCTGGCAGCTGGATCCCACCGAGGGACCCAACCGAGAGCGGAGACGCCTCCAGCGCTGCTACCTGACCATCCCTAACAAATACCTGCTCAAAGACCGCCACAAACTAGACGGTGAGCTTCCACCCCTCTGACTAGAGAAAACACTTCAAACATCTGCTCAACACTTTCTGTTTTCTAGATTATCTACAATGTATTTTCATGGTGCAGTTTATTTACTCAAAGCATAAACAAATCTTCCAAGAACATGTCTGGGGAATTTTTCATCCCAAGACATTAATTATCACATGAATTAGTAAACAAGTCAATTACTAAGTAAATAAGTAAATTAATAAATTATTAAATAAAATTAATAAGTATAAAATAAATAAATAAATTACTAAGTTAGTAATTAGTACAATTAATAATTAAATAAAATGAATAAGTAAATATGTATATAAGTGAATTACTAAGTAAATAAAATAAGTAAATAAATAAATTACCAAGTAAATAAGTAGAATGATATGTAAATAATAAGTAATTAAATAAAATGAATAAGTAAATAAATAAAGTAAATAAGTGCATTTAATAAGTAATTCAGTAAAATGAATAAGTAAATAAATTAATAAGTTACTAAGTAAAGAAGTAAAATAATAAATGAATAAGTAAATAAGTAAATAAATGGCACAAATAAGAAAATGAATAAGTAAATAAATAAATAAAATAAATTGTACTGTTTTGCTTTTTGGGATAAAATGTGATAAAATGTGGTTTGTCCATCACAGATGCCATCAAGGCTCCTCTGGCTTTCCTGTTTGAGGACAAAACTCACTCCTCTTCATCTATAGTGAAGGACAAAGCCACCAGTGAGCCCATCAGGTGCTCACACAACACCCATTTCACATCAAATAACTAGTCTGTTTTCAGAGTCACACTGCAGAATTTCAGAGAATTTAAAAACCCAAAACATTTTTTGTCCTATTTAGGTTTACGAGAAAGTGCGTAAGCGTGGCGCCCTCTAGAGAGACGGCAGGAGAGCTGTTGCTGGGTAAGACTCCTCCACCCTCCAGAACATGAGTCTTGTGTTGGCTGTTAACAGTCTTCACTGACCGCTAAAATTATCTGCCTTGTTTTACGGGTCTGCAGGAAAATCAGGGATGTACTTTGTGGAGGATAATGTTTCTGAGACACTTGATAACCAAGTAAGTTCTCTTGCTAAATGTTAGGAATATATGGTTCTATGTAATTGTAAAAATGTATTTATCTTGAACAAGTTGAGCTTTAAGCTTTTTGTCCATAAAATTGCAAATAAAAAGAAAAATTAATTGTAAAATATTTAATTCTCTGAATTATTGAAAAATATGCTTTACCACCTTATTATTATTATTATTATTATTATTATTATTATTATTATTATTATTATTATTATTATTATTATATAATCCAGTGTTATTTTAGTATCATTGATATACTATTATTATTTTTGTTAATATTGTGAAGTAGATTTAATTTGTAGGTTTTATGCTTTCATTTTAGTTTTAGAAATTTTGTTGTGTTTTTGTAATTTGTATTATTCATTGTTTTAATATTTCCACGTGGTTTTAGTTTATTTTAGTACTTCAGCTTAAACTAAAGAAAAATTAGAAATGTGTAACTTAAAATAAGTGGCAACATAAAATAAGTTAGCCTTTTTTTTTATTTCAGTTCATGTTTATTTTGTTAGTTATTATTTAGTTTTAGTTAATGATAATAACTCTGATCTAAACCAGTTTTCATTTTGTTCCAGCCATTTCTCTTTTTTATTTTTTTATTTTATTTATTTATTTTTTTAACTGTGAAGTTACTCATAACATGATATAAGAGTTTGCTCATAACGTCCCTAATAGATATGATGAGGCGTATGTGTGTTTTAGAGGTTGATAATGTGTCTTCACATCAGAGTCCTCATGGAGAGACAGAACCGGCCTCCTTCTCCTGGACATATGAGGAGATAAAGGAGGTTCACAAGCGCTGGTGGCAGCTCAGAGACAATGCTATGGAGATCTTCCTCACCAACGGCAGGACGCTGCTGCTCGCGTTTGATACCACCAAGGTAACAACATCGCTGTCAAACACATGAGCATTACCTGCTGAATGATTTATTAAATGCATTTCAGTAAATTCCTCTTCCTGTCATTCCCATCTCAATTCTGCCCAAATCTAACTTCCTGTTTATCCACTCTCTGTTCTCTGTCTCAGTTCCGCGATGACGTCTACCACAACATCCTGACCTCACAGCTGCCCAACCTGCTGGAGTACGGGAACATCTCCGCTCTCACGCACCTGTGGAGCTCAGGACAGATAACCAACTTTGAGTACCTCACCCACCTCAACAAACACGCGGGCCGCTCCTTCAACGACCTCATGCAGTATCCCGTCTTCCCCTTCATCCTGCGAGACTATACCAGTGAGACGTTGGACCTGCAGGACACCTCCATTTACAGGTCAGATCCAAAATTATTACTCCGTTTGTGTGGTGTTTTTCAGTGATGATAGCCCGGTTTACCTGTTATTTATTGGTTTAATTTTCTTTACATATTTAATTATAAATATTTTATATTTAAAAAAATATATATAATATTTTAGATTTAATGTTTTATTTTTTTCACCACATATAATTATAAATATTTAATATTTAAAATATCTAAAATATGATTTAAAAAAACTGTTAAAAACATTTAAAAAAAACGGTATGTATATGTACACACACACACATACATACTGTGTGTATAATATAATATAATATTAGGGATGGGAAGATTCCCTGATTCGCTTCGGTTTAAAAAGTGTGCATCAGATACAAGTTGGCATTTGTATCGCGATGCATTGTTTCTAACATTTGCATCGGTAAAAACCGATTTATTTGTATATATATAATTATTAGTGGATGCGCTACACTTTTATTGTTTAGAAAGTGACCAATGATATGTGACCAATATTTTATATGTAGATTGATTTCTCCTCTCAAAACTCTTTCTCAAGCGCGTTCTCTCATTACCGCTGCACGTAAATATGACAAATCACAACACTATGGAGACCTGAGGAAAAGCGGAGATTAAAGTCCATAACCTGACTTGAAATAACCTAACAAATCAATCAGGGCTAACGTGGTTATAAACGACAATGTAAGTTCACACAATCTAACTAATTTGTGCACGCTTATTCTTAAGCAGACCTTAATGTCGATCATGGATCAAATTGATCTACCATGGCAAACAGCAAATATATATGTTCTGTTTAATGCATTTGAGACGTTTTGTTTTCATCAGTGCATAACTGACATGTCACGAGTATATTTTTCATCTGTAAATGTTAGAAAGTCATGCAGATATATTCATTTTGCTGTCAGGAGTGGGCTTGCGCGAGTGGACGAGTGCTGCTGCGCGCATGTGCGCTAAACAGAAGGAGCGCAATAATTCTGAGTCAAATATGCATTTTATGATAGCAGTAACTGTAAAGGGACTATTGTAATGGGTAAATAAAATGTAAGCTAATGCAGTCCTAATTACTAAGCTCAGATGAGTTATTGTGTGTTTCTTACAGCAGTTAAAATGTAGTTTTAATTTAGTGATTTTAACTTTTAGTTTAGTGATTGTTAATGCTTTAAAGAGCAATGTTAGATTGTAATGTTCTAATGCTATCTGTTCTAACTATAAAAGGTACAGCTGTTATAAAACCAGAGAGAAAGGCTAGTATGTGAGAGAGTCAGTGGTAATGTCATTGCATTCCTATTGGTCAGTGAGCTCAGCTTAGCCTGACAGTTTGCCTGCCCTGGACCAGGTTAGCTTTCCAGCATAAGTAGCCACAGTGACTGAGGTTGCTCTTTGTTAAATTTGCTTTATGGAACCAAATCATTTGACAGTGAGTCAGACTAACTGAAATAAGCCTGGCCTATTTGGTAAACTTGTTTTATGAAACAGGCCTCGAGGCGTTAGAAGACAGAAGACACAAGTTAATTTATGATTTGCTGTCTGTCTGAACCAAAGAAATAAAAGTGATCATATTTTTTCAATTGCATCGTATTGCATCGAATCGCATTGTGTTGAATCGAATCAAATCTAAATCAAATCGCACTGCATCGTAATAGGGGTGAATCGTATCGCATCGCTAGCTGCTTCATATGTATCTTCAATGTATCGTATAGCTGGCTATGCATCGAGATGCGTATCCCATCAGCCTCAGTTATGGAGATGCACATCCCTAATATATATTAATTATATATATATATATATATATATATATATATATATATATATATGTATATGTATATGTATATATATATATATATATATATATATATATATATATATATATATATATATATATATATATATGTATATATATGTATATATATGTATATATATATATATATATATATATATATATATATATATATATATATATACACACGCTCACCGGCCACTTTATTAGGTACACCTGTTCAATTGCTTGGTAACACAAATTGCTAATCAGCCAATCACATGGCAGCAACTCAATGCATTTAGGTGTGGTGAAGATGACTTGCTGAAGTTCAAACAGAGCATCAGAATGGGGAAGAAAGGGGATTTAAGTGACTTTGAACGTGGAATGGTTGTTGGTGCCAGACGGGCTGGTCTGAGTATTTCAAAAACTGCTGATCTACTGGGATTTTCACACACAACCATCTCTAGGGTTTACAGAGAATGGTCTGAAAAAGAGAAAATATCCAGTTAGCGGCAGTTGTGTGGACAAAAATGCCTTGTTGATTTCAGAGGTCAGAGGAGAATGGGCAGACTGGTTAGAGATGATAGAAAGGCAACAGTAACTCAGATAACCACTCGTTACAACCAAGGTATGCAGAATACCATCTCTGAACGCGCAACATGTCGAACCCTGAAGCAGATGGGCTCCAGCAGCAGAAGACCACACCGGGTGCCGCTCCTGTCAACTAAGAACAGGAAATGGAGGCTACAATTCGCACAGGCTCACCAAAATTGGACAATAGAAGATTGGAAAAACGTTGCCTGGTCTGATGAGTCTCGATTTCTGCTGCGACATTCAGATGGTAGGGTCAGAATTTGGCGTAAATAACATGAAAACATGGATCCATCCTGCCTTGTCTCAGCGGATCAGGCTGGTGGTGGTGGTGTAATGGTGTGGGGGATATTTTCTTGGCACACTTTGGGCCCCTTAGTACCAATTGAGCATCGTTTAAACACCACAGCCTACCTGAGTATTGTTGTTGACCATGTCCATCCCTTTATGACTACAGTGCACCCATCTTCTGATGGCTACTTCCAGCAGGATAATGCACCGTGTCACAAAGCTCAAATCATCTCAGACTGGTTTCTTGAACATGACAATGAGTTCACTTTACTCAAATGGCCTCCACAGTCACCAGATCTCAATCCAATAGAGCACCTTTGGGATGTGGTGGAACGGGAGATCAGCAACTGCGTGATGCTATCATGTCCATATGGACCAAAATCTCTGAGGAATGTTTCCAACACCTTGTTGAATCTATGCCACGAAGAATTAAGGCAGTTCCGAAGGCAAAAGGGGGTCCAACCCGGTACTAGCAAGGTCTACCTAATAAAGTGGCCAGTTAGTGTGTGTGTGTGTGTGTGTATGTATGTGTATGTATATATATATATATATATATATATATATATATATATATATATATATATATATATATATACAGGTGCATCTCAATAAATTATAATGTCGTGGAAAAGTTCATTTATTTCAGTAATTCAACTCAAATTGTGAAACTCGTGTATTAAATAAATTCAATGCACACAGACTGAAGTAGTTTAAGTCTTTGGTTCTTTTAATTGTGATGATTTTGGCTCACATTTAACAAAAACCCACCAATTTATTATCTCAACAAATTAGAATACTTCATAAGACCAATTTAAAAAAAACATTTTTAGTGAATTGTTGGCCTTCTGGAAAGTATGTTCATTTACTGTATATGTACTCAATACTTGGTAGGGGCTCCTTTTGCTTTAATTACTACCTCAGTTCGGCGTGGGATGGAGGTGATCAGTTTGTGGCACTGCTGAGGTGGTATGGAAGCCCAGGTTTCTTTGACAGTGGCCTTCAGCTCATCTGCATTTTTTGGTCTCTTGTTTCTCATTTTCCTCTTGACAATACCCCATAGATTCTCTATGGGGTTCAGGTCTGGTGAGTTTGCTGGCCAGTCAAGCACACCAACCATGGTCATTTAACCAACTTTTGGTGCTTTTGGCAGTGTGGGCAGGTGCCAAATCCTGCTGGAAAATGAAATCAGCATCTTTAAAAAGCTGGTCCGCAGAAGGAAGCATGAAGTGCTCCAAAATTTCTTGGTAAACGGGTGCAGTGACTTTGGTTTTCAAAAAACACAGTGGACCAACACCAGCAGATGACATTGCACCCCAAATCATCACAGACTGTGGAAACTTAACACTGGACTTCAAGCAACTTGGGCTATGAGCTTCTCCACCCTTCCTCCAGACTCTAGGACCTTGGTTTCCAAATGAAATACAAAACTTGCTCTCATCTGAAAAGAGGACTTTGGACCACTGGGCAACAGTCCAGTTCTTCTTCTCCTTAGCCCAGGTAAGACGCCTCTGACGTTGTCTGTGGTTCAGGAGTGGCTTAACAAGAGGAATACAACAACTGTAGCCAAATTCCTTGACACGTCTGTGTGTGGTGGCTCTTGATGCCTTGACCCCAGCCTCAGTTCATTCCTTGTGAAGTTCACCCAAATTCTTGAATGGAATTTGCTTGACAATCCTCATAAGGCTGCGGTTCTCTCGGTTGGTTGTGCATCTTTTTCTTCCACACTTTTTCCTTCCACTCAACTTTCTGTTAACATGCTTGGATACAGCACTCTGTGAACAGCCAGCTTCTTTGGCAATGAATGTTTGTGGCTTACCCTCCTTGTGAAGGGTGTCAATGATTGTCTTCTGGACAACTGTCAGATCAGCAGTCTTCCCCATGATTGTGTAGCCTAGTGAACCAAACTGAGAGACCATTTTGAAGGCTCAGGAAACCTTTGCAGGTGTTTTGAGTTGATTAGCTGATTGGCATATCACCATATTCTAATTTGTTGAGATAGTGAATCGGTGGGTTTTTGTTAAATGTGAGCCAAAATCATCACAATTAAAAGAACCAAAGAGTTAAACTACTTCAGTCTGTGTGCACTGAATTTATTTAATACACGAGTTTCACAATTTGAGTTCAATTTGATGGATGGGTCACGATTTTCGAATATTCTTTTTCGAATATCAATATAGTTGATTTAATCATAGAATATCGAATAGGTTGTGCGATTATTGTCTAAAAACTTCCCCATGTTTTCGGTGCTGATGCGGTAGTGAAGCGTAAACAGAGGGTAGCACATCAAATAGTGGGATGAACTCTAAAAGTGCTGTTCTTTTTATTTGGTAAAACGTGTCGAAAGACCTAATAATAAAATGTGACATTCTGTAGTTTTGTCTCATATTCATCTTTTAATCATATTTGCAAATGTCTTGACTCCACAGCAGAGAAAGCAATTTTGTCTTTACTGTTCCAATACTTGTGGAGGGCACTATATATATATATATATATATATATATATATATATATATATATATATATATATATATATATATATATATATATAAAATATATATATATATAAAATATATAAAATATGTATTTTTAAAATTTGAATATTTATAATTATATGTTAAAGTAATAGTTGATCAGTATGGAATTTACATACTTCCATTTGTACTATTTTGTTGCAATATTGATGTATTAGTATCGCATCAGAAAATGGAAATATATGCAAATTAACAAAGTGACACTCAGTTTTGCATTCTGTTTCTCTTTTTGTTGTAACAGGAACCTCAGCAAACCCATCGCAGTGCAGTCTAAAGAGAAGGAAGACCGTTATGTGGACAATTACAGGGTACTGCAGCACTGCAGGCTCTAATTCCTGTTTACACCAGCGCCTGTTAACCAATCACACTGTGGCTCTGTTCCAAAACCTGCTGAGCTGCCTACGTAGGCAGCATTTTTAGGCATCATAGCCACATTTCCAGCACGAAGGCTGTTCCAAACAGTAGGTGGCAACACTATGTTGCCTTCTAAGATATCGTCTTCTGGCCAAACTCTGACGTAGCATCATGAGTGTCCTTTGCAGAAAAGTTGTGCATCAGGTGTCTCATGCATTAGTCACTTATGAGACACCATTTCAGCATGCTACCTTAGAAGACAGCTGCCTATATAGGCAAGATTTTGGAACACAGCCTGTTTCCTTGTACACATGCATAACACTCTTTGATCGTTTGTATCATTATGCATTGCATTACTGCTTTTTGAGTTTCCATGTTTAATGTCATTAGGTGTGTGTAAGTCTAATTAACAATGATTTCCTCCACAGTATTTGGAGGAGGAGTATAAGAAAGGCAAGATAGAGGACGACCCCATGCCCCCTGTCCAGCCCTATCACTACGGCTCTCACTACTCCAACAGCGGCACCGTCCTGCACTTCCTCGTCCGTCTGCCTCCCTTCACCAAGATGTTTCTGGCCTATCAAGGTCAGTTTGACTTTTAAAAAAGCTTTCAAGATTGTTCAGCCTTTAGACCAAATTCACTCCAAGCAGATTCAAAATGTTTAATGTAAAAACTAAAGCAGCAAGAATAAAGTTAAATCTTTCCACTCTATTTTTGCTGTTAAACCTGTCACACACAATCTACTCCATGCTTTCTGTCGTCTGATTGATAGACTTTTTTTTTAGAAAGTAAAAGTTCTTTTAGTGTAATTGTACAAACGTCCACCTTCAGCTGGTGCTTCACGTGTCTTTTTGCTGTCAATCTTTACTGATTTTTATCAAGTAAATGTAGGAATAACTTTTTTCGCTTCAGTTTTCGCTTTATTTGATTATCAAAACCAAATTTTTTGAAAATCATGTTTAAATGTGATTATCAAATGTATCAAATATGATCATCAGGCTTTTGAGGAACATTTATTTCTTCATCATCTTTGGATTGCGTTGCATTATGTTTGGATAATTTAAATCTCATCTTATTAAGACATATTATTGAAGAAAAATAGTGACAACTGATATTTATATCATTTTATGCGAGTATCTGCTATACTGTTATAAAGATCTCATTGATTTACATTACAAGCATCAGAATTTCATCACTTTTTGTTTATATAAATATCAGAATCTGCACCAAATTGCAAATTTTTGTTTGAGCCTCTGCATAAACCTTTGAATTAAAGTTTCCCCCCTCATATTCTTGCTATATCATAGTATATGAGCCATAAACGCCTGAAATATCAAATATGATACTCATCAAAAACAAATAAGCAAACTTTTTTTAGATTTTAGTTGTATTTTGTCAATAAACTGCCCATTAAAAATATTATTTCTTATGTCAGGCTTTACAGGGTTAATAAATAGCAATATTGATCTATTTTTGATATTTTTTACTAAAACATTTTAATATATGTAAAATCAGTGTGCTGTGTTGCACTTAACATCTTTCTTTAGCACAGCCCCTTGTACCTTATTACATAATTTTAGCATTTTGAATGTATTTTAATTAGTTTGCATAATCAAGAAAACAGAAGCTCTACAACATGAAATCACATACTTAAAGGTGCCATAGAATGGAAAACTGTATTTACCTTGGCATAGTTGAATAATAAGAGTTCTGTACATGGAAATGACATACCATGAGCCTCAAACACCATTGTTTCCTCCTCCTTATGTAAATCTCGTGAATAAAAAAGACCACTGAAAAATAGGCAAATCAGAACATAACACTGGCTGTGATGTCACAGTCGGGATCACTAATAGTTACGCCCCCAACATTTGCATATACCCGCCCATGTTATAGACCAGCCGAACCTGCACAGCCGGACCATCAGAAGTTCTGCAGGTATTGTGAAGAAACAAGCGAGGACAACAGCGACAATGGCAGATCATGGAAATAAATGTTATGTTTCAGGCTGTGCAGGGGATGTGAAGTGCAGGGATGGGTTGGTGTCTGTATTCAGAAAGGCACGGAAAGCAAATAACGCATTCTAATAAAATAATGCGAGCCACTAAAGGGACATGGTTAGCTTATTGCTAGCGGTAGCCTGTTACATTAAAGTACATAAGATTTCACTTACCACATAAACAGAGTAAGGAAAGATGACTGAAGATGATGGCGAATGATTTACAGATCCTGAGCACCACTGACAAGCATCTGATCTTGTAGAATGTGTGGTAAGTACTGCCGCTCCATAGTATAAACAGAGTTCGTGCGATCGTGAATCTCGAAAGCGAAAGTGAAAGTAAAAAGCGATCGTGCATTTAAAAGTAGTTTCAGTGCCCCGCATATTAATAGCGGCTCCCTGATGCCCACATTTTATATACAGTATAATTACCCGACGATATTACTGTGAGAGAAAGTATTGAAAAATATATTTTCCTCCCTGTGTTTCCTTCCTGCTGTGAGCTACTGAAATGAGCCGCACTGTGAAACAGCCAATCAGAGCAGAGCCACACTGTGAAACAGCCAATCAGAGCAGAGCTCAATATTATTATTCATGACCCTTCCAAAAAAGCCAATAACAGACCATTTCATTCTAGGGAGAAATCCTAGGGTTGTAAATGCACATGTAAAACCATTTCTGGAGAATTTTTGCCCTTACCTAAGCCACATACCTTCTATGTAGATATCAGAGAACTATTTAAAATATTGTATCAATGCATTCTGTGGCACCTTTAAAATCTAATGCAGCCGCGCCTTAAAAAAGACTGAATGCATGATTTGTTGTCTGTTCATAATGGCGTATGACAGCCTTACACAGATGCAGCTCATTGAGTTTATTTGGCATCATAATTAGGATTCTGCTTTGCTACTTTTTTTTAATATTTAACAGCACCTGTGTTTCCTGTGTGTGCAGCGAGGTCTTCAAACATGTCTGTGCGATGCTTTTAAAGGCTGTCATTGAAAAGATCCTTTCTGAAGTCTCACGCTACATGCATTAGCCTCAGAAAGATGATCAGGCCTTTCATCCAGCCTCTTTATTCGTCTTTCCTCCTTTCTCTGTCTATTTTTAGTTCAGTTGGTTTATCCATATCAGGTTACACAAGAAACTAATGAAAGGTTTTGTGTGTCTCGCAGACCAGAGCTTTGATATTCCTGACCGAACGTTCCACTCCATGAACACCACGTGGCGTCTGTCTTCCTACGAATCTATGACGGATGTCAAAGAGCTCATCCCAGAGTTCTTCTACCTGCCCGAGTTTCTGGTCAACAGAGAAGGTGGGTGCTCTTTTACTTCAGGTTTTCTTTCCCTCTTCCTCTAGCATCCAACCTTTCATGGAGAAAATGTAGGGCCTATGAAATCCGTTTTTTTTTTTTTGCCCCCAAATTCCATTTAAATTTTTCCTGGATTCTGTTTTACATTTACATTTACATTTATGCATTTAGCAGACGCTTTTATCCAAAGCGACTTACATAGCATTCAAGTTACAGTTTTTACATTTGATCAGCTCTTGCTTTCCCTGGGAATCGAACCCATGATCTTGGCGTTGCTAGCGCCATGCTCTACTATTTGAGCTGTTTTAGTAGTTAAATTAAATTTTAGTAATCACAAAGCATGCCACATTAGTTGAAATCATGAAACTTACACAATTTACCAACAATTTATTAAAGGTTTAACAATAATGACATTTTTAAGGCCATATGAAATCCATTTTATTTATTTGTTTACTTTTTGAAAATTCCATTTAATTTTTCCCAAATTCAAATTTTTCTGGATTCCATTTTGATGGTTAAATTAAATTTTGTAATCAAAAAGCATGCTTGCACAAAAAGAAAACTTACACAATTTATTTATTTAAACAGCCGTTTATTTAAGCAAACAACAATTTTATGAAAAGTTTTACAATTTAGTAAAAGTTTTTCTCTAGATTTTTATAGTCAAGAAGCATTTCTAATCGAATGAATTCATAAAACTAAATTTAATAATTGCTTGATTTTTTTTTATTATTATTATTATTATAATAGGTCCCTATGAAATGTTTGATTTTTATTGGAAATTGCATGTTGTCTGGATTCACAATTTAATATGAATTTATTATAAAAATGGTGGTAATTTACTGTTTTACTGATTTACTGTTAGAATTAAAACGTGGAAGAAAAATTGTGATATTCCTTAAAAAATAGTTGTAATCATTTTTTATTATTATTATTACTTTAAGAAATACATGCTACTGGTACAGTACTAATATATTTCTGTCATAATTTCTTCAAGTTAAACTGAACTTTTATTTTGACGAGTTGTTGTGAAGCCCTTTAAGCTTCTGCATGTATTTGATATGATGATAGTTTTAATAAAATTAAATGATGAAATGCAGGTGAATCCTAGTGCCATAAAAACTCCTGTGTCAGAATCAAAAAAGTGAAATAAGCTTTAAGTAACCTAGATCTTCAAGATGTAACCAATGAATATTCATGTAAAAACATTAGAATTTAATTATTTGAACACATCTTCCCTCTTCTAATGTTAGTGTGGTATTTCCCACTTTCCCCTCTGGCAGGTTTTGACTTTGGCGTGCGGCAGAACAGCGAGCGGGTGAACCACGTGAATCTGCCGCCGTGGGCCAGGAATGACCCGCGACTCTTCATCCTCATCCACAGACAGGCTCTGGAATCGGATCAAGTCTCCCAGACGCTCTGCCAGTGGATTGACCTGGTGTTTGGACTCAAGCAAAAGGGCAAAGCTGCAGTCCAGGCCATCAATGTCTTTCATCCTGCAGTACGATTCCTTATTATGTACAGCTATATATGTACAGCACACTTAACACTGATATTTTCCATGTTTTGATAGTTAAAAAAAACAATATGGGTAGCTCAAAGCCTGTCAAAAACATGTTTAGGTCATATTTCATCCCAAAGTCAAAAGAAGAAAGATAATTATATTTTGCTTAAAGGAAATTAATACACTACCGTTCAAAAGTCTCTTCTGCTCACCAAGGCTGCATTTATTTGATCAAAAATACAGTAAAAATGTGAAATATTATTACAATTTAAAATAACTGTTTTCTATGTGGATATATTGTAAAACAATTTATTCCTGTGATCAAAGCTGAATTTTCAGCATCATTACTCCAGTCTTCAGTGTCACATGATCCTTCAGAAATCATTCTAATATGATGATTTGCTGCTCAATAAACATTTCTGATTATTATCAATGTTGAAAACAGTTGTGCTGCCCAATATTTTTATGGAAACTGTGATACGTTTAATTTTTCAGGATTCTTCGATGATTAGAAAGTTCAAAAGAACAGCATTTATTTGAAATGGAAATCTTTTGTAACATTATAAATGTCTTTACTGTCACTTTTGATCAGTTTAAATGCATCCTTGCTGAATAAATGTTTTAATTTCTTTACAAAAATAAATCTTACTGAGCCCAAACCTTTGAACGGTAGAAAATGTATATTTCAGACATTGATTAACCATATTGGGCATGTCCATCAGCTTCAGCCTGTTAACTAGGATCCGTCTCTCCCTCTCTTTTTAGACTTACTTTGGCATGGACGTATCTGCCGTTGAAGACCCTGTGCAGCGTCGGGCTCTAGAAACTATGATCAAGACATATGGCCAAACACCCAGACAGCTGTTCAACGCCTCGCACATCAGCCGAGCCGGAACCAAACTCCTATCAGAGGCAGAACTGCCCGCAGCCATGGGCCTCCTGGTACAGCTGGCCTTCAGAGAGAGCCGTGAGCAGCCCAAAGACACCGTCTACCCGGTAGAGCAAACATGCAGTGATGAAATTATTGTTCAGTTTGACATTAAAGAAGTAGTTCACCCAAAAATGAATATTTGCTTAAAATGTACTCACCCTCAGGCCATCCATGATGAAGATGAGTTTGTTTCTTCATCAGATTTGGAGAAATGTAGCATTCCATCACTTGCTCACCAATGGATGCTCTGCAGTGAATGGGTGCCGTCAGAATGAGAGTCCAAACAGCTGAGAAAAACATCACAATAATCCACAAGTAATCCACACCACTCCTGTCCATCAATTAATGTCTTGTGAAGCCAAAAGCTGCATGTTTGTAAGAAACAAATCCATCATTAAGATGTTTTTAACTTCAAACTGTTGCTTCTGCTCAAAATAGTCTATAATCAATAATAACACTTCCTCCAGTGAAAAAGTGGTCTGGTCTGAATCAGGAGAGAAATCTGCACAGATCAAGCTCCGTTTACAAGCCAAAACGGCTCTAAACAAAAATGTGGATGGATTTTGATGTGAAAGCCAACAAGAGATGGACTTTTTCACCGGAGGAAGCGTTATTATGGATTATGGACTTGTATTTTGGCCAGAAGTAACAGTGTGAAGTTAAAAACGTCTTGATGGATTTGTTGCAGCTTTTGTCTTCTTAAGACATTAACTGATGGACTGGACTGGAGTGATGTGGATTACTTGTGGATTATTGTGATGGTTTTATCAGATGTTTGGACTCTCATTCTGACGGCACCCATTCATTGCAGAGGATCCATTGCTGAGCAAGTGATGCAATGCTACATTTCTCCAAATCTGATGAAGAAACAAACGTTTCATTTTTGGGTGAAAATAATCCTATTCTTTATTTTTTGTTTACCTATTTGTTGTTGGAAATGATCAGTTCTTCTGAAAGGGAAAGAATTTATTTGAATCCCAAATGATCCAGTTGGTCTTTTAAAGTCTTCAATCCCCTTCCTGTTGTTTCTAGAGTCCTCTGCCGTGGATAAAGGGCTTGAAATGGGGCGAGTATGTGGGATCCCCCAGTGCTCCGGACCCCGTGGTCTGTTTCAGTCAACCTCACGGCGAACACTTCGGCTCCCTGCTGGCACTGCCCACACGTGCCATCTGCGGCCTCTCGCGCAAGTTTTGCCTCATGATGATCTACAGCAAAGAGCAAGGTGAAGGAGAACACACACAAGAAACTGCTTCATTATGCGTAAACATGAAATTATAAACCTGATATATCCAGTGTGGGGTCAGTAAGATGGTTTTATGAAATATATTAATGCTTTTATTCAGCAAGGATGCATTAAATTGATCAAAAGTGGCAATAAAGACATTTATAATGTTACAAAAGATTTCTCTTTCTAATAAATGCAATTCTTTTAAAATTTCTATTCATCAAAAATCCTGAAAAATAAAATGTATCAGTTTTCACAAAAATATGAAGCAGCACAGCTGTTTCCAACATTGATAATAATCAGAAATGTTTCTTGAGCAGCAAATCAGCATATTAGAATGATTTCTGAAGGATCATGTGACACTGAAGACTGCAGTAATGATGCTGAAAATTCAGTAAAAAAAATGACATTTTACAATATAGTCACATAGAAAATGGTTTTTAAATTGTAATAATATTTCACAATTTTTACTCTTTCTACTGTATTTTTGATCAAATAAATGCAGCATTGGTGACAAACACTGAAAAATCTTCCTGACTCTACAATTCTACATTTATTAGCAGATGTTTTTTTTTTTTTCAGTCAAGCAGATGTTAATACGAGGTGTAAACAAACAAAAGGGAACCAAGATTTTTCTGTTTTAATGGGAAAAGCAGCATCCAATGGCCATTATCTGAAAATGAAAATATTGAATGATTAATCTGAATTAGCCAATTATTAATCTTGACTGTGTTTTGGTGCTTGACCAGTTTCTAGTACTTTTATTGCATTATTGCATCTGCATTTGTGTCTTATCACAATTATCCGCATGAATGAACACAGTTCCCATAATACCAGAGGAAATGAGAATGAAGTGAATGTGCTGTCGTAGAAAATCACCTCACAGTACAGATGCAGTGTTTTCCCCTCGTCTCTCAGGTGTGAGGAGCATGCACAGCACTGACATACAGTGGTCGGCTATTCTGAGCTGGGGTTACACAGACAACATGCTGCGTCTGAAGAGCAAACAGAGCGAGCCGCCCATCAACTTCATCCAGTGCTCACTGCTGCACCAGGTCAGAGCCAGAAACACCGCTAACATACACAGGCTACGCTTGGACAGTTTTCAGATGAATCTGTTTGAGACATTTCAGTTTGTACAGCATTTTGTGATGTGGCAGTACACTCGTCTCTTATATATATAGACATCCACAGCACCCTCTACTGAATATGACTCTCATAAAACAAAACGTATCTCACAGAAATATATCCAGGTTAAATATCACCCCTAAATCAAAAGAACAAGACGTGATGTTTTGCATAATTGTACATGAGTTTTTAATTATGAGAATAATGTCATAATGCAAAAATCTTAATGATTCTTAAAACACTCTCTCTCTCTCTCTCTCTCTCTCTATCTATATATATATACACAGTGCCTGACCAAAAAATAAAAAAGGCACCATTTGGATTTAAATAAGCAAATACTGAGAGTCTAGGATTGGATCATCATTGCAGTGACTAATATGTTTCTGGCATGTATGTTTTGCAACAGTTTTTTTTTTAACCTGAACTGATGCAGTGTATAGCTTTCCATTTCTTAAACAACCATGTCCCATGTCCATATTCCAGGACAACAGTGTCAAGATTCATTGGACCCAATTTGTGAAATGGTGGTTAAGTGAGCATCAGGAATCGTTTTCATACATGAACTGGTCACCACAGTTTCCTGAGCTTAACCTTATTGAATGTCTTTAGGATGTGCTGGAGTCAACTGAGTGCTTTGACTGTCATTGTCAATACAAGATCTCAACCATAAAATTAATACAGTTCTTCATGAAAATAAATGCTGTGATGTTGCATAACTTTTACGAAACAATGCCACAACGAAAGCATTAGTGTATGCAACTTTTTTTCTTGTGGACAGGCAGTGTATGTATGTATGTGAGAGAGAGATAGATAGATAGATAGATAGATAGATAGATAGATAGATAGATAGATAGATAGATTTTGAAAGAAGTCTCTTATATTCACCAAGGTTGCATTTATTGCTTACAGTAAAAAATTATTTTCAGTAAAAATTTAGAAACATTTTTACAATTTAAAATCTTGGTTTTCTGTTTGAATATATGTTCAAATGTAATTTATTTCTGTGATGCAAAGCTGGATTTTGAGCATCATTACTCCAGTCTTCAGTGTCACATGATCCTTCAGAAATCATTCTAATATGCTGATTTGCTACTCAAGAAACATTTCTGATTATTATCAATGTTGAAAACAGTTGTGCTGCTTCATATTTTTGTGGAAACATTTTATTTTTCAGGATTCACAGATGAATAGAAAGTTCAAAAGAACAGCATTTATTTGAAACAGAAATCTTTTGTAACATTATAAATGTCTTTACTGACACTTTTAATCAATTTAATGCATCCTTACTGAATAAAACTATTTATTTCTTTTTTTTATTGGCCGCGTCGTCTTCCTCTCTGTAATCTCGGCTCTCTGCTCTTTCCTCAGGTGACTAGTTGTGCATGGGTGCCGGACAGTTGTCAGCTGTTTACAGGCAGCATGTGTGGAGTCATAACCGCCTACAGCAACCGCTTCACCACCACGATGGTACGTAACCATGGCAACACGACCCCCCTCTTCCCCCACCCACACAGCTGCCCACGTCCATTATCACTCCCTGTAGAGCACACACACACTCACTCGCTCACACACACACACACACACACACACACGCACTCACACACACACACACACACACACACACACACACCTACACACACACACACACACACACACACAGTGTTTGTAGTGGCCTTGTTAGTCATCTCCCGGTTGCCCTAGAAACACATTTCCTGCGGCCCACAGGTGGGCTGAAGTCTGGGCGTCAGACAGCTCTTTCAAACGCTCTCTCATTGATAACGCAGGTGCCGTTCTGCTTCTCGCGTTTGTTTAAAAGAATCTTTTTGACATTAGGAGTATTTCAGTTGTGTCATCATTCTTGTATGTTTTTCCAAACCTGTCTTCATATCATCCGTGGAATGCAAAAGATGATATTCTGAAGACTGTTCACACTGCTCTTTTTCAAGACCAGAGGCTGTCAAAATCATTGTAAAATTATGTAAATGCTCATTTTTGAGTGATTTAGCTCTTACAAACACTCTACATACAGTAGGCTTAAAGAGAAAAGACTTTAAAGTTAACTTAAATTATTCAAGAACTCATTTTTTAGCCCATAATCAAAAGTAGGAAATTAAATTTTGCAGAAAGAAAATGAAAGCTCTTTTTGGAGCATTACAAGCATTATTCTTTCATTACTGTAATGCACAGAATTATAATTTTATATGAAGAATCATATATTTTAATATATTTTGAAATATTATTTGCTTTAAAGTGCAATCAAACAATATCACAATTAATATCAATATTTTTGTTTTATTTTTATATTTTATTTATTTATTTATTTTTTATTAATAGTTTGAATTAAATTTTAAAGTTTTTGTAATTTTGTTGCGTTTTGTCATTTATTTGTTTTTTTTTGTTTTTTTATTACATTATTAGTATATTACGAGTTAAACTAAATGAAAATGAGAAATGTTGCCTTGGAAACTAGCTAAAATAAAATAAGGTATTCTGAGGAATGTTTACTATAATATAGTACATTACTATAATGCACAAAATTATAATTTTATATAAATAATATATATTTTAATATATTATGATATATTATTTAATTTCAAGTGCAATCAAACAGTAGTATCAATAGTATCACAATTAGTGCCATTGAGATTTTTATGTTTTTAATGTATTAGTTTTAATCAATTGATTTAATTAGTTTAATTAGTTAAATTTTATTTAGTTTTATGACTATATTAGTTTTTATTATCATATTTTCTATTTTAATTTTAGGTAAAGATTTTAGTTTTTGTTTTAACTTTAGGTAAAGATTTAGTAATTTTGTTGCTTTTTGTCATTTTTATTAGTTTTTTTTTATGTCTCTCTCTCTAATTTGTATTTCATTTTTAGTTTTAGTTATTTATGTACATCGAGATAAAGTAAATGAAAGTGAGAAATAAAATAAGATAATCTAAAAGTTCACTGCTTGTTTTCAAGACCAGAAGTTGTCAAAATCACCATATAAGTGATGAATGTTCATTTTTGGGTGATTTAACTCCATACAGCCATGTGCTGGTTTGTTTACTCTGAACCATAAAGCCGAATCATCTGTTAAACCGGTCTTTCAGCTCACTTCTTCTTATTGAGGCCATTATCCGTTCTCTAATGAGGCCATTAGCAAAGCCCTTACCCTTTAGATCTGCGTATAATTACAGTCATTCTCCATTGAGACGTGTGATGTAAAGTCCGTTTACTCCTTCAGCCGACAGAGATGGAGGTGGAGACGCAGGTTCACCTGTATGGCCACACGGCAGAGGTCACAGGTCTGTTCGTCTGCAAACCCTACAGCATCCTCATCAGTGTCAGTCGAGACGGGACCTGCATCCTGTGGGACCTCAACAGGTCTGTGGACCTGTAGTCATTACATTTCATCTATTACATCTATGCATTTATCAGACACTTTCATTTGAAGTGACTTACAAAAGAGGAGCAAAAGCAGTTTTTTCTCACAATATTTGTAATAAACAATGCCAGTTTTTTTATGTAACTAGATTAGGGTGCATATTAAGATACACTGATAAGAATTTGGACTAGAAACAATTTTCACTCAGAATTTGCTAGTAAATTTCTGAAAGAATATCAAGTAATAACTGTTTATTTCAAGTAATGCATTGAATTAAACCTGAAATAGTATTTTCTTGTAAAACATGCTCCAATAATCTGTTTTATTTATATTTTCTGTATGTATGTGTGTATGTATGTGTGTGTGTGTGTATATATATATATATATATATATATATATATATATAAAATATGAAGATTTCCAATGCAAAAGCCTCTAAAAGCCATCTTGGTCAAAAATGAAATAATGATACTGAGTGAATGCTTTCCACACACAGTATGTGTTAATCAAGTACTTTAACTTCAAATGTGCTAAAACCCAGCCTCAACCCATTCAGAAGTACCAGTACTTACATACAAACCTATACATAGTAGCCAGAAAGAAATGCCAATTTTAAAGAAAAACGTCAGACGTACTTAGAGGCTTTTGTATCTGAACTTTATATATATATATATATATATAACACACACACACTGCACAAAGTGATAATTCTATATAAAATTGTATTTATTATTTTTAAATATTATTGAATTGAATCTACTTGTACATCATACATAAACTGTAAAAAGAAATATTTCACCCTTAAAAATGTCACGCTTAATTTCAGTGTTACTTGCCATTTCTTTGTAATTATTTGTGAAATTTACTAGTAAATTCTAAATGAAACTGTTTCAAAGTAAATGCTACACCAACTTTTTCAGTGTATTTAAAGTACTTTTACATCATAGTAGTAGTAAATCACTCTAATACAGTGTTTCTTTGTGTCACAGTAATGAGAAATTGAAGATCGTTTGATTGTGTTTTTTTGTTAGGTTGTGTTATGTACAGAGTCTCACAGGTCATAAGAGTCCAGTGAACGCAGTGTCAGCCAGTGAGACGACAGGAGATATCGCCACAGTGTGTGATTCAGGTGGATTATGTTTCCTGTGACTGTATAAATGGTTGTTTTATTGTTAAGTTTTCAATTAGAGTGTAAACCAGCCGCTAAAGTGGGTGAAAATATTTGCAACTATTAATATGTATAGAATAAATGTAATTATTTCATGTTCTCTTCGTGTGTGCAGTGGGTGGAGGAAGTGATTTGAGGCTGTGGACGATCAACGGAGATTTGATTGGTCATGTTCACTGTCGAGAGATCATCTGTTCGGTGGCGTTCTCCAATCAGCCGGAGGGAGTGTCGGTCAATGTGATTGCTGGCGGACTGGAGAACGGTGTGGTCAGGTAAAACATATGAACTCTGTTTATATACTGTATATTAAGAAGACTCTCATCAGTGCTTTCCTTCATTCTTCTCTGTCATCATATTTTATTCTCTACTTATTTCTTTCTCTTTTATCCACTCTCACACTCAGGTTATGGAGCACATGGGACCTGAAGCCAGTCAGAGAGATCACCTTCCCAAAATCTAACAGGCCTATCATAAGGTACACACTTTTACCTCATATGACATAAATTTGTTCTGATATCTTCATTAGAAAGTTTACATGCACCTATACACTACCAGTTTGGAATACTTGAGTTTTTTTTTCTTTTTGTTTTTGTCTCTTCTGCTCACCAAGGCTGCATTTATTTGATCAAAAATACTGTAAAAACAGAAATATTGTGAAATATTATTACAATTTAAAATAGCTGTTTTCTATGAGAATATGTGACCCGCGCTGGCAAAATGAGTTTGAATGCACACAGTCTAATTTTTAGCTACAGGCAAAAGAAGTGAAAAATTTTAGTTTTGGTCAGATTTGAGGTTTTCACAAAAATGAGTTCATTAAGCCCTCGTCTGTCGATCCCAATGCTCTAAATAGTAATTAAACACCTAAAATAATCTTTATTTGTATGTTTTCTGAGAGGAGTACCTTTTTCTCTGCTCGCTTCTGGACGGCTGCTGCTGCTTTTCACCACAAGTTGTTGGTCTGTTGTTGCAAAGCGCAGCATTCCAGCTTTGTGAATATTCATATCGAATTCTCCATGACATGAGTCCAAACCAGTGAAATATGATTTTCAAACCCATGCTGATGAAAACAAAACGATCGCGCTGACTGACATTTGCAAAGCGCGTGCATAAGACGCACCTCTCCGCTTGCACGATTTCCATTAAGTACATTATTGCGAAATATGTCTTGTAAAGATTTACACAAACATAATCTGTTGTCTTACATGAACATTTAGTTAATGGTTGTGGAAAAATCTGATGTGTAACATTATATTTGATCCATGCGTTACAGCAGGTCTTAATATAAATCTGTCTCAATGTTAATCAAACATTAAAAGAAAAGACGGAATCACTCGCTGCTCTTGATTAAACTACTGTTTATTTGCATCTTTGTTCTTATTTTTAATAACAAAGATAAAATAAAAAATAGCTATACTGTGATTAATTTTAAGTCATTATTATTAAGAAAAGAATAGGAGGAAAATATGCAACGTTGTTTGGTGATTCTGCTTTGGAATCTTCAGAAAACTTAAACTGCATTTTTCTCCAAATCAACTTCAAACGGCTGTAGCTCAGTCATTTTTTGCCTGATTCCAACAAGTCATATATCATTTTGAAGGTATTTTAATGGAGAATGTGAAAATAAAGAACTCATTTTTGAAAATTTGCTCATTCTAACTCATTTTGCTAGCACGGTTCACATATATTGATTTCTGTGATCAAAGCTGAATTTTCAGCATCATTACTCCAGTCTTCAGTGTCACATGATCCTTCAGAAATCTTAATATTTTTATGGAAAATAAAATATATGTGTAAAAAACCATTATACACTACCATTCAAAAGTTTTGGGTAAAAAAAGAAATGAATACTCATATTCAGCAAGGATGAATTAAATTGATCAAAAGTGGCAGTAAAGACATTTATAATGTTACAAAAGATTTCCATTTCAAATAAATGCTGTTCTGTAGAACTTTTTATTCATCTGTGAATCCTGAAAAATAAAAAGTATCACAGTTTCCACAAAAATATTGGGCAGCACAACTGTTTTCAACATTGATAATAATCAGAAATGTTTCTTGAGCTGCAAATCAGCATATTAGAATGATTTCTGAAGGATCATGTGACACTGAAGACTGGAGTAATGATGCTGAAAATTCAGCTTTGATCACAGCAATAAATTACATGGTAACATATATTCACATAGAAAATAGCTATTTTAAATTGTAAAAATATTTCACAATTTTTACTGTATTTTTGTTGAAATAAATGCAGCTTTGGTGAGCAGAAAAGACTTAAACCTGAATAACTATTATAACCTTAATAAGCTAGTGTAAGTGTCACATGGTTAATGACATTTGCTTCTGGATCCTCTCTCAGTCTCACATTCTCGTGTGATGGGCATCACCTCTACACGGCTAACAGCGAGGGCACAGTGATCGCATGGTGCCGTCGAGACCAGCAGCGCATGAAGCTGCCCATGTTTTACTCGTTCCTCAGCAGCTACGCTGCAGGCTGATCCCCGTTACCCAAACCGGACGGATCCTGAGAGCGTCCCCGCTGACCCAGGAAGAGGAGGAGCCAGCATGCACAAAGCCCCGCCAACGATCATCACAGACCCCGCCCCCTGAAACAACATAGGATCAGAAAGAGCAGGGGCTCGTGAGGCAGAGCGAGCGCAGGCCTTTCCCGCATCTTTTCTCCTTGTCTGTTTTGACTGATTCATGTAGTATTTGTGTTTGATTTGTGATGTTTGATTTTGAAAGCTGCTACAATCTGGTCCGCCCAGACTGAACGTGTGAAGGCCTTTCCTTCTTTTTGTCCCTCGTCTCGCCCACCTGTCGCCATCCTGAGAATAGAAATCCTGCTTTTTGAAGCCAAACCAGACTGAAATCATTTGAACACTACCGTCCGTCTGCGCTCCTGCAGAAACTGCATTCATGATGGCAGGATTTAAACGGGACATTTTTGTGCATGAGTGACATGCAGCGGCGTAATGAATGTGTGCACGCAATGCCTTCTTAAACTTCATCCCTCATCGATAAACCGCTGAAATATTTATTCTCAAACAAGGATGAAAGCCACAATCTCAACATCTGGTTCTTGTTCTTCATTATAAAATGCACTTGGGACGATCGGGACGATCTTATGAATGTCAAAGGTGGTCATGCGTCACAATGAATCACTGATTGTGCTAATATTTATCCTGTGCTTTTCAACCTGACTTTGTTTCACAGACACAACATTCCAGTTACCACATCAAATTCATAATATTCATTAAAAATATGTTCTGCTTTTTTCTTTTCTGTTCTAGTTTTGTGTTGCATGTTGTGATCACTTAAGCATTAACTAACATTGGCGATACAATTGAAAATGTAGTCTGATCTACCTCTAGAACGCTCTTTTTATTGTTTAAAATAAAAACCTATTTCCCTTAAAAAAAAAATAAAAAAAAAATACAATTCTCTATCAGTACATGAAGATGCTCTTGAAGTCCTAAGTGTCGACAGCCTTAAATGTGGAGGAAAAATAATTGAATTTGAGTTTACCATCTAAACATGATCCAGAATGTTCTTTGCCTTTGTGTTTGTTTGTTTGTTTCCTGTTCTGTATTTGCTGTTAGCATGAGTCTTACATTACAACTAATTTAATTATCTCGTCTTACATTTTATTGTTTACCAGAAAGGGAATGCTTTCATCTTTTCCCCCATTACTATTTTGTTTTCAGAAATATCTATCATATTTATCACTTCCACCTTCAAATGAAGTTATTCAGTCAGTGTAAATCCAGAAAGACAGTCGACTAGTTCGGGAGAATCATCTGGTGTTTACAGAGCCCTGGTTATGTGTTTGTTTTTTTGTTTTTGAATCTATTTTCCATGCTTGCATCACATTTATCTCTTAATTATCGTGCACAGTATTGTCATGTTTGCGTTCCCTCAGAAAGAGATTGATGTTACCGTCATTGTGTGAGTTTGTGAAGCGAGATGTGTGAATTTGTTTGACAAAACTATCACGAAAAGGCTTATTGTTATAGTTCTGTTGAATTAACAGTGGTTTGTGTAATTTAAGATTGATATGTTCACCAAGGCCTGGCTGGGACATTTATTTCCTGTTTTTTTTTGTATTTATGAAATATGTAATAAAATGTCACCTATATATAATATAAATATAAATATTCAAGGAATTTTGATTCAGTTTGTTGCACTTGTTTCTTCTGTACAGTGTTAAAAATAACGCTTCCAAATGGCTCTTTGTTTTTTTGCAGGTATTTTATAGAAGAACCAGTCAGTGATCAGTTCTTAAAAGAATTTCTTAATGTAAAGAACATTTTAACCTTTTTTTCAGCTTTAAATAAGTGAATGGAAAGGTTTCATGGATGTTAAAGGTTCTTCAGGGTTTCTGCAGGTCTTAAAATGAAAAATTAAAAAAACTTAATTTGCCTTTCCACTATTTTAAACAAAAGGTTTTAAATCTGAGTATAGAGTCTTTGTTTTAATTAATATTTTAAAGTCATGATATTAAATGTTGCATGTACTGCAAAAAAAAAAAAAAGTCTTGTTTTCTGAGAAATTGAACAAAATTAAGTGAGTTTATGCTTAAAACAAGAACAAATATCTTTCAATGGAGAAAGAAAATGTGTTTTCCTTTGGAATTAAATGTATTTTTTCAGAGCCCATTGGCAGATATTTGGTCTTTTAACCATAAACTCGCTTCATTTTGATCCATTACTGAGGAAGAGATCTGTAGGAATTTGCATTTTCAAACTTTGAAGTGTTGCTAATACAACTTATTTACATTTAGAGAACACAATGTATTTTGTTCCCTTCATTTTATTACTTAAATCGTCTTTACTAGATCTTAGAAAGTGTTCAATTTACCTTAATAAAACCTGCAGAAACCCTGATTCATGGAACCATATACCAATAATAACCTTAATTTTATTCTATATTGCTCAGTTCTACACTCTTAAAAAGGATCCAAAAGAGGAATTTCACAGCAATACCACAGAAGAACAATTTCTGGTTCCCTAAAGAATCTTTCACTTCTTAGAACCATTTTTCTTAGTGTAAAGAATATTTTAAAAAAAATAATAATAATAATCTAAAGAACCTTTTTCCACTATATACTGCAGATTAACTTTATTTATTTGAACTTTTTGCAATGTAAGTGTTCCATGGATGTCATATGTTTCCTTTAACAATGAAGAACCTTTATTTTATTCTTTGTTGCTCAGTTCTACACTCTTAAAAAGGATCCAAAAGAAGAACCATTTTTGGTTCCCCAAAGAATCTTTCAGTTCTTAAAAGAACCATTTTTCTTAGTGTAAAGAACATTTTTTAAAAAAAACCTTTTTTCCACTATATACTGTAGATTAACTTTATTTAGATCAACTTTTTTGCAATGTAAGTGTTCCATGGATGTCATGTTTCCTTTAACAATGAAGAACCTTTATTTTAGTCTATATTTCCCAGTTCTTGTGGTATATTCTATATTATTCTGTTCCATTATATACTTCTATTACTGAACAAGTAATAGAATTATATACTGAACTAGAATTCTATTCTATTCTATTCTGTTCATCAAATTCCCTACTGCATTTGTGTCTTTATTTATTTGTGACCCTGGACCACAAAACCAGTCATAAGAGTCATTTTTTTGAAATTGAGATTTATACATCATCTGAAACCTGAATAAATAATCTTTCCATTGATGTATGGTTTGTTAGGATTGGACAATATTTGGCCGAGATACAACTATTTGAAAATCTGGAATCTGAGGGTGCAAAAAAATCGAAATACTGAGAAAATCGTCTTTAAAGTTGTCCAAATGAAGTTCTTAGCAATGCATATTACTAATCAAAAATGAAGCTTTGATATGTTTACGGTAGGAAATTTACTAAATATCTTCATGGAACATGATCTTAATATCTTAATGATTATTGGCATAAAAGAAAAATGGATAATTTTGACCCATACAATGTATTTTTGGCTATTGCTACAAATATACCTGTGCTACTTAAGTCTGGTTTTGTGCTCGAGGGTCACCTTTAGTAAAACTTGCTGTAATACCGAGAGAGACCCTTCACCGTGTTACGTCACAGCGCGAGTGTTTCGGAGGCGCTTACGTCATCTGGGTGACTGGGAGACCCGGTGATGTCACATTAAGCAGGGAAACCTCACGTGCCTCCGGTGCGCCCTGCAAAAACGAGCCCTAATAACGATCCTCCGCCGAAACCGAGCGTCTTGTGATATTAACGCGTCCGTCCTTAAAGGCGCAGCGACACCTGCGTGCGTCACATCGAGGTTCCCCTCACATCTCAGGAACCGACGCCGAATCCAGCGCCAGAGCAGAAAGCGGGGAAATACTCGACGTTTAACGCGAGCGGTGACCGTGTTTGAGGTGTTGCGGGTTTCTCCTCGTCGCGTTCGGGTGGAGTCGAGCCACATACCGAGGTCTGAGCAGTGACACACTTCAGGTGGGTGTTAACACGCGTTTAGCGGGTATTTGCGCGAATTACTTTGAACTGCGTCCCATGTTCTATTGCTTTAGAACGTTTTTGCAACATTGTTACATTTCCAGCCTTCCGCAAAAGAACGCGGCTTTATGGGTGACGCCGAATTCGCTTATTATCTCACGGTCGAATTGAAACGCGTTCAGTCTGAAAGGATGCTGGATGATGGATGGATCCCGCTGGGGGTTTTTTTTTTTTTTGGTGGGGAGGGGGTGATTCTGGAAGCGGGTCTCTTGGGCGTTCGATTCCATCGGCTGGAATTCCGCGTTTAAAATCGAAACGATCTGATCGTTCCAGATGTGTGAAGCGTTCAGTGATAATTCACGAAATGGCCTTGAATGAACGGATGTAGGAATAATAATCACGACCCTCGTGTGTTTTTGCTAATTCTAGATTTCGAGCACATGTCACCGACAAATAATGAGCGTTATGAAAGCTAAAATAGCTTTGGGTGAATATGTTTCTATGATGCTGAATGTTATTCAGTCAAATGCTCCAGTGCTTTTGGCCTTTCTTCAGCACTGGTGTGGCATTATGACTGTATGTACATGAACATGATGCTTTGAGATTCATAAACGCCTTTTTAACCCTCATGTTCTGCTGAGGTTCACTTGAATGCTGTGTAGTGATTTATGTGTAAAAATGATTCAAAATGAACCTCTTAGCTGCTCCTCTGACCGTTTTGATATTATTGGAGATGTTACATCACAACGCTGGCATAGACTTGAGAAATGTGATTGTTTGGGGCAAAACACACTGTACAGGATTTATAGTTCTGGAAATTTCACGGAAATTAATAAAATCATTAAAAAATGGACATTTTTATAGGGAATGTATACACATCCATACACTGCCGTCAGTGAGAATGTTTAATGTTTTTGAAAGTCTCTTTTACTCACCAAGGCTGCATTTATTTGATCAAAAATACTGTAAAAATGGCTAAATATTTTTATTTATTATTTTAATTTAAAATAGCTGTTTTTTATGTGAATATGTTGTAAAATGTAATTTATTTCTGTGATCAAAGCTGAATTTTCAGCATAATTACTCCAGTCTTCAGTGTCACATGATCCTTCAGAAATCATTCTAATATGCTGATTTGCTGCTCAAGAAACATTTCTGATTATTATCAATTCTGAAAACAGTTGTGCTGCACAATATTTTTGTGAAAACTGTGATGCATTTTATTTTTCAGGATTCACAGATGAATAGAAAGTTCAAAAGAACAGCATTTATTTGAAATAGAAATATTTTGTAACATTAAAAATGTCTTTACTGTCACTTTTGATCTACTGAATGCATCCTTGATTATTAAAATTATTATACAGGTGCATCTCAATAAATTAGAATGTCGTGGAAAAGTTCATTTATTTCAGTAATTCAACTCAAATTGTGCAACTCGTGTATTAAATAAATTCAATGCATACAGACTGAAGTAGTTTAAGTCTTTGGTTCTTTTAATTGTGATGATTTTGGCTCACATTTAACAAAAACCCACCAATTCACTATCTCAACAAATTAGAATACTTCATAAGACCAATAAAAAAACATTTTTAGTGAATTGTTGGCCTTCTGGAAAGTATGTTCATTTACTGTATATGTACTCAATACTTGATAGGGGCTCCTTTTGCTTTAATTACTGCCTCAATTCGGCGTGGCATGGAGGTGATCAGTTTGTGGCACTGCTGAGGTGGTATGGAAGCCCAGGTTTCTTTGACAGTGGCCTTCAGCTCATCTGCATTTTTTGGTCTCTTGTTTCTCATTTTCCTCTTGACAATACCCCATAGATTCTCTATGGGGTTCAGGTCTGGTGAGTTTGCCGGCCAGTCAAGCACACCAACACCATGGTCATTTAACCAACTTTTGGTGCTTTTGGCAGTGTGGGCAGGTGCCAAATCCTGCTGGAAAATCAAATCAGCATCTTTAAAAAGCTGGTCAGCAGAAGGAAACGTGAAGTGCTCCAAAATTTCTTGGTAAACGGGTGCAGTGACTTTGGTTTTCAAAAATCACAATGGACCAACACCAGCAGATGACATTGCACCCCAAATCAACACAGACTGTGGAAACTTAACACTGGACTTCAAGCAACTTGGGCTATGAGCTTCTCCACCCTTCCTCCAGACTCTAGGACCTTGGTTTCCAAATGAAATACAAAACTTGCTCTCATCTGAAAAGAGGACTTTGGACCACTGGGCAACAGTCCAGTTCTTCTTCTCCTTAGCCCAGGTAAGACGCCTCTGACGTTGTCTGTGGTTCAGGAGTGGCTTAACAAGAGGAATACGACAACTGTAGCCAAATTCCTTGACACGTCTGTGTGTGGTGGCTCTTGATGCCTTGACCCCAGCCTCAGTCCATTCCTTGTGAAGTTCACCCAAATTCTTGAATGGATTTTGCTTGACAATCCTCATAAGACTGCGGTTCTCTCGGTTGGTTGTGCCACTTTTTCTTCCACACTTTTTCCTTCCACTCAACTTTCTGTTAACATGCTTGGATACAGCACTCTGTGAACAGCCAGCTTCTTTGGCAATGAATGTTTGTGGCTTACCCTCCTTGTGAAGGGTGTCAGTGATTGTCTTCTGGACAACTGTCAGATCAGCAGTCTTCCCCATGATTGTGTAGCCTAGTGAACCAAACTGAGAGACCATTTTGAAGGCTCAGGAAACCTTTGCAGGTCTTTTGAGTTGATTAGCTGATTGGCAAGTCACCATATTCTAATTTGTTGAGATGGTGAATCAGTGGGTTTTGTTAAATGTGAGCCAAAATCATCACAATTAAAAGAACCAAAGACTTAAACTACTTCAGTCTGTGTGCATTGAATTTATTTAATACACGAGTTTCACAATTTGAGTTAAATGAACTTTTCCACAACATTCTATTTTATTGAGATGCACCTGTACTTACTGACCACAAAATTTTAAAGGTATGTGTATATATCAGTTATGATTTCATGGCCTTACATAAATCCTGTCACATGGAGACTCAGTTACAGTAAAGTACTGTGGTAATACCATGGTAAAGGGCTGTTATCAGATGAAATTCATTTTACCTTTTACATGAGTATATTTTAACCTCTTGAGCATCTATGAGTTTGAAGAATATAAAAACTTATTCTTTTTGGCTAATTGTCTATTACTTAAGTCTTCTCCTTCTTTCGTCTACCTTCAAATTTTTTATTTGAATTTAGATTATTTTTTAGTTATTTATTTATTTATTTTTTAGAATTTTTAGTATTGTGTTATATATACCAATATCATGGTACTGAAGAATTACAGTCTTCGTACACAATGGTATTTACTTGATACGCCAAGGAACTCATAAGAATACCATGTTACTACACTGGTATACCATAGAGTATTTTCGTTAGTGTAAGATCTAATTTTGTTGTGATCGTCTGGAGTTGAAGTTTGACCTGCAGGATGTGCTGTAATAATGCAGAAGTAGGCGCATGTTGATTTCTTGAGCTCACAGACTCAGTATCTCATCTGTGTGTTTTGTGTGTAGGACTCAATCATGAAGGACGGAATGGCCAATAACAGCACCGCCAGCATCTCTCAGGCCCGGAAAGCTGTGGAGCAGCTGAAGATGGAGGCCTGCATGGACAGGATAAAGGTCTGTGAGCGTTTCTCTGTGTTTTAAACTCATCAAAGTCATGAAAATGTCAAAATCGTCCATTTACTTCACTGATATGGGCACAAGAAAACATACGTTTTTTTTATCACAATTACAACTAAAGAATCTTTTATAGAGTTTCGTCTTATATGGAACAGTTTAAACTGAATTTAAACAAATGTTTGATTAATTTCTGTCCTAAAATAGCAATTGAAGCTGATATGGCAATAAAATACAAACAGTTGTGAATGATTAATCAGTTCACAGTTTATTTATTTGTTTATTTATTTATTGAAGCTAGTATGGAAGTAAACAAACATGCAAACAATTATGATTAATCAGTGGGCAATCGTTATTTATTTATTTTATTTATTGTTTGTAAAGAAAATATTGTAAAAGTACTGCGTACAATTCATGGACTATTATTGTTATTATGATTATTATGACGTATATTGTGTATTATGATTATTTTAAATTGTATTACTCTTCAGTTTGCCTTTGATGTTGATGTGGCATTAGATAATAAATAAATTGATCAGTTACTACAAAAAAAAAAAAAAAAAAAAGCACACAGATACATTAAAACAAGAAACACTTTTAAATTGATGTCACTAAAGCCCTTAATGGACAAAATGTTTTTTTTTTTCTTGTTGAAAATCCTGTATCACTTAAAAGTACATCTGATTAGAGAAGTAAACACACTTCATGTTTCATGTTGACTATCATTTTTTTGACTTAGTCCTGCCCCCAAACTCACGTGATTGGCTGATTCAGAGGTTGACGTGTCAGATAAACAGATCAACTCTTTTAACCCATCTAGTGCCTCTTCATTAACCCTCTAAAACAATCATATTTATGGTGCAGATGTGTATTGTAAATCAATGGCCTGCTTACAACAAATCATACTTCATATGTTATCATGTATGATGTGTGATGACAGCAGCATCTGGAGATCTTTGCAGTGAATTTGTTTCATTATGTGCTCTAATGTGCCCAGAAGACTAAGTAAGTGCTTTAAGGAAGCGTAATGTGTCTATTAGCTGTATTTCTGTGTGGTCTGGCTGAGTGTTTAGCCTGTAAACCCGAGGGATGAGAGACGGAGCGAGCGTTTAGAGGAGCACAGGCTCAGCTGTGGCCTTTAGCTGCAAAGAAAGATGGATTGGACTATTCTGCAGAGGTTTCTCATCTGCCTGCTTCAGCATCCTCCTGCAGATGGCAGATATTTTCTGACTGACATCAGATATGACCTCTGCTCTTAACCACTGGGAAATATTTTGGGAAGCAATCTATATAGGTGGACTGATTCTTTATTGATTCCCGTTGAGAAATCTACCAGTCTGTGTAGGAATCAAAAAAAAAAAAAAAAAACATTTAATAATCATTGCAAAATTCTTAATGGGGTCTTTATTGCTGTGTTTAATATTAAAATTAACTAAAAATTACATTCATAACCTGTATTTACTCCTGATGTATTTAACATATATAATTGCATAGTCTTTCTTACATGCATGTGTTTTTGTGTGTGTATGCATGTCTATATGTGATATTATGAAGCGCCAAACAGGAAATAATTATATAAAATATTTTTATACTTAACTAAAACCTTAAAAAAGCATTTTTGTTACTTAAACATTAACTGAAATAAAATAAAATATTTACATATTTATACAATATTTGATATAAATATTTATATAAAATATTTTATTTTTTTCAACAATTTTCATTTTCATGTTATTTAACTTGATGTACTAAAATGACTAAAACTAAAAAATCATATAGACATTTAAAAAAATTAAACTGAGAATAAAAACGTTCTAAAATTAAAATAAAACCAGAAAATTAAAATTAATTCAAAATATTGATTAAAAACTATATTATTTCAATGATACTAAAATAACATTGACACACACACACACATATATATATATATATATATATATATATACATATACATATATATACACACATATATACACACACACACATATATATATATATATATATATATATATATATACACATATATACATACACATACATATACATACATATACATACATATATACACATATATATATATATATATATGTATACATACATACACATATATATATATATATATATATATATATATATATATATATATATACACATATATATATATATATATATATATATATATATATATATACATATACACATATATACACATATATACATATACTATATATACATATATACATATATATACATACATATATATATATATATATATATATATATATATATATATATATGTGTGTGTGTGTGTGTGTGTGTACTAAAAATTTATTTATTTTTAGTTTTAAAAATAACTTGCATTGATGAATCATTCACAATAAGACTAGGCAAATGAATTAAGAAAGTAAATAGAGTTCATTTTGATTCATGTGAGTGGAATTTGTAAATAAATGTGAGTTGTCTTATTCTTTCTGTCCACTTTCTCATGTTGTAAGTTAACATAGAGATTCCCACAGTATTCAGTAGAAACCTTGTCATCATCTGATTGCTGTGAGGCGTCTCATGTGCTTGTGTCTTGCGGCATCTCGTCCTGAAGCTCGTGTATGTCCCACTTAATAACACAACGGTTGTTTTATCACAAAGCAAAAAGCATAGGATTAAACAGGATTGTGGGAAGTGAACTTTATAGTGACCTGCAGCGGTTTGTATGAACTATCAGTGATGCTGGACTCCCAAACAGCTCAAGAGAAAGATGCGGTTCTCTAAATCATATGTGACCCTGGACCACAAAACCAGTCATAAGGGTAAATTTTTTTAAACTGAGATGAAACCGAATAAATAAGCTTTCCATTGATGTATGGTTTGTTAGGATAGGACAATATCAGATTTAACTATTTGAAAATCTGGAATCTGAGGGTGCAAAAAAATCTAAATATTGAGAAAATCGCCTTTAAAGTTGTCCAAATGAAGTTCTTAGTGATGCATATTACTAATAAAAAATTAAGTTTTGATATATTTACGGTAGGAAATTTACAACATATCTTCATGGAACATGATCTTTACTTCATATCCTAATGATTTTTGGCATAAAAGAAAAATCGATAATTCTGACCCATACAATGTATTTTTTGGCTATTGCTACAAATATACCTGTGCTACTTAAGACCTCACATATTAAGATGTTTCTGTGTGGACGAGAGCGAGTGGCCGGTTTGAATGGAGGTTCGTCGCGTTCATTAATTCCTCAATCACAGTGGAATGTGATATGTGTTAATTAGTGAGGCTCGTTCATCAGCGGTTCGTGTGCTGTAATTACAGACTCGACACTAAACCCACAGCGGCCGGACCGGAGCTCATGGATCCTCCTCTGTGAATACTGTAATAGGGCTTGACGTGACACTTTTTCTGCTGTAAATTTACACGCTTTACTATGAAACACACAGCAACAAATGACACTTTGACCATGGCAATGACACAACCATGTAGTGTTGTCAAATTTGGAATAATTAATATTTTTTAATGTTTTTGAAAGGTCTCTTCTGTTCACCAACTCTGCATTTATTTGATTAAAAATACAGTAAAAAATGTGAATTATTATTACAATTTAAAATAGCTGTTCCCCTTCAGTCGGTCACTCCGAGTCACGTCGGTGACCGACGAATGGGATCTCGCTTCGAGAGACCAATCTGTTTCGAGTGTAAACTAAACGAGCCAATGCACATTGGCATGCGATAATTGCATCCAGCTGCTGCTCGTCACAGCACGAGCATAAGTAGGCAGCAGGTACAACACATACTCAGCTTTTCGCTTTGGAGCCAAGCGGTTCTATCGTTCTGCTCTGCCTTTTGTCTGAGAGTGATTTCAGATGAGTCAACGAGCGCTCTGGGAAGAGGCTTTTTCGACTGATGTTGGTGTGACGGCGCTGCAGCGGTGGTTCCCCTGTGCGCTTCAGCACTAAAAGAGTTAATTTCCCTAAAAGAGCATACACAGGTGCATCTTTATAAAAATGCCGTTTCACCCGTGCATTTCTGGATGCGGTCGTTTCCTGGCGCCGGATGACAGTCACGATCGCTGCATCATGTGTTTGGGCGTTAAGCACGCTGAGGCAGCCTTCGTGGATGAGTCATGCCGTCACTGTAGCGGCATGGCCATCGTGGCATTGAGGCTGAGACTACGGTACATCAAAAATGGTGGAGTCCCCTTACCTATGCCCCGATCTAGTCGCTCTTCTGGTCTGCAGAGGGCTACTTCGGTGAATAGACAGGGTAGCCTGAGGCAAACCCGCCGAGTGAATCTCCGCGGGCCCCCCACTCCTCTAGAACGCCGCAAGCCATGGAGCTTCCAGGTGAACGTGTCGGTTCCTCGTATGGGGGTCCGGCCGTTTCATTCAGGGCGGCTCTGGATGACCAGATGTCGATCGCAGCATCGGAGGGTGAGCTGGAGTCTGGGGATGAAGACTCGGCTGCGTTGCCCCCTTCGGGGAGAGTAGTGTTGTCCGAGCCTGACCCAGAATTAACAGCTATGCTTTCCCGGGCTGCCAAGGAGGTCGGACTTGAATAGAGAGAGCCACCGTGTCCCGGGGCCCTTAAAACAAATACATTTGTTTTAATAAATTTGTTAAGCATATAGGCCTATAGTTTAAATCTCTTCATCAAAAATTAAGATAATAAAGACGAATAAAAACACAAATTCAGTGTTAACCAACTTTTTGATCACAGTCACGTTTACTGTAATTTCTTTATCCCGTAAAAGGCGGCTATGAAGCATCTGATATTTATATTCAGACAACTATACGCAGTTATCCCTTTACAGTTCCTACTCTCATAAAATACGTACACTATATGTTGACTTGTAAACCTTAATTTAACGTTCAACAACAGATATTTCAGCACAATGAATGTTTTTGCGCTGAATATTAATCCGTCTCTGACGCGCGTTCACGCGCCCGCCGCGCCGGCACTCATTCAGTAATTCGGTCATTTAAACTTAACACAGACTGTCAGGATGGGACTTTATGCAAAAATGGAAATGCTCGCGTGAATTTGTGACATTTACAGATAAGGATATGACCGTAAACTGAACGTTTTTGCACTGAGGATGCATGCGCATCTGTCAAAGCGTCTGACAAGGCAAGCCATTACGCTAAAGCATTAATTTAAAGCTTAAAATAAAGAATTCTCATGTTTTGTGCAGCTTGGATCACATACTTCTCCCGCAGCATCTCATTCTGTTTCCTCCACTATTTTTAGATGCATTTTGGCCATAGAAATGGGTTATTCAGTGCTGTAATTTGACGCGACCGGCTGAAGTTGGACATGCACTGTGGGCAGACCCGATTAATCGATAATGAGAATCGTTGTCGATGATTTTCATTATCGATTATAATCGATTTTATCGATTAGTTGTTGCAGCCCTAGGGGTAACCCTCGTCTCCCATCCAGGGCCTGTAAGTTCTCATCCGTGCTTACAGCCAAGGCTTACGGTGCCACTGGACAGGCCAGGAGTGCCCCTAGTACAGGTGTCCAGGCATGCTGTTGTGTTCACAGATGCCTCCACCACAGGCTGGGGTGCCACGTACAATGGGCATGCAGCTTTCGGGGCTGTGGACAGGCCCCCATCTGCATTGGCACATCAGTTGTCTCGAGGCAATGCTGCTACTGCTACTGGTCCGTACGGACAACACTGCGGCCGTTGCGTACATCAACCACCAGGGTGGTCTACGCTCCCGTCATATGTCGCAACTCGCCCGCCATCTCCTCCTATGGAGTCAGAAGCATCTAAGGTCGCTTCGTGCCATTTACATTCCAGGCCTACTCAGTCGTGCAGCCGACGAGCTTTCACGGCAGTATGCGCTTCCGGGAGAATGGAGACTCCATCCCCGGGTGGTCCAGCTGATATGGAGACACTTCGGAGCCGCACAGGTAGACCTGTTTGCTTCGTCCCAGGGCAGGATGTGGATTCCGCAGCGTCCCTGGAAAGGGTACACTTTCCCAGTGTTATCCAGTAAGTCTTACTGTATGGGTCTAGTGGAACAACAGTAATAGACTCTCTCCACGTAAGCCCTGTCCTATCTTCAGCCCCAGTTCCTGCGGGGGAACCAGGTGGCTTACGAGGGGCGCTGGAAGGGGCAGCAACCATGGCGCTTTGGTAGGGATCCCATTCGTCGGACACCGATGTGACTTGGAGTAACCGACTGAAGGGGAACGTCTTGGTTACATATGTAACCCTCGTTCCCTGAAGAAGGGAACAGAGACGTCACGTCCCGTCGCCACGGCCACTGTACCACCACTGAGCGGCCGAGTCCCTGGCTCGGCTCCTCAGCAAAAACCTGAGTATGCGTTGCACCTGCTGCCTACTTATGCTCGTGCCGTGACGAGCAGCAGCTGGATGCAATTATCGCATGCCAATGTGCATTGGCTCGTTTAGTTTACACTCGAAGTAGGTTGGTCTCTCGAAGTGAGATCCCATTCGTTGGTCACCGACGTGACGTCTCCGTTCCCTTCTTCAGGGAACGAAGGTTACATACAGGTGCATCTCAGTAAATTAGAATGTCGTGGAAAAGTTAATTTATTTCAGTAATTCAACTCAAACTGTAAAACTCGTGTATTAAATAAATTCAATGCACACAGACTGAAGTAGTTTAAGTCTTTGGTTCTTTTAATTGTGATGATTTTGGCTCACATTTAACAAAAACCCACCAATTCACTATCTCAACAAATTAGAATACTTCATAAGACCAATAAAAAAAAAAAAACATTTTTAGTGAATTGTTGGCCTTCTGGAAAGTATGTTCATTTACTGTATATGTACTCAATACTTGGTAGGGGCTCCTTTTGCTTTAATTACTGCCTCAATTCAGCGTGGCATGGAGGTGATCAGTTTGTGGCACTGCTGAGGTGGTATGGAAGCCCAGGTTTCTTTGACAGTGGCCTTCAGCTCATCTGCATTTTTTGGTCTCTTGTTTCTCATTTTCCTCTTGACAATATCCCATAGATTCTCTATGGGGTTCAGGTCTGGTGAGTTTGCTGGCCAGTCAAGCACACCAACACCATGGTCATTTAACCAACTTTTGGTGCTTTTGGCAGTGTGGGCAGGTGCCAAATCCTGCTGGAAAATCAAATCAGCATCTTTAAAAAGCTGGCCAGCAGAAGGAAGCATGAAGTGCTCCAAAATTTCTTGGTAAACGGGTGCAGTGACTTTGGTTTTCAAAAAACACAATGGACCAACACCAGCAGATGACACTGCGCCCCAAATCATCACAGACTGTGGAAACTTAACATTGGACTTCAAGCAACTTGGGCTATGAGCTTCTCCACCCTTCCTCCAGACTCTAGGACCTTGGTTTCCAAATGAAATACTAAATAATGCTCTCATCTGAAAAGAGGACTTTGGACCACTGGGCAACAGTCCAGTTCTTCTTCTCCTTAGCCCAGGTAAGACGCCTCTGACGTTGTCTGTGGTTCAGGAGTGGCTTAACAAGAGGAATACGACAACTGTAGCCAAATTCCTTGACACGTCTGTGTGTGGTGGCTCTTGATGCCTTGACCCCAGCCTCAGTCCATTCCTTGTGAAGTTCATCCAAATTCTTGAATCGATTTTGCTTGACAATCCTCATAAGGCTGCGGTTCTCTCGGTTGGTTGTGCATCTTTTTCTTCCACACTTTTTCCTTCCACTCAACTTTCTGTTAACATGCTTGGATACAGCACTCTGTGAACAGCCAGCTTCTTTGGCAATGAATGTTTGTGGCTTACCCTCCTTGTGAAGGGTGTCAATGATTGTCTTCTGGACAACTGTCAGATCAGCAGTCTTCCCCATGATTGTGTAGCCTAGTGAACCAAACTGAGAGACCATTTTAAGGCTCAGGAAACCTTTGCAGGTGTTTTGAGTTGATTAGCTGATTGGCATGTCACCATATTCTAATTTGTTGAGATAGTGAATTGGTGGGTTTTTATTCAATGTGAGCCAAAATCATCACAATTAAAAGAACCAAAGACTTAAACTACTTCAGTCTGTGTGCACTGAATTTATTTAATACACGAGTTTCACAATTTGAGTTGAATTACTGAAATGAACTTTTCCACGACATTCTAATTTATTGAGATGCACCTGTATGTAACTGAGACGTTTTCTGTTAATATCTGTTAAAAATGTATTTTACTGCTGTGATCAAGCATTTTCAGCATCATTACTCCAGGCTTCAGTCACATGATCCTTCAGAAATCATTCTAATATGCTGATTTGCTGCTCAAGAAACATTTCTGATTATTATCAATGTTGAAAACAGTTGTGCTGCTTCATATTTCTGTGGAAGCTGTGAAACACTACCATTAAAAAGTTTTAAGAAAAAAAAAATACTACTTTTATTCAACTAGAGTGGAGTGCATTAAATTGATCAAAAGGGACAGTACATACAAGACATTTGTTACAAAAGATTTCTATTTCAAATAAATGCTGTTCATTGAACTTTCTGTTCATCAAAGAATCCTAAAAATGTATCACTTTTTCCACAAAAACATTAAAATTGTATTAAATAATTTATCAATATTACATTTGATTAATAATTGAGCACTAATAATACTTGATAATAACTAAGCACTAAATCAGCATATTAGAGTATTTTTTTAAATATATTTTAAAATATGTTCAAAAAGTTATTTTAAATAACTTATAAAGATTTCACAATAGTACTGTTTTACTGTGTTTTTGAATAAATAAATGTAGCCTTGATGAGCAGAAGAGATTTCTTTCAAAAACAGTAAAAAAAATCTTAATTATTCCACACTTTTGATTAGTGGTATATATTAGGGATTCCCAAAGTTTTTTGTGAGCCAAAACCCATTTGAGTTAAAATATTTACTTGAAAATACATACATACATTCATACATAAAAATTTAATTAAATATAAATTTAATAAAAAAAAATTAAAAAAATTAATTAATGAATTATCTATCTATCTATCTATCTATCTATCTATCTATCTATCTTTCTATCCACAGTATATGGCACTCCAGTGTATTTCAAGAAATTACCATGGTGTATGTCCAAAAAAAATTCTACAGTATATTTTGGTTGTTTCATATAAGCGTTCCACTGAGTGAGAAGATGGGAAATGTAGTTTGTTTGTTCAGTGTGATGTTTGTGTTTTTTTGTACCATCTGGCTGTGAGCATCACACACACGGCTGAAGCTCCTGATTCCCATCCGACAGCTGCGTCTCTCTCATCAGCAGCTCTCAAATGAATCAAACTCTTTACTGGACCACACACACTCGTGCTCCTCTGAGAAACAACACAATATGAGTTATTCATAAAACATATACCACTGACTGCATCACTGAATTATTAATTCTGAACAAACAGGTTTATTGGCCAAGTTATAGTTTCATATCAGTTTTTACAAAGTTTCAGTTGAACTGACCTTCGACCTTCTGTGTTGAAAAATATTATTCTAAGTAATATCAAATATATTACTTACTTTGTATTACTGATAAATTACTGTATACTGGCCTAAGAATAATATTTCAACAGAAATGTGTGTTTTCTATCAGTTGTTTAGAATCAGAACTAGCGGTTCCAGATTCACTCTTCTGAATCGATTCTTTTTGTATCGGTCAAACGTGTGTTCTGAAATGGTTCATGATTCAGATTGATTCATTCGGACAGTTCACTCGCGCACTGAATCGTTTAATTGCAGCAGTTTCTCACACCGAAAACAAAACGAGCGCTGGATGAACTTGATATTCCATTGTAGGAAACAAAACTCTGTGAAAACCTAAGTGAATCATAATCTGGTTACACAACATACATCGTAAGTTTGTAAAATATTAATATAGTGAACCAGAAGTGCGAAGATATCAGTATAGCCGCATTTAGGATTCAAAACAAATATCGATCTTCCTGAAAGCTTGAAACGGTTGAGGTTTGGTCCATAACACATAATTTACTTTCATTTTTCCTCCTTCATTTTAATTTTTAATGGAGCTGTTTGCATTATTTTGAACAAAATTATCCCATATCACCACCTAGTGTCCAAACAGCGGTATAACCGGACTTATTTAATAACTTTCTAATTATTTTTATGTATCTATTGGAAGTACGGACATTTCGTAATGCTTTATTTATGGAAAATTTTTAAAAAGTAAAAAAAAAGTTAAAAAAAATTAATTAAATATATATATATATATATATTATATATATATATATATATATATATATATATATATATATATATATATATAAATAATTTTTAATTTATTTTTAATTTTATTTTTTTAAAATGCAAAACAGTATTGAATAATGTGAATAATGAACAACTGAATAATAAATTAATAGTTTGCATTTTTATCAGACTTTTTATGATCAGATAGAGTCCGTATGTTTGTATGCTTCACTCTGACCGTTTTAGGCCAAAATTCTACAAAGGGGCCTAGAAATAGCAGTGAACATAATGGACTGTGATAAATGTCATGTTTTGGTGTGTTTATTCAGCGTGACATTTGCAGACTAAAATCGTCCTCTTTCAAACTTCTTTTTTTTTGTCTTTGCATAGACTAAATATTTATGTATAGCAGTCAGCTAATGCTGTAAAAACATGACCCAGTGCTGTTTTCTCAGAGTCTGTGGACTCAGTCTGTCCCTCTACTTCGTGTCCTTTGGCTGCTGATGGAGACACAGTTGAGAAAGTGAGGTTAAGAGAGGAGAGCAGATACCATTGATCACTGATCAGTTATTAGAATAGAGGCGGTCAGTATAGAGCTAAGCACAGATGAGTTTCATGTGATTTTGCTGAACTAAAGTGTCCTGGATGATCCAAAGTATTGTAATGTGATGTGGTGGAAAAAAGTAATATCAAAATATTGTTTTTATAATAATAATAATAATGTTGTTTACCTTTGATATGAAACTACCAGTAAAAATTTGGATTTTGAAATTGATTTTTTTTTTTCTAAGTTTTTGAAACTCTGCTCACCAAGGCTGCGTTTATTTGATCAGAAATACAATAAAAAAAGTAATATTGAGAAATATTATTACCATTTAAAATAACTGTTTTGAAATTGAATATATGTAAAATGTACTTTATTTATGATACATTTTCAGCATTTTTACTCGTGTGACTTCATTGTCACATGATCCTTGAAAAATCATGATATTTTTATGGAAAATTAAATATTAAATATTTTTGTGGAAACCATGATACACCATTGAAAAGTTTGGGGTGAACAAACAGCAATGACACATTTATTTGAGTAAAAGTGGCCGTAAAGACATTTATAATGTTACATAAGATTTCTATTTCAAATAAATGCTGTTCTTTTGAACTTTTTATTAAAAATTTCCACAACAATATGAAGTGGCACAACTGTTTTCAACATTCATAATAAGAAATGTATTCTGAGCAGCAAATCAGCATATTAGAATGATTTCTGAAGGATCTGTAGTAATGATGCTGAAAATTCAACTTTGATCACAGAAATAAATTACACTTTAACATATTAAAATAGGTATGTCAGTTATTTTAAATTGTAAAAATATTTCACTATTTTTAATGCAGGCTTGGTGAGCAGAAGAGACTTCTTTCAAAATCAATGCCTAATCTAAACCCCTTACTCTGTCCTCAGGTGTCCAAGGCCGCAGCGGACCTGATGGCGTACTGTGACGCTCATATACGAGAGGACCCGCTCATCGTGCCCGTCCCGGCGTCAGAAAACCCGTTCCGGGAGAAGAAGTTCTTCTGCACCATCCTCTGAGGCCGAGCTGCAGGTTCTGCCCTGAGGTTTCCGTATCTCTGGCTGCTGCCGCTGAGCTGTGTTTGAGTGGCAGCCGCCGCATCTGTTGACGGTCCGATCCCTCCTTGGACGCCTGTGGGGGTTTTTTGGGGGGGAGTCAATTAACTGGCAACCCAGTCAGAGTGTCTCATGTCTCGTTAAATAGGTTTGTTATTGCTTCATAATTAGAGAACAGCCTTTCTCACTGCTTATGGGATGAGAGATTTTTGTGTTTTCCTTTTGTTTTGACTCTTTTCTCGTGCCACAGAGGATGTGAAACCCTGACAGGTGGCTGTTTTCTAATGTATTTAGACATTTTTAGAAACTTAAGCTATTTGATATGCATTACCGGTCAAATGTTTGGACACACTTGAGCGAATCTTCAAAAAAGCTTATGCATTAATGATGGAAATTTGTTTTTTTTTAACTTTAAACTGAGGACCATAACAACAGAACTCAATATAACAATCGTTACCTATGCATCCATATATTAATTATAATCGTAAACAAAATCTGTTTTTCTTGCTATTGCAAATATTTATCCATCTGTAGATTTAATTTTAAAAAAAGTAATTTTCTCTGTTTTTTTTTTTAATGAAGTTTGTTTTGTTGACAAATTGTGACTTTGTATGAATTTGTTTACAAAACTGGAATTTCTTTAATCATTTTAACACTTGAATTTGATTGACGAATGTCCAAAGCAAGAAAGAAGCAGCTCAAATATATGAAATCATTTGTTGCATATTTTGATCTCTACATCATTCCTAGACTCCCATTTGTTTTATTTCATAGGTTTCATGACTATTTTCTGTTTTTGAATATTAGTGATAATAAAGAATGTTTGACTTTGATCTGTATTTAGATTTAGAATTAGATTTAAATTCTAATTTTATTCAATTTCTCCTTTTTAATCGCTGCTGAAAATTTCAAAATATATTCATTTGAAATTCTAATAATATTTCACAATATTTCACTGTAGTATTGATCAAAAAATGCCTTCTTGGTGAGCATAAGAAATAATAGTCGTAATAAAGAACGAGCAGATGTGTCCAAACTTTTGACTTGTTGTGCATCTGTAATGCATTTTCATTTAAATGATTTCCCATCTCTCCCCATTTTCCGGTATGATGATATTTGAGATATTTTTAATCAGCTTATGTGGATCAAATCTTATCCAGTTTCCAAATTAGATTGTGATAAACAGAACCGGATACCTCTCTGAAAAGGCCTCCTCAACATTTGTGATGAGAATACAGTTTTCAGTCATTCAGACCTGAAATATTGAATCTGAATCAGTTCAGTTTGAGCTCAAACATTCAACAGTAATCCTCATGCTGGTTTCTAGGATGCGTTTGCCCTCGAGGTGTTGCGTTGTGCTTCTGTATGAGGTCTTGACCATACAGAGGTATTTTCTGCCCCATTTAGCATATAAAATTGAGCGGCACGGGAGTTTGGGCCGGTAACTGTGACATCACCTTATTTTCCTCTTTATCACAAAGTTATTTGGATATTTCACCTTCGTACAGACGATATTCAAAGCTGAAGTGTGTCATTTTGCAATTGCAAACAATTCTAACAGTCTAAAGTCACAGTGTTACGTTGTGTAGGGAAATCAGCCCACAAATGGCTCATTTAAAAGTGACTCTACACATTAAATGGGAATTTTAAAGAAATAGTTCATTCAAAAATGAACATATGCCTATAATTTACTCACCCTCAGGGCATCCAAGATATAGATGAGTTTGTTTCTTCTTCAGATTTGGAGAAATGTAGCATTGCATCACTTGCTCACCAATGGATCCTCTGCAGTGAATGGGTGCCGTCAGAATGAGAGTCCAAACAGCTGATAAAAACATCACAATAATCCACAAGTAATCCACACCACTCCTGTCCATCAATTAACGTCTTGAGAAGACAAAAGATGAAACAAATCCATCATTAAGACGATTTTAACTAAAATATGAGTCCATAATTCATAATAATGCTTCTTTCAGTTAAAAAGTCCATCTCCTGGTGTCTCTCACATCAAAATTCAGCCACATATTTGTTTAGAGCTGTTTTGTCTTGTAAACGGTGCTTGATCTGTGCAGATTTCTCTCCTGATTCAGACCAGAACACGTTTTCACTGCAGGAAGCGTTATTATGGATTATGGACTCATATTTTAACTTGAAGCAGCAGTTTAAAATTAAAAACGTCTTAACGATGGATTTGTTTCAGCTTTTGTCTTCTCCAGATGTTAACTGATGGACTGCAGTGGTGTGGATTACTTGTGGATTATTGTGATGTTTTTATCAGCTGTTTGGACTCTCATTCTGACGGCACCCATTCACTGCAGAGCATCCATTGCTGAGCAAGTGATGGAATGCTGCATTTCTCCAAATCTGATGAAGAAACAAACTCATCTACATCTTGAATGACCTGAGGGTGAGTCAGCTTTCATTTTTGGGTGAACTATTCCTTTAATAAAAGAAATGACACACATCACCTTTAAATTTAGTCTGAGTGAGAGTTAAATGACCTTTTTATTCAATAAAAATATCTTCCCACATGCAAACAGGCAGATTCCTTCCTCAGATCACCTCTGCTCATGATTTCTTCACACTTTCTGAATGGCCTTACTAACGCTGGCGTGTTTCACAATAGTTTTTGAGTTGTTTTGCCTGTCCTGATTTAAACAGCAAGGCCTTTGACTGAAATGCCAAACGGAGAGCCTGCATGTGTGTTTATCTGCTGTGTGTGTGTGTGTGTGTGTATAGAGAGGTGGTTTCTGAGTGCCAAGTACTGTGACTATGGCGTGTCCTCTACACTGTTATTTCACAGGCTTTTTCCTATTCAAAACAAACAAACAAAAAAAGCACAATGTCAAATGTTTTTCTTTATATCACTGTAATTTTAGTCTAGCCTTTGCTAATTTGTACAAAACCAAGTGTTATTATATCTAATGCGCAGCACCTGATTGAGGTGTTGCTTGTGTAACCTGTATTAAAGCCCCTTTAACGTGTGCCACGGTGGACGGAGGGTCTTTTTGACACCCAAACTTATATCTAAAGATCCACCTCGAATAGTGCACAGATGTATATTTGAGATGCTAACGTTGCATGAGATCGCCTTTAAATTCAGAGAAAACAAAGAGTGTGTATGTAGGGTGGGTATTTATAATGATATTGTGTTTTAAACGCTTCATATTTACTTTTATAATAGCGCTAATGCTCCATGTGTTCAGTGAGAATGAGGGTTTGTTGGTTTTCCAAGCGAATGAATTGGAGTCCAGCTGATTTCTATAGAATTACGGTACAGTTAAACCCCAAAATGTAAATTATCTTTTAAATAATATGATTATTATTATTATTATTATTATAAAAACATAACTTGCATGGACTGATTACCCTATTTAAATATTAGAACTTTGAGATACCTTGTAATTGAATCAATGCCTAAATGTATGGATTTGTTGGTGCTTTTCTGCACTTTTCTCTTTTAGAAGTCTGAATGTGTAGATCTGTGCAGTTGTACAAATTAATAAACATTTTAAAACTGTCTGCATTCAGTATTTAGTCTGCTTGCTTGCATTGTAAGAATGATGTGTTTGACTTAATATGTTTGCTCTGACAATAACATACCTTTAAAAAAGTGTATGATAGAATTACATGGTGAAATTTTGTGGTCAAGGAAGACACCTAGCGGTGCAACAGGGTATTGCACGCTATATTTTTGTGATTTTAAAATAACTACAAGGAGACAAATTCATGAGAACATTGTGGTTTTGGCTAGATGGGATACAGCTAAAACCAGAAGCTAACAATACATTTAATTTTCTACATATTAGATTGTGTTTTATTAACGTCTACACCTACCGAAAACAGTAATTATTGTTGTACAGTGTGACAAAAATTACGCTATATTGATGTGCGCATGCCCAGTATATCCCTTCTAGCCTTAACTGAACATTGTTTATGTACACTACATATTTCAGACCGTTTTTCATGTAAATTGTTCTTTTGACACTTTATGTAAAAGTGGTTTACAATCGAACAACAAATTAATTCTGCTCGTGTTTCAGAAATGAGACCCAAGAAAATTAGCACATTAATTACACAATTAAAAATGAAAACAGAGCATTAGTGTTCCGATAACATTATTAAGTGATTTGAGAGAGAAAAAAAATTCTCCGACTTTTTTGCTATGTGACCCTGGAGCACAAAACCAGTCATAAGGGTCCATTTTTTTTTAATTGAAAGCTGAATAAATAAGCTTTCCACTGATGTATGGTTTGTTAGAATAGGATAATATTTAGCCGAGATACAACTATTTGAAAATCTGGAATCTGAGGGTGCAAAAAAATCTAAATATTGAGAAAATCGCCTTTAAAGTTGTCCAAATGAAGTTCTTAGCAATGCATATTATTAATAAAAAAATTAGGTTTTGATATAGTTATGGTAGGAAATGTACAAAATATCTTAATGGAACATGATCTTTACTTAATATCCTAATGATTTTTGACATAAAAGAAAATTGATCATTTTGACCCTTACAATGTATTTTTGGCTATTGCTACAAATATTCGCCAGCGACTTAAGACTGGTTTTGTGCTCCAGAGTAACATATATATATATATATATATATATATATATATATATATATATATATATATATATATAGATACTTTTATTATGAAAACATCTTATATTATATTATAAATATTATATTTATTATATTTATATCTGATTGAACGCAAATTTGTCGTTAAAAAGAAAAGTCAATCGCTAATTTGATGTAATCTTCATGGCAACCACAGACTGTAGATGGCAACAGGAATTCTCCCCCCACAAAGCTCTCCTTTGGAATAATGCTGATATAGCTGTTAGAAATAAGTCTCTTTTTCCCCTAGATGGTTTAATAACAACTTGAACTGTATTCTATCTGTGTTTGATGAGTTTGGTAATATTTTAACATATGAACAATTTATGAATCTCCATAATTTTCCAGTTCCACCAAAAGAATATAATACTTTGATGAGAGCCATCCCAGTAGGCTTAACCCAGTTAATTAAAAATCACCTTAAATTCAGTAAAGGCTACAGTGTTTATCCGGCTTTATGTTTGGGTGGTATTGATATTTTAGATCGGAAATGCAATAACAGACATATTCACAAAATATTTCAGACAAAGAGAAAGATTACTCCAAGAAGGAAATTCTACTGGGGTTCCTTTATTACAAATATAAACTGGAGAAAGGTCTGGCTTTTGCCAAGTAAATTTAGCATATCTAACAAGGTTAAGGAGATTCATTATAAAATCCTTCTTAAAATTTATCCTGTTAATTTGTCTATTTCTAAATATTCTGATGTTGATGAGTTTTGCTCGTTTTGTGGTTTTGATGAGGAAACAGCTGTCCATTTATTTTTTGATTGTGGTGTTACCAACAAATGATGGATTGACTTAAGCACCTGTTTCTAACCTTACAGATGTGACCCATACCTTCGTCCTCAAAGATGTTGTTTTTTATTATGAAAATCCAAAGCTTTTATCTGCTGAATATGTTGTTAATTTTCTTAAATTGAATGCAAAATTCTTCATTCATAAACAAAAATGGCTTAAATCACCTTTATCTTTCCCCCTTTTTCTTGTTGAATTAGACTCTCTTGTTTCATCTCTTAGACTTACAAATAAAAAAAAGAGTGCCAAATTTCTGATGTATTATGACAACTTTTCTAAAAGGATGTAATTTTATTTTTGTACTTGTATGTATAGATAATACCATAATTTGACACGCGCAAATCCAGAATGTTTGTTTTCTGTTCTTGTTTTTATGATTGTTCTTTGTTGGAATATATTCATGTTTTGTTCCCTGTTTCTGTATGTGTTCTACAAGTTTTGCGATAAAAAATAAATAAATAAATAAATAAAAAAGATGGCAACAGGAAACTTATTGAACTACTTTTCCTAGAAGGCATTGCGTCGAACGCTCCGCTCCTATTGGCTGCCCGAGTGTTGTCGTCATCAGCGTGCAGTTAGACATGACGCGGCGCGTCAGACCCTCATCACAGCTCAGCGATGCACGTTGAGTCGCCGGTTCGTTCGGTTGTGTGCGCAGCCCGTTAAGCGTCGGTGTCTGGTTCCAGCCGTTCGTCCATGAGAAGCGCGGCAGTGGCGCTGTTCCCGTGTGTCATCGCGGCGCTGCTTCACTGGCTCGGCTGGACCGACAGAACTGCGCTCCTGTTGGGCTTCGGCTCTGCAGGTAACGTTACCGCTCAACTTCTGCTGCTTTCTGTTATTCTCTATTAGTCTGTCATTTTCATGCATGACAGTTTGTGTTGAACAGAAAGTGTTTCGGTGTGACCTCTGCATTAGACAGATGCTGAATGCATACAGTGGATTATTAGATAATTAATGCATAGAAATTCTTACTAATCGGTTCTTATGAAGCTATTGATGCAGATGCATATAAATATATTAATGCATATAGAAACTTAGTGCTCAGTTTATATAGAGCATTGATACTGAATATATAGTGCTAATGCATTAAGTACTCTTTGCATTTTCTCAATTCATATAGAAAAAAATAATGCATTTAGAACTGAATATATATATATATATATATATATATATATATATATATGTGTGTGTGTGTAGTCCATTAATGCATAGAAAATTTGAATGCTGAGTGCATGTAGAATGCATAATGATAAATGCATTAAAAAGCATAATCATGTTTTTATTAATAATTAATCATATTTGCTCATAAGACATAGAAAAATGAATGCATACAGAACATAGATGCTGAGTGCATAAACTATTCCTCATTTTATATACATCACATATTATTTTTTTTATATATATATATATGTTAAAGTTACTTATGCATTCAGTAATAATGGTCTATACATGACTATCTATCTATCTATCTATCTATCTAGTATCATTTATAGACCATTAATGTTCAATGCAAATGCTTATGGGATTTTAATGATCAATGCATAAAGAATATTAATACTCAATTCTTATAGAATAATTAATGCTTAATATATGTGTATATATAGAGAGAGAGAGAATTATAGAATTTATAGAAATATTGCTGCTTAATGTATTATATATATATATATATATACACATATATATATATATATATATATATATATATATATATATATATCCCTTAATGCTCAGTGCATATAGAACTTTAATGTTGACTGTATGCATAAGAGCATTAATACTGAATGCATTGACCATTGCACTTTAATGATCTATAAGCATGTTGAACAGCTTGCAGCAATTTACTTACAATATCACTAATGGGCTCTGCTGGGGGGTTGAGATGTGCAATTAATGCATTAGATGAAGGCTGCATTAGTGTGCTGTGCACGGAGATGCCAGCAGCTTGTTAACCACAGTGATCGGATTGAAGAAAGTATCGGATTTGAACGTGAAGTCCTGTACAATAGAAGAGAGAGTGTAGAAAGTATCTGAGATCTCATTGAACTCTGGGAGAGATTTACCTGGCAACAAAGGCACAGATGCGCATTACACACTTACTCTGATGTTTGTCACACATGGTGAAATAGGACACAAGTGACAATCCATTAGGGGATACAAAGGGCCACTGCCAGAGACTTTCATCTCGCTGCATCATCTGTTCTGTGTTTGAGCCTTCAACCTGCCAGAAAAGCCTTTTTAAAGGAATAGTTCACCCAAAAATAAACATTTGCTGTAAATGTACTCCCCCCCAGACCATCCCAGATGTAGATGAGTTTGTTTCTTCATCAGATTTGGAGAAATGGAGCATTCCATCACTTGCTCACCAATGGATGCTCTGCAGTGAATGGGTGCCGTCAGAATGAGAGTCCAAACAGCTGATAAAAACATCACAATAATCCACAAGTAATCCACACCACTCCAGTCCATCAGTTAACATCTGGAGAAGACAAAAGCTGCAGGTTTGTAACAAACAAATCCATCATAAAGATGTTTTTAACTTCAAACCATTGCTTCCGGCTAAAATATGAGTCCATAATCCATAATAATGCTTCCTCCAGTGAAAAAGAGGTCTGGTCTGAATCAGGAGAGAAATCTGCACAGATCAAGCACCGTTTACAAGTCAAAACAGCTCTAAACAAATATGTGGATGGATTTTCATTTGAGAGACAACAGGAGATGGACTTTTTCACTGGAGGAAGAGTTATTATGGATTATGGACTCATATTTTAGCAACGGTTTGAAATTAAAAACATCTTAATGATGGATTTGTTTCAGCTTTTGGCTTCACAAGATGTTAATTGATGGACTGGAGTGGTGTGGATTAGTTGTGGATTACTGTGATGTTTTTATCAGCTGTTTGGACTCTCATTCTGACGGCACCCATTCACTGCAAAGGATCCATTGCTGAGCAAGTGATGGAATGCTATATTTCTCCAAATCTGACGAAGAAACAAACTCATCTACATCTTGGATGCCCTGAGGGTGAGTAAATTTTCAGCAAATGTTCATGTTTGTATGAACTATTCCTTTAAAAAGGCTTGAATCATTTGTAGCATTGAAGAATATAATCAGGCTCAGTTTTGGTGCTGCTTATTGTGTTTGTGTTCAATATTGTATTGACAGACAACCAGAAGGCTGTGCATGAGGTGTTGGTGGGTGTTTTGTCAGCGAGGCATCATCATGAGCTCCGGCAGGCCATAAGAGACACATGGCTGGGGTACCTGAAACACCACCCGCACTTCCAGAAACGGTCGGTACTCTGAACACGCCTGTGCATGTGAATCGTTCCATTTCTGCTTCATTAAAACTCTCACTTCAGACAGACATTGATTTATTTCAGAAGATTAGGCTCATGTTATTGACGTAAAAAATTGACTGCTTGATCTGAGGTTTTTTTTTTTGCAGTTTGTTTTGGCCTGCAACTTTATTGAGCCTTATAAAAATCCTTATAAATATTCCACGTTTAAAGATCGTTCAGGCAAATGCTCATTAAAATAGGTCAAACATGATTTAATGTTCGAATCACAGCCCTGTGCTGCTGCAAGTCAATTCTGCACAGTTTTATTATGAATAAATGAATATGTTTGAAAGTGTGCTGCATGCTCTCATCAAAAGCTGCAGTATTATATATTGGATGTTTGAAGGCCACAGCGTTTTGAGCAAAAAGAACATAACATTTATTTCTAAGGGTCAGAGAGTGGGTGGAAAATGGTGATGAAGAAAGGTAAAATATGACAGTTTATTGGAGCCAAAAACTACTAACTATATATATATATATATATATATATATATAGTTGTATTTTTATAGTATAGTTTGTATATAGTATAGTTATATAGTATAGTTAGTATTTTAACTATATATATATATATATATATATATATATATATATATATATATATATATATATATATATATATATATAGTTGTATTTTTATAGTATAGTTTGTATATAGTATAGTTATATAGTATAGTTTGTATTTTTAACCCTTTATGCACAGCTGTTTTTTTTTATGACAATTAGGGGTATGTGATAGACGAAAAAATAAATGAATAAATACATATATACATAAATAAATAAAATAAGAAAGAAATGCATTATGCATCATGTATGCTTTATTCATTTTAATAACCATGTGGGTTATAAAGTGGTTGGAAATTGACAAAAAAAATTTGCAACCCAGAAATACTAAAAATGAAAGATATTTTTTAATAATAATTATAATAATAATAATTATAATTATTATTATCATTATTAAATGATTTATTTTAATAGCCATGTGCTTATGCATATAGGATAATCTGGTTAATAAACAATAATGAATAATACTTCACAAATCACAAATTATAATTTGATTTCAGTCTAAATCAGTAGACAAATATCAAAAGATCAGATGATGTATAACAAATACATGATCAGTAAAAATAACAGCTTTACATGATGACACACTTGAGTCCTAAACACAAGACTCGTTTATAATTAATATTGTAAAACTGACTCTAAATTCAGCAAACCGCTGTAAAATAGCCCATATACGCACATCTGTGTTAATGCAGCAGATTGTGATGTTGCTCGGCAACCGTGAACAATTAAATTACACTTGATGTTACACACTTACTAGCCAGTCGGAAGTGAGAGTGATGTATTGATGTTGTTTTATTTGAAAGGGTGATGGTGAAATTCATCATCGGTGAGCATGGCTGTTCTGTTCCGGAGGAAGATCGTGAAGACCCATATTCCTGCTCGCTGCTGAACCTCACTGAGACAGGTGAATTCATCTCACAAACAGCGCTCTGATTAAGCCAGAGTCCCTGATATTTTCATGAATTCAGAGCAGAGGCTTATATAATGTCGCTTTTCTGTTGTTTGTACGTTACGATTCTCATCAGACCATTTTTTGTTTTCCAAAAGTGCTTTTCTGCCTCGTTTCCTCTGTGCGATACTGGACTCATTTCGGACATGAAGCTCACCATATGTAGCCTGAAACCACAGTGTGCACTCGGATTCTCTTCTAAATAGTCAGCATGTTTTGGCTTCCAGCAGATTTCAGCGGGACATCCTGTTATAACATTGTGATCCAGTTTCTGTTCTACCTTTTCATGGTTTAGCCTCATCTGCATCATCATCAGTTAGAGGAAGACTTCATTTGAAATTGAAAAATTACAAAATTTTCAGTGGAACACAAAAGAAAGTTTAAAAATGTAAATGTAACAACTAGGGCTGTCGAGCGATTAAAATGTTTAATCTGATTAATTCGGTGATGGGCTGATTAATTAATTGTAAATTAATTGCACATGAAATTGGCCTGCGAAATCACCCCCAAAAGATTATTATTATTGTGATCATTATTGTGTTAAATGTGAAAATTATTTAATAACCAGTACAAAAAAAAGTAGCTTTTAAAAAAATATTTTAATTCAACATAGAATTTATTGCTCATAAATATATTTAAAAACATACAAAAAAAAGTCACAAAATATATTTGCTTAGATATATAATATACTATAGTTTTGGGCCATTTTTTTAGTATATTTTTGAAAATTTGTTTTAGAAAATATAAATATAAATAATATAAATATTTCAATCAGAGGAAATACATTCACATATGTAGTATTTAATGAAAATATTTAATTTGTTGTCTGTAACACGTGTGAATAAAAATCAGCAAGGAACATACTTTGTAAAGTAAAACTGCGATGCATATACAAATCATTACATCATTATAAATCTAGTTTTAAATGTAGGTTACTGTAAGACTGAAAATTCTAAATTTCTAAGAACATTAAAATGTCCAGTTTTCTTGCTGTGATTAGAACGTTATTTAAAGGTTACAAAACTGTTTCCTAGAATGTTCATCAAGTACATGTGACATCATAAGGATATTTTGAGATTGTTGATCTCAGAAAGTCTTTTCTCAGCGTTATGAGAATGTACAGTACGTATATCAAACTTAGAACGTTCCATAAAGATTATTTGGTTACACTTTATTTTAAGGTGTCCTTGTTACAGTGTAATTATACATTTAAGTACTGAGTAATATTAATTAATCATATGTATTTGTTATATGGTTAGGGTTAGGATTAGGGTTTGGTTTAGGGTTACTTGCATGGATTTATGCATAATTTATTGTTATTATAATAGTGAGTACATGTGACATGTAACAAGGAAACCTTAAAATAAAGTGTTACCGATTATTTTAAGATTGTTTTTTTTCCTAACATTTACCCATAAAACATAAAACCCTTAGGTTATATAACAAATGTAGGTTATGAAAACATTGTGGAAACATTGTTTTGAAATGTTTCTAAAACATTGAAATGTCCAGTTTTCATAATGGGATTAGAATGTGACTTAAAGGATACAAAAACATTCTTATAACATTCTACTAACTATATTTACACTTAAAATGTAACGTTATTTGAACATTTCTTTTTAATATTCTAATGACATTAAAATGTCTAGTTTTCTTGTTATGATTAAAACATCATTTAAAGATTACAAAAAAAGTGTTTCTTACAACATTCTACTAACTTTATTTTCACCCAAAATATATAAAATATAAAAGTTTATGTTTATTATTCCAAGAACGTTGCTATGTCCGGTTTTCTTGTTGCGTTTAGAACATTATTTAAAGGTTACAAAAACATTTATTTATTTATTTATTTATTTATTTTTACAATATTCTGCTAGCTTTATTTGAACTTTTGTTTTTAATATTCTAAGAACGTTAAAAGGTCCTGTTTTCTTGTTGTGATTAGAACGTTATTTAATGGTTACAAAAAGCGTTTCTTAGAACGTTCATCAAGAACAAATAACATTATAAGGACATTTTGAGAATGTTGATCTAAAGACGTTTTGTCTAAACATTATGAGAACGTATATCACTTAAAAGAACGGTCCATAAACATTACTTAAAGAATGTTTTGTCCTAACATTTATAAATGCTAGAAGGTTTCCTGTTCCTGACTCACAGGTGTGTTGAAACCCAATTCCGGTTTTAACTTTAGTTTCAAGCCGCATCTTAGTCCTCAGTGTTTTGAAGACGCTTTCAGAAGGATTCTTTTGGACTTTCATATTGGTGATTGGCGAAGCGTTATGCTAATGAGCCCTTTTACAGCGAGAGAGTATCCTGTGTGGCTCTAAAAGCTTTTCTTGATGGCTGTTCAGCACACATCTGCGCTGCTGCCTCTCGTCTGCGCCGCCTTTAATTGGTTTTTGTCTCAAGGACGAGGGAAGTGGCGAGTCTGCTGCTCGCTTTCTCTATTAACGACTCTGTTCCTCCAATTGATCTCCTGGGTAATAAATGGCCGCTCTCTAATTAAGAGAGCCAGTAGTTCAGAGCAGACGAGTCTCTTAAAGTGCTGATGTTTGGATTATTGTGCAGCGGCGTGTGAAAACGGCTCCGTCGGCCCAAGACATCTGGCTTTGTCTTTAACCCCTCTTGGCCGGATTTGTTTATTTAACCGTTGTTTGGTCACATGACAAAATTCAGGTGTTTTTGCATGAATCAAAACTATGCAGTAACAAATGAAAGTATGAGAATGTTGTGACCATAAAAGGTAAATACATTATTTGTGTAGTTTGCAGTTTTGCTCTCTTGATTCACCATCAGCCATTCATCAGCCAACCTCATGAGGTGCGTCCTGGGACGCTTTCAAACACGAGTGAAGGAGGAACATGTGATGAACGCTTCATGATGCTTTTCCGTCACTATTTCCTACAACTATGCCCATTAAAAATGCACTAAATAATATGAATTATTATTATTATTATTATTATAGTTGTTGTTGTATTAATAACAACAACAACAATAGTAATTATTATTATTAAACTGTTTTTCATTTGCATCATTTATAATAATAATATTTATTATTATTATTTGATTTTAATTTAAATAATTTAATAAAAATATTACAAATAAAAGAGTAAAAAATGCAATTAATAATAAAATAAAACCACTGTTTATTATTATTATTTATATTATTATTAATGGTTTTATTTTTTATTTTTCTTGTATTATTATTAATAAAAATCTAATAATAATTATAGTAATTATTAAATTGTCTTACATTTGCATTATCATTATTATTACTATGTAAAATATAAAAATAGTAAATATATTAAATAGAACTATAAAATATAATTATAAAAATAGTAATTATAATTATTGCTATTATTAGATAAATTATTTCAATTACAATAATACTGAATATTATTATTATTATTATTATTATATTGGTATTCTTGTTCTTATTATTGATAATAATTAGTAGTAATAATAATAATAATAAAATGTAAATCTCTATTAAATATAAAATATAATTATAATATATGAAAATAGTAATTATTATTATTGCTGTTATTACAGAAATTATTTTAATGACAATAATACTGAATAATAATAAAAGTAGTTGTTATTTTTATTATTATTATTTAATTATTTTTTAAATTTAAATCATCATTTAAAAATAATAATTATTATTAGTGGTTTATTTTTCTAAAGAATTGATATTTGCCTGCTGAACTAATTTCAGCTTTTAAGCAGAAGCCTTGAATGATTCAGTTGATTTGCTGAGCTCTGGTTTCAGCTGCTGGGCAGGAGATGGCCATATTGAGTATTCCTGACACATCTGTGCTGCTGCCGTCCGACGTCCCTGCCGTCAGTCTGGACTTTAAGGTCCTTCACTCTGTGGTCATCACCCAGCTGGGCGTCTTTCCCAACGGACCACGAGACGACTTCAGGGGCAACGTCACCGTCCGGCTCTTCCAGGTGGACCAAGAGGTACGAGCACAAACGCCATTATCACCTCAACATTAGGCATCAGATGATGAAGTCTGTAAATCACTGCTTCTCAGCTGGTTTTACTTACAAGATTGTGCATCACACTCAACATCACTGTACAAGAGTTTTATAATTACAGTATAAATAATCAAAAATGCCAAAACAAAATGTCCTTAAAATCAAATTATTGATGTTACAATGAACTGCACAGGCCCAACTATATGCAGTTATGAACATGACAGATGAAAATTGACATATGAAAATATGTCAGCCTAACTTGAGATGGTTTTGTGCTCAATACAAATGAACCAATATGTGCTGTCTTCTGGGCTGTATTGTCTTTTTTGACTTTTTTTTATTTTTATATTATTATTATTATTATTATTATTATTATTATTATTGTTTACTACTACTATTAACCTTTTAATTCAAATGATTGTTTAATAGTAATAATAGTATTTTATTTAAATAATTACTTAATAGTAATCATCATAATAAACAATGTATTAAAATATAGTACATTAATAATAAAATGAAACCATTATAATAATAATAATAATAATAATAATAATAATCTTTTAATTTAAATGATTGTTTAATAATAATAATAATTATTATTATTAATGATTATTTTTATTTTTGGTGTTGCTGGTGGTGTTATTAACAATAACAGTAATAATAGTGATTAATATTATTACTATTATTAGACAAATTGTTGAATTTAAAATGTAATTGAATAATAACTTTGAATAACTTTTATTGTTGTTGTTATCATTATTGTTCAAAGTTTATTTGAATTTAAATAATTATTTAATAATAATAATAATAATAATAATAATAGTTATTGTTAATTATTTTTATTATTGGTGGTGGTGGTGGTGGTGTTATCAACAATAACAATAATGATAGTGAAATTGTTAAATTTAAAATGTAATTGAACAGTAATAATTTTTATTGTTGTTATCATTATTGTTATTAATTGATTTGAATTTAAATAATAATAACAATCCAATAAAATAAAATCCATTAATAATAAAGTGAAACTTTATTATTATTATTATTATTATTATTATTATTATTATTATTATTATTATTATTATATTTTTCTAAATAATTTAGAATTTACAAAACTAAACCAAATGAAAATAAAAATTTAAATCATTACTTAATAATAATAAAAAATATATATAATAAACCAAATAAACATGTTTTTCTCATGATTTCGTCCTGTTAAAAGTTGATAATTTGACTTCCCTGACCTGATCAGAACAGACCTGTGACCCATTTTCAGATCGTGAGCCACCAGCGCTGTAAAATATGCATAGAACAGTCGTCCTCCATTACACTCTTTTAGAAGCTCCGATTGCACTTTGTAAAGTCATTCAATTTGTTCTTGCCACAAGAGAAACCCAAAATATCCTGTTGGCTTTTTAAGGTGAGTTTTCATCATCCCGCTAGACATTACTCATTTATTTGATAAATGTAGTGGAGAGACGGGATGGAGACACGAGTCAAAAGACGTATCGCTCATTCCGACGAGCTGTAGAGATAAATGTGCAGAGAGCAAATTCAATAAAGTCTTCTCTATCAGCACGCCTTTGATTGTCGAGTCTCTCTGATCTTTCATTCGATGAGCGCAGAGGTCGACAGAGCCGCGTGATGCAATCACACATCGCCTAATGCCACGCTTTAATACATTTCCACACTTGGTTAAAGTCAACAGACTGATGCACGAGCGCCTGATGGGATTATACGGATCAGGAGCCTTTAAAGCATGGCAGAAATCAATAATAGTCTGATATCCAGTAATGTTGAAAAAAATTAAAAAATGCGCAAGGCAATGTATTTGTGCTTGTTTTGTTGAATTATTTAATTATAGAACAGAACAGAATTCATGCATTTCCAGCCTTTAAAGCCATTAGTTTTGGGAATATGTAGCCCAGTATCTGTAGTTTAGAACTGTGGTATTAGTAATAAAACCAGATGAACCACAGTGGTTGGATGTTAAGTATGACCTTTAGAAATTGTAAGTACAACTTCCATTGCTGGAAGCATTTGCCTCTAATATAGACTGCTATATTTGATATAATTATACTGTTCATATAATAGATTTTGAGTTTGAGTACTGGGAAATTCTGCTGTCTATTTGATTCATGCAGGTTTCTTTATTTTCAGCAGAAAATTGCAGCACTAATCAGAAAAAGTTCAACTCAGGGCACTTTTATGTCCCGGGGTTTATTTTGGATTAAAACTAAGAGATTTCAGTCTTTTCTCCTCTTGTTATAAGATTAGATTAAAACTTTTTTAATCATACATTTTAATAATCATTTATGCATTTGCTTTGTGTAAAATGCATTTTATTTTATTGTTTTACTCTCATCCAAGACCTAGATGTTCACTTTTAAAATATGAACATCAATCATAAAAGTATAATTATATTTTAAAACATAACATGATAATCTTCAATTTATTTTTTAAAACGCGTGAAATTAACAATTTCAATTTTATTTATTTATATATGTATTTGACCTTTTTCAGATTTTCTCTATATGTGATACAGTTATGCATTTATTTATTTATTTATCTAAAAACCAGTTTGTTTTTTCCCATCAGTTGTCAAATTATGCAAAGGGAAGATATTTTTTGCATGAATCTAGAATGTGTAAAACAGTCTTAACAAGACAAATGTTATTCTTAAGATGTCATTACCGCCACAGAATTTCTAAATGCATGTGTGTATAATATTATTTAAATATATATATATATATATATATATATATATATAGCGAGAGAGGAATATATATATATATATATATATATTTACAGAATATTTATTAATAAAAAACATGAGGTGATGAAAATTACATTTGCTGGTTCAGAAAATATATATAGAGAGTATTTATTTATTTATTTATTTATTTATTCATTCCAGAATATTAATTAAAAAAAATGATGTGATGGAAATGGATTTTTTTTTTAGTCAGCTGGCTATACAAAAGTGTAAGAATATTATTTACGTGCATTTATAATTGTACAAAATAGCCTTAAGACACATTTTATGCTTAAAGTGGAAGTGAAGCAGTCAGTTAAGTTCACATTATTTATTAAAGTGATTTCCACTGTGATTAAAAAATATATAACAAACATGATTAATATAACCATTTTAAAGAAAAAGGATGTTTTGTTATAGCTTTTGGAGCAAGGGTGCCGCCATCTTGCAGTACCACCGCGTGTGACGTCACGGGGTTGGTTCGCTCCGATGACCAGTGAAGTAATGTAAGCATTTCTTTACATTTTGAACGCACGAATGTTATTTTAACACACAAATAATTTGGTTTTCACCATAATTTGGATGAATATTCAACATCAAACTGTCTATATGCTGAGTTTTGATCGTGGTATCCCAAATATTGTTTTCATAATGCGAGGCGCAACTTGATGTAAACAAACAACATACAGTATCATTCATGTCGCATTTTATTGTTATGTCAGACCATTCAGACATATTTGCATTACATTGACTGGTTCACCAGTTGTATGTATCATATTTTAGTTCACCTGCGAATAGAATTACCTCTCCTGCTGTTAACAGGACGTAGTGTTTAACTAATCACCGATCTGAACGATCGGGCCAGTGCTGCTTCCTCAATAAAGTTTATCATTCTCATGTGTTTCAAGCCTTGTCAGTTTAAATATTAAAGTGTTTTAAGCCATTCAAGCAGAAGACAGCACGAAATAAATTTCAATGCGGTACTTGTGCTGCATTCACGTGCTATCAGAATTGTCGTAAATATGAGTTTCCTAGTCAGAAATTGGCCATATATGGCCTCTCAAGGCCGTTCATGTCCAATTTCCGACTAGGAAGCTCGTATTTACAACAGTTACAATAGCACGTGAATGCAGCATTGCACATCATTTCTGAAAGAGATTTAAATGTAAATGAGTATTGTTTCCGATCCGCACTTTACCCCAGACCAGCAGGTTCACGACTTCTTCAACCCCTAACAGTATTACCGCTTGGCCCCATCGCCGTATCGGCTCAAATGCATAGGTAATTGCACTTATTATGGACTCATCAGTGCTTTCAAGTACATCTTCCTCCATTTCAAAACATTCGTGCATATAAAATGTAAAGAAATGCTTATATTACTTCACTGGCCATCGGAGCGAACCAACCCCGTGACGCCACACGCGGTGGTACTGCAAGATGGCGGCGCCCTTGCTCCAAAAGCTATAACAAAACAACATTTTTTCTTTAAAATAGTTACATTAATCATGTTTGTTATATATATTTTTTTATTACAGTTGAAGTTATTTTCCCAAATAATGTAAACTTGACTGACTGCTTCATTTCCACTTTAAAATGTCATTACCATCACTGAATTGTAAAATAAACCGATAATGTGTAATGTGATGGAAATGACATTTCTTGGTTCATAAAAATGACAGTCGGAGCAGCAGGACAAATGTTGTAAGATGTGGCATCTGGAGGCCTGGTGAGGATGCAGAAATCACATATTGACTTGTGCGTGTCACGGTTTATTCTGAGAACATCACCTTCTGCAGCTGAGCAAATATAGTCTGTGGTGTTCCTGTTTACAGCGTGTGTGTGTGTTTGTACTTTGTGATGACCAAAAGACCGCACAAAGATAGTAAAACTAGGAAAGTTTGTCTTTGTGGGGTCCTTAAATCGTACCCCACAAAGACATGACCTTTTATATAAGACTATAAGATGACTAAATATACTATCATCCAAATACACCAAACCTAAACCTACCAGTCACTAAAACCTATCCCTAAATCTACCAGTCACTCAAAACATTCTTATATTTAGATATAAGAATGTTTTAACATTCTTATATATAAGAGTGTTTTAACATACTTAAAACGTTTGAACATTCTTATATAAGAATGTTATATATAAGAATGTTAAAACACGTTATAAGAATGGTAAAACACTCTTATATATAACGTTACATATATATCCAACTAAAGGACCCCACAAAGTACTATATTTCTGTTTTTACTATCTTTGTGGGGACATTAGGACCCCACAAAGTAGTATAAACAAGGGTGTGTGTGTGTGTGTACTTGTTTATGCTACATTGTGGGGACCAAATGTGACCCTGGAGCACAAAAGCAGTCATAAGTAGCACAGGTATATTTGTAGCAATAGCCAAAAATACATTGTATGGGTCAAAATTATCCATTTTTCTTTTATGCCAAAAATCATTAGGATATTAAGTAAAGATCATGTTCCATGAAGATATTTTGTGAATTTATTGTGAAATATATCAAAACTTAATTTTTGATTAGTAATATGCATTGCTAAGAACTTCATTTGGACAACTTTAAAGGTGATTTTCTCAGTGTTTTGATTTTTTTGCACCTCAGATTCTAGATTTTCAAATAGTTGTATCTCAGCCAAATATTGTCCTATCATAACAAACCATACATCAATGGAAAGCTTATTTATTCAGCTTTCAGATATTGTGTAAATCTTATGACTGGTTTTGTGTTCAATGGTCACAAATGTCTCCACAAGGATAGTAAAACCAGAAATTTTTGACGAGGGAAAAAAATTATTAAAAATACTAAATGATGTTTATCTGAAAGTGTAACAGAGCAAACAGGTTTTCTGTAAGGGTTAGGTTTAGGGGTAGGATTGGGTGAGGGGATAAAAAATATCATTTGGTCAGTATAAAAACAACAGAAGTCTATGGAAAGTCCCCACAATTCACAGAAACAAACGTGTGTGTGTGTGTGTGTGTGTGTGTTTGCAGGAGCCAGTGGTCACCGCTCGCTTCAATGCTCTGAGTCCAGGCACTCGTGTGGGTGGGATGTTTTACAAACCTGTCGAGCAGTTCATTCTTCCCAAGGTGACACGAAGAAAAAAGAGCATTAATAGGAATCCACCTACTCTAATGACTAACTAGTGTTTAAACATCATTACTGTGGTTGAATGCTGAATAACACGTTACTGCCGCTGCTGATTTCACTCACGCTGGAGGATGTGATGTTTGTGAACTGGTCTTCATCTGCAGGGTTTTGAAGGAACTCTTCTGTGGGAGGCTCAGGATTCGACAGGCCTGATGTCTGTCAACACGTCTGCGGTCCACCTGAGTAACGGCGGAGGGGTTCTCAACTTTGGATCTGTGAGGGAAACAACATCTCTTCATTTGCTTGTATTACAGCAGACAGTTTAACATGAAGTATGCTTGAATGTGCAAAAACATCCCACTGTGATGCTGAAGGTGTTCTGGAGGGTTTCTTAATGGTGTGTTTCACACAAAAATTAAAATTTGCTGAAAATGTGCTCACCCTCAGGCCATCCGAGATGTAGCTGAGTTTGTTTGTTCATCAGGTTTGGAGAAATGTAGCATTCCATCACTTGCTCACCAATAGTGGTGTGGATTACTTGTGGATTATTGTGATGTTTTTATCAGCTGTTTGGACTCTCATTCTGACGGCACCCATTCACTGCAGATGATCCAATGCTGAGACAGTGATGCAATGCTACATTTCTCCAAATCTGATGAAGAAACAAACTCATCTGCATCTTGGATGGCCTGAGGGTGAGCACATCTTCAGCAAATTTTCATTTTTGGGTGAACTGCTCCTTTAATGGCTAAAATGATGAGTCTCTGTGATATTCTGGTCTGTAGAAATGGCATGTCTCTCTTTTACAAATCCAAAGTTTAGTATTTTGAACAAACTTCTAACCCGAAGTAACACTTCACATTTAAGCTTTCTTTTCAGCAGTATCTTTAATGGTTATTTTCTGTTTTTTCTTCAGATAGAGGAGGGAACGTTGCCTCACAGGAGCGCTTTGGGCTTCCCGGGCTTAGCTGGAGGATTCACTTTTTCAGTATACGGTACGATAAGATGAATTATGTAGTGTATGTGTTCTGTGTGATTCAGACTTGTGTTTTGATGATCAATAAATTGATGGATTTCAGCATTGTGACACCAACTTCATGAAACAGAAATTAATATATACTCTACCATTCAAAAGTTTGGGTTGGTAAGATTAAAATGTTTTTAGAAAAAGTTCTGCTCACCAAGACTGCATTTATTTGATCAAAAATACAGTAAAAACAGGAATATCTTATTAATAATCTTTTATAATTTAAAATAGCTGTTTTCTATGAGATTGTATGTTAAAATGTAATTTATTTCTGTGATCAAAGCTGGATTTTCAGCATCATTACTGCAGTCTTCAGTGTCACATGATCCTTCAGAAATCTAATATGCTGATTTGCTGCTCAAGAAACATTTCTGATTATTATCAATGTTGAAAACAGTTGTGCTGCACAATATTTTTGTGGAAACAGTGATACATTTTGTTTTTCAGGATTCACAGATGAATAGAAAGCTCAAAAGAACAGCATTTATTTGAAACAGAAATCTTTTGTAACATTATTGTGATGAAGAGTCTGAAACGTTTGGATCCATTTGCGATAATACTTTAATAATAATTAACAGGCAGGGTCAATCCAAAATCAAGAACAGATACAGGGCTAAGGTCAGGGCAGGCAGCAGAGAATCAAAGACGATAAGGCAGGCTCAAAAGGGTCAGAAGGCGACAGGCAGACAATCAGAGATCAATAAATGGTCCTAGGTCAAAACACGGAGAATCAAAGAATCAGAAAAATGCTCAGAATTGTGGCCGGGGCAAACAAGACTTCACGTCAGCTGAGGAGAAGAGCACAGTTTAAATAGGGGTAGGAAATGAGGAACACCTGGGCAGGTAATCAGGCCAAGGCACGGGGCATGTGGGTAATGCAGTCCAAATGAGATTAGTACTCTGGTGAAGGTGCCCTCCGGTGGCGATCGGAGAGAGCCACAGAGGTGCGATTTGTGACAATTATAAATGTCTTTAATGTCACTTTTAATCAATTTAATGCATCCTCGATGAATGAAAGTATTAATTTCTTTCTGAAAAAATCATACTGACCTCAAACTTTGGAACCGTAGTGCTAGTTATTAGAGCTGAAAAAAAAACATCTCTGTGTTTTCAGCTTTTTGATGATATTCAATATATCTTCATATTCGTTTGTTCTGAAATGCTTTAAAGAGTGATTTATTTTCAGTCAGAGGAACCATTATTTCAACTAAACACTCAGTGTAGCCAAATAGCTATAAATGTTTAATGCAAGAAATAAAACCGCACAAATCTGGTTAAAATAAGGCGTATTATCTATATACCATTTTTCATGAAATGAATTTAATCATTGTAATTTATATGCATCACCGTAACACTCTTTAAGAAACCAAATAAAAAGTGCATCAAAATTATTGTGACAAAATCATATTGGATGTTCATGTAGCATAATTCACCAGCAAAATCATGAGGAATATATTGTGAGAATTCCACATTGATCCATTTGCTCCAGCATACACCCCCTGACAAAAGTCTTGTCGCCTATCCAAGTTGTAGGAACAACAAATAATAACTTGACTTCTAGATGATCATTTGGAATCAGAAGTGGCTTATATGAAAGGTAAAGGCCTCTAGATTACGCTTATTTTACCAAAATAAAATCTTATCATGCCTTGATTTTTAATTACTTAATTAGGACAGAAAGGTCAGACTTTGCTTAGACAAAAGTCTTGTCACTTAACAGAAATAATGTACAGTACAGAACATAAAGTCATGGTGCAGTGGAAAAAGAATTAATATTGTGTATGACTCCCATGAGCTTGGAGGACTGCATCCATACGTCTCGGCAATGACTCAAATAACTTATTAATAAAGTCATCTGGAATGGCAAAGAAAGCATTCTTGCAGGACTCCCAGAGTTCATCAAGATTCTTTGGTTTCATCTTCAATGCCTCCTCCTTCATCTTACCCCAGACATGCTCAGTAATGTTCATGTCTGGTGACAGGGCTGGCCAATCCTGGAGCACCTTGACCTTCTTTGCTTTCAGGAACTTTGATGTGGAGGCTGAAGTATGAGAAGGAGCGCCATCCTGCTGAAGAATTTGCCCTCTCCTGTGGTTTGGAATGTAATGGGCAGCAAGAATGTCTTGATACCTCAGGCTGTTGATGTTGCCAACCACTGTGCAGATCTCTCGCACGCCCCCATACTGAATGTAACCCCAAACCATGATTTTTCCTTCACCGAACTTGACTGTTTTCTGTGTGAATCTTGGGTCCATGTGGGTTCCAATAGGTCTTCTGCAGTATTTGCGACGATTGGGATGCAATTCAATAGATGATTCATTGGAAAAATCAACCTTCTGCCACTTTTCCACAGTCCATCCTTCCTGCACGCTGTGGACCTTGGCAAATGCAACTCGATTTTTTAGTTTGTCTTCTGTTTAATGCTGGTTTCTGAGCACTAATTCGGCCATTGAGACCACTGCGTGAGAGAATTCGACAAACTGTTCTTGTAGATACAGGGGTTTCTGGTGACCAGTTGTTATGTACAGTAGCTCTGCTGCAGTTGAAAAAGGGCTGGCCCTGGACTGTCGAACCAACAAACGGTCCTCTCGAACAGTTGTCTTACGAGGTCTGCCTGACCTGGGCCTGTCATGAACTTCACCAGTTTCTTTAAATCTTTTTCTTATCATCTCCACTTGACGTTTAGATACATTAAAGATGTCTGCCACCTCAGCAGGAGACTTGGTCTTCAGGCTCTTGATGATCAGCACTTTGGTCTGTGGTTGAATCTTTGGCATGCTCTCAGAGGTCAAGATGCATTTCAAATGAAGGTTGGGTGTGCTGGGGTTCTTCTTCTACACACCTGGGAATGTGTTAATTACAGTATTTGTCACAGGTGACGCTCTAATCTGTGATTGGTTGAATCCTTTAAAGATGTGACAAGACTTTTGTCTACGCAAAGTCTGACCTTTCTGTCCTAATTAAATAATTAAAAATCAAGGCATGATAAGATTTTATTTTGGTAAAATAAGCGTAATCTAGAGGCCTTTACCTTTCATATAAGCCACTTCTGATTCCAAATGATCAACTAGAAGTCAAGTTATTATTTGTTGTTCCTACAACTTGGATAGGCGACAAGACTTTTGTCAGGGGGTGTATTGCTTGTCATCTGTAGCAGTGACTCTCTGTCTCTCTCTCTCTGTCTCTCTCTCTCTCTCTGTCTCTCTCTCTCTGTCTCTCTCTCTCTCTCTCTCTGTCTCTCTCTCTGTCTCTCTCTCTCTCTCTCTGTCTCTCTCTCTCTCTCTCTCTTCTCTCTCTCTCTCTCTCTCTCTCTCTCTCTCTCTCTCCCTCTCTCTCTCCTTTTCCTACTGTGACTCTTTTTTCCCATTTGAAAGAATGTACTGGTCAACTGTTGGGAGTCCGAAGGTTTTTTTACTAATGATTTGAAGGATATGGGAGGAAAAGTTATGTATAAGTTGTTTGTTAAAGTGTTAAATAAAAACAAGTGAAATGGTAGAGCTGATACTCCTTGGAGAGCTTATTTAGGAGTTGATAATGAGACCAAACCTGTGTGGAGAGCGTTGACAAAGAGGGTAGGGGATTTGCAATGGAGAATCTTGCAGAGTATTGTGACTGTCAATGCTTTTATTTCAGTTGTCAATCCCAATGTAAGTGCTGATTGTCCTTTTTGTTTACAGAGGGAAGTGATTTTTCACTGTTTTTTAGATTAAGACTAAGTGGCAGACTAAGTGCTTTTTTTTATTTGTTACAAAGAATGTTCACAATGTTTGGAGAAAGTTTTGCAAACAAATGTTTATTCTTGGTTTTAAATCTTGTCAGAAGTGGAGAGTGAAATGTCAATTGCTAAACTAAATGGCCAGGCAAAAATGGCCATTTACTTGAGTAGAAGAAATAAGATTAGAAGAGTCTTCAGATTGTGATGTAAATACAGTTTTTGTCAGATTGTTGAAGGCCAGATTGAAAATTGATTTGGATTTTATGAATCTACAAATAATGTAGAAAAATGTATAAACATATGGTGTCTTAAAAATGTGCTATGTTGAGGAAAAGGGTTTTTTTGGGCTGTTGTTGAGTTAATTGAGGGATGTCGGTTTCTTTTTTGTTGTGCTTTGGAGATGTTGAACTGATTGTATTGTTTTTGTTTTAAAGCAATAAAGAGGTTTTGGCCCCTCTCTCTCTCAGATGTGCAGGCGTTGTCGGAGCTGCTGCGCGGGCGAGCCGGACGGCAGAGGATCCGCGCGGCTCAGCTCAGAGACGAGGACCAGGCCCTGCGGGAGGAGAGTCTCAGACATGGAGACATGGTGTTTGTGGACGTGGTGGACACCTACAGGAACGTGCCTTTAAAACTGCTGCAGTTTTATAAATGGTTAGTGCTGCACCCAATCACCTCTCAGACCTCGTTCTCCAGGTGTATTTTTGCAGATTTGTGAGAACTGGAGCTAAGAATAGTACAACAACTTTGCCATTTAACCTGCTAGTTGATTAGTGAGATTTAAGTATTTTTTAAAATAAATTTTTAATATCTTTAAGGGAGATGAATTTAGAGATGTTGTTATTATTATTATTATTATTATTGTTATTATACACATATGCATCAGGTTTATTTAGTTAACTGAAATTTAAACTGAAACGGTTACAATTATAACAAAAAATGTTTGTTACTTGATATAAAATAAATGTTAACTGAAATAAAATGATTGAAAATAAAAAATAATGATTAATAATTGATAAAAAATATTAAAATTATTTTAAAATTTTGCATTTTCATTTAGTTTATCTTAATGTACTTAAATAACAATGAAAAAATGAATGAAAACTAATAAAACTAATAAAATGACAAAAACTCAATGAAATGAAATAACAAAAATTACCATGAAAATGAATATATAAAAATAAAGACTAATTACAAATCATATTAATAAATATTAATTTATTAATATTAATGAAAACTATAATAGTATGTTAATGAAAGTTTGGAGTCAGTAGTTTTTTGTTTTTTTTTAAAGGAATTAATACTTCTGTTCAGCAATGATGCGATATATATAAATCTTTTCTAACAATTCAAATGTATTTACTGTCACTTTTAATCAATTTAATGCCTCCTTTCTGAATAATAAAAAAAAAAAAAAAAATTCTGTAAGACTATTTAATTAAACAGCATTACGTCATTCTGAAATGATTAACATTGTTAACATTGCCCATTGACAGAAATCTGCCTGTCAGTCAGTCAGTGTGGGGTTACTATAGTAACTGTGATTTCCTCAGGGTTTTTGTCTGTATACTCACTGTTGTGTAGATTGTGAATGTACTCAGTCGAAGCAGTTGGGGGTTTGTAAAGAAGCGTGTGAATTCCCTGTGTGAACAGGTCAGTGGGAAACGCTGACTTCAAGCTGCTGCTGAAGACAGATGATGATTGCTATATCGACGTGGACGCCGTCCTGCTGAAGACGGAGCACAAACGCCTCTCACAGAGCAGCCTGTGGTGGGGAAAGTGAGTAACGTCTGTCTCTGAATCCTTCTGCTCTCAGAATATATTATACCACATAATTCAGTACAGTAGAAGGAATTAGAAAGAGCAGAATGAGCCGTCTTAGAGTTATAGATTCGTCCTGACAGAAGTCTTTTGTTTGCCATAAGTTTAATTGCTCTAAATAAACACTTTAAACTTATATCAGTATAACTCATGCTTTTGGAAGTATCATAAAAGTTTTCAATGCAATTCTTTTTTTTTTCTTTTTTTTTTAAATATATGTTTTATATTACAGTGTAACAATCATTTTCTGGTAAAAGAATAATCAAAATAATGATTGTTTTTTAAAAATTATATACTTTTTAATATATTTTATATTAAAGTTTTACATATTTTATATATTTATGTATTCTTTATATATCTAAAAATTTTCTGGTAAAAAGAATCATTTGTAGAAAGAAAGTTAAATTATATTAATTTTATATATATATATATATATATATATATATATATATATATATATATATATATATAAAATATGTGACAATCATTTTCTGGTAAAAGAATTATTTATTGAAACGAAGTATACTTGTTATCTAAAATTAGAATTTTAAAATATAATTAATATTAAAGTTTTATGTATTTATATAACTTTTTTATATCTAAAAATATAAGTGACAACCATTTTCTGGTAAAATAATTTGTAGAAGGAAAGTATGCCTATTTTCTAACATTTTTTTTTTAAATATATTTTATATTACATTTTTTATATATTTATATATATTTTTAAAATTTCTAAAAATATAAGTGACAACCATTTTCTGGTTAAAAAGAATAATTTGTAGAAAGAAAGTAATCCTATAATCTAAAATTATGATTTTTTAAAATATATTTTATATAACAGTTTTATATATATTTTATATATTTATATATGTTTTTTTTAATATATATCTAAAATATAAGTGACAACCATTTCCTGGTAAAAAAATAAAAAAATTTGTTGTAAGGAAGTATGCTTGTTATCTAAAATTAGAATTTTAAAATATAATTAATATTAAAGTTTTATATATTTATATATTTTTTATATATCTAAAAATATAAGTGACAACCATTTTATGGTAAAATAATTTGTAGAAAGAAAGTATGACTATTTTCTAAAATTATTTTTTTAAATATATTTTTTATTACAGTTTTATATATTTTATATATTTCTATACATTTTTTAAATATCTAAAAATATAAGTGACAACCATTTTCTGGTAAAAGAATAATTTGTTAGAATAGGAAATATGCTTGTTATTTTTAGCTGAAAATATCAGTTGTTAAATATATATTCTATATTTTTTTTATAACTTTTTTATATATTTTATATATTTATTATTTTTTATATATATATATATATATATATATCTAAAAATATGACAGCCTGTTTCTGGTAAACAAATAATTAGCTTTGTTTATGTGTATCACATTCATCAGAGAAAAGCTTCAATCTCATTATTTGTGTGTCTTCTGGCCGTTGCTCATCAGTTTCAGGCAGAACTGGGCTGTGGATCGTGTGGGTAAATGGCAGGAGCTGGAGTACGCGAGTCCAGCGTATCCGGCCTTCGCCTGTGGATCTGGATATGTGGTGTCCAGGGATCTGGTGGAGTGGCTGGCCAGCAACGCTCAACATCTCAAAGCTTACCAGGTCCTGTCCTATTCTCTCCTCATCTCCTCGTTTTACCTACAGATCAAAATATGATGACCTTCTTCAAAACACAAAAGCACTGTTTGTTGGAATTGGCCAGCATGCAGCTGTATTACAATAAAAAACTCCTTTGAACTGAAATTCATAATAGCAAAGACATGCGTGACACCATCAGCAGCCCGTTGATAAGTGATGATTTCTTTTCCTAGTGGAGTAATGATTCGATACCGTCTTTTGTTTTCCCTCTCAGAGTTTAGCAAAGATGAGATCAATGCTTGCAGATATGTCAGTAATGATTTCAGTCGCTGTGAATATCACACATTTGTTCTGGATGCTGAGTCTCTAATCCGTTTGTCACTGAACCAAGAGAAATGCAGCTAAATGGGATCATCTGCTGAATTCATTCTCATGACAGATACAGTAGGTTTATGAGGTTTTTCAGCATGTTAATGTGTGTTTTTCAGGGTGAGGATGTGAGTATGGGCATCTGGATGGCTGCCGTCGGGACTCGCAAATATCAGGTGAAAAAAGAAATTCATTTTCAGCTGCACACCTTCAGAAACCAACTACTGCTTTGATCAGTATAATCAAAGGATTTTTTTTTTATTATTATGGGTTTTATATATCATTAATTAATATATTTAAAATTAATTAATGAATTAATATGTATGTAAAATCAAAAACATACATTTATCAAAAACACAAATGCTGAAAAGAAAAAATATATATATATTTATGTATTGAATAATTTATATAGAATCTATAAATTTATGTAAAATAAAAAAATTTAAAACATTAAGACATTATGAACAAAAATACTTATATACTGCATATTGCTATATATATACCCCATATATATATATATATATATATATATATATATACACACACACACATATATACTTATTTAATAAAATATTTTTATATTTCTATACTATATGTACTTATATGTTAAAATAATATATTTAAATTAAACATTTATGAAGTCATTATGAACAAAAAAAAACATATTAAACTTATATGAAAATATTCTATACTTCTATATTTACATATGTACTTATAATATGTAAATTACACATTTATCAAGACAGTATGAACAAAAAAATATACTAATATAAAAATATACTCTTTCATATATACAGTGCACAGCATAAATGAGTACACCCCCTCTGAATAAATATAAAAGATGTATTTTCTTAATGATTACTAATATAATTCATGGAAAGATGGCAAAATTGAAATGTATTAAACATATACTTAATAAAACAACAAAATATATGCTAATATTTTCTGTAAGATAATTAAATTAGCCAATTTTGTTTAAATGAAGAATTGCAGAAATGAGTACACCCTAGATTTAATTCAGCAAATGTATAATATTCTAGTACTTAGTATATCCTCCAGAACTTTAAGTATACTGCTCTGACCCTTCTTGGCACTGAGTGTACAAGTTCATGACAAATTTTCACATCTGTCCTGTTTAACTCCTGGAGGATGACCTCCTTAAATGCTCTGGTCTTTAATGGGAAGTTGTGCTCAGCTCGTCTCTACAGAATCCTCCACAGCTGCTCAAGAGCGTTAAGATTGAGTGAAATACATGTCCACTGAAGGATTTTCACCTTGGGAGAATGAATATCTTCATTGTCATGCTAAAAAAATGCCCAATAATGCAGGGAATGAGGGGAGGGTAGCATCTTCTGTTTGAAGTATTTGTATTATATCACACAGTAGTGTGTGAATTCATGACGCGTTGATAAAGCATAACTCCCTCACACCTTCAGCACTCATTCATCCCTATATAAGAGCTTTACTACCACTGAACGTCACTGTGGGTACCAAGCACTTCTCACTGTACTCCTCCTCTAGCAACAACAGAACATTTGGATGCTTTTGGATCCGAAATGATTGACTTGGTCTCTTGAGACCAGAGTATGGATTCCCAGAAGTCTCTATTTTGTAAATATGGGCCTTGGAAGAGGTTAAATGAGTTTATTTTGCTTTGGCTACAGTAGGTAATTCTAGTGGTGACAACAACCATGCATGTCACTTCTGCAGGCTGCGTCATACTCTGTGAGATAAAGTGTCAATCTTTTCATAGCGTTTGCCGGCTCTGAGACACTTGCATGTTATTTCTCCTGCTCTTTTTCTAGCAAAAATTCACTCATTACTAAACGAAAACTTAAAGTGAAGACCTGATTATTTCAGGAGCCTTGTCACAAGTCCATTGTTTTTGAATGTCGGTGCTACTTCTGCTATATTTTCACACTTAAAACAATAATTTGGTATTCCTCTTATAACATTTATGCTAAGAAATAAGTCAGCTGGCAGTTCTCTCCCAAGTGGTTCCACTGCTGCCAGCATTAAGTCTGAGTATGATTCAGTGGGCTATATAATTCAATTCAATTCAATTCAAGTTTATTTGTATAGCGCTTTTCACAATACAAATCGTTGCAAAGCAGCTTTACAGGAAATTAAGCTTCTACAATATATTTATATATTGTAGAAACTTAATATATTTAACTTATGGCGAAATTTGGTAGTTCTGTATGTTGTCTGAAGGTAGGCTTCATCTGAGGTCCTCTGAGGGGTTGGCATCATCTCTTCTCAGGTGTTCTGGATCCAGACTGAAGCTTGTGTAAATCCTAGTTACCACGGGATGTTAATCCCGTGGCAGAAACAAATAGAGACATAATTAGCGTAGCTGCTGTTCCAACCAAGCAAAAATTATTTTTTCAATCCAAGCTAAAGAACAATAATGTGTGTTTGATCAGATATAACTGCAGTACAAGATTATGAGATGCATTATGTGAATGCTTGGCTAAAGAGATGTGTCTTTAATCTAGATTTAAACAGAGAGAGTGTGTCTGAACCCCGAACGTTATCAGGAAGGCTATTCCAGAGTTTGGGAGCCACATGTGAAAAGGATCTACCTCCTTTAGTTGACTTTGCTATCCTAGGTACTACCAAAAGTCCAGAGTTTTGCGACCTTAGGGAGCGGGATGGATTGTAGTGTGGTAGTAGACTAGTTAGGTACGCAGGAGCTAAACCATTAAGGGCCTTATAGGTAAGTAATAATATTTTGTAACTGATGCGGAACTTAATAGGTAGCCAGTGCAGAGACTGTAAAATTGGGGTAATATGATCATATTTTCTTGACCTAGTAAGGACTCTAGCCGCTGCATTTTGGACTACCTGTAGCTTGTTTATTGAAGATGCAGGACAACAAGTTAGCAGTGCATTACAATAGTCCAGTCTAGAGGTCATGAATGCATGAACTAGCTTTTCTGCATCAGAAACAGCTAACATGTTTCGTAGCTTGGCAATGTTTCTAAGATGGAAGAATGCTGTTTTTGTAACATGGGAAATATGATTTTCTAAAGACAAGTTGCTGTCTAATATAACACCCAGATTTTTGACTGTAGAGGAAGTAACAGTATATCCGTCTAGTTGCAAATTATAATCCAAGAGATTCTGTGTACTGTTTTTTGGTCCAATAAGTAATATTTCTGTCTTATCTGAATTTAATAGGAGAAAATTACTGGTCATCCAATCTTTTACATTTTTAACACACTCTGTTAGCTTAGATAATTTAGAAGTTTCATCTGGTCTTGTTGAGATATATAGTTGAGTATCATCAGCATAACAATGGAAACTAATCCCATATTTTCTAATAATATTACCAAGGGGCAACATGTATATTGAAAATAGCAGAGGACCTAGGACAGATCCTTGTGGTACTCCATATTTTACTGGTGATAATTGAGATGACTCCCTGTTTAAATAAACAAAGTGGAAGCAATCAGACAGGTAGGATCTAAACCATTTTAAAGCCTGCCCCTGAATACCCGTATAATTTTGTAATCGATCTATGAGTATGTCATGATCTATAGTGTCGAACGCAGCACTAAGATCAAGTAGAACTAGCAATGAGATGCAGCCTTGGTCTGACGCAAGAAGCAAGTCATTTGTAATTTTAACAAGTGCAGTTTCTGTGCTATGGTGGGGCCTGAAACCTGACTGAAATTCTTCATAGAGATCATTTTTTTGCAAAAAAGAGCACAACTGAGCAGATACAACTTTTTCTAAAATTTTAGACATAAACGGAAGATTAGAAATGGGTCTGTAATTTGCTAGTTCATTAGGATCTAGTTGTGGTTTTTTAATAAGAGGCTTAATAACCGCCAGCTTGAATGATTTTGGAACGTGACCTAAAGATATCGATGAGTTAATAATATTGAGAAGCGGTTCTTCTGCTACAGGTAACAACTCTTTCAGTAATTTAGTGGGTACAGGATCTAATAGGCATGTTGTTGGTTTAGATGCAGTGATAAGTTTATTTAGCTCTTCCTGTCCTATAGTTGTAAAGCACTGCAGTTTTTCTTTGGGTGCGATGAATGGAGCTGAAGTACTAGACGCTGCAGAATCTACATTTGTTATTGTATTTCTGATGTTATCTATCTTATCAGTGAAGAAATTCATAAAGTCATTACTATTAAATTGTGAGGGAATATTTAGATCAGGTGGCGTCTGTTTATTTGTTAATCTAGCCACTGTAATAATAAAAACCTTGGATTGTTTTGGTTATTTTCTATGAGTTTGCGGATATGCTCTGCCCTGGAAGCTTTTAAAGCCTGTCTATAATTGGACATACTGTTTTTCCATGCAATTCTAAAAACCTCCAAGTTAGTTTTTTTCCATTTGCGCTCAAGTTTACGAGTTTCTTTCTTGAGAGAATGGGTATTACTGTTGTACCATGGCGCAGTACGTTTTTCTCTAACCTTTTTCAATTTGATTGGCGCAACAGCTTCTAATGTATTAGAGAAGATAGTGCCCCTGTTGCTAGTCATTTCATCTAGTTCATGTGTATTTATGGGTACACAGAGCAGTTGAGATAATTCAGGCAGGTTATTTTTGAATCTATCTTTAGTGGTTGGAACAATAGTTCTTCCTGGACAATATAATTATAATTTAATATAATTAAATCTAGCGTATGATTAAAACGATGAGTGGGCCCGGTGACGTTTTGCTTGACTCCAAAAGAATTTATTAGGTCAGTAAACGCAAGTCCTAACGCATCATTTGTATTATCAACGTGAATGTTAAAATCTCCGACAACTAGCGCTTTATCAACAGTAACCAACAGGTCTGAGAGGAAATCTGCAAATTCTTTTAAGAAATCTGTATACGGCCCTGGCGGTCTATACACAGTAGCCAGAGCAAGAGATAGGAGAGATTTCTTTTGCATATCTGACAGTGTAACATTAAGCAGAAGCAATTCAAATGAGTTAAACCTGTATCCTGTTTTCTGGGTAACATTGAGAATATCACTATATATCGTTGCAACACCGCCGCCACGACCAATCTGACGGGGCTCATGCATATAACAGTAGCTTGGTGGAGTAGACTCATTTAGACCAATATAATCATTTGGTTTGAGCCAGGTTTCAGTCAAGCAGAGCACATCAAAACTATTATCTGTGATCATTTCATTTACAATAACAGCTTTGGGTGCGAGTGATCTAATGTTTAGGAGCCCAAGCTTTAAAAATTGCTTATGTTTATTTGTTTTGCATTTTTCTGGTTTAATCACGATCAGATTATTTCTAGATCCTGCATTAAATTTATATTTTGGCTTCACTGTTCGGGGAACAGCCACAGTCTTTATCGATTGGACAGCAGAAGTATTTCTATCATTTAAGTGGGTAGAACAAAAGTCATCATAGCAGTTATTTGAGAATGGGCTTACTAGTCATATGGAGCGTAGAGTCCCGGAGATGTTGTCCTACAGGAGTTCTGCTCCGACTCTGCTGGGGTGCAGGCCATCAGCGCGGAAAAGCCTAGGACGCTCCCAGAAAAGATTCCAATTAATAACAAAGAGCAGTTTCTGTCCTTTACACCATGACAATAACCACTCATTTAAAGCAAAAAGTCTACTGAACCTTTCGTGTCCTCGTCGATACGTGGGAAGCGGTCCAGACACGATGATCGTCGCCGCGGGTGAAGCGCTGCGCACCGTCTCGATCAGGCTCCTGAAGTCCCTCTTCAGTGTCTCCGTCTGCCGCAGCCTGGTGTCGTTCACCCCCGCGTGCAGCACGATCGCGCCGATGCTCTCGTCGTCCTTCAGGATCGCGGGTATCTGCGCAGAAACATCGAGAACACGAGCGCCAGGGAAACAGTGAGTGTGTGCTTTACCTTCAGCTAACGTAGCACGGACGTGCCGTACGATGGAGTCTCCGACGATCACAGCGTCGCGGTCCGTCTCGCGGAGGGGAGCGAAGCGGTTCCGGGTGGAGATCTCGAAGACCGGAGGCGGTGGAGGGGGAGAGGTCCTCGCGCGGGGCCTGGCTCGCGTCTTCCGCTGCTGCTGCACCCAGGGTCCGTGGTGTCCCGGCGCTGGAGTGAAGGACATCTGGGAAGATCGCGTCCTGGGTCTGTGCAGAGAAACACACGGAGTAGAGGTGGTGGGAGTGTTAGCGGCGCGCTGTATACTTACCTCGGACTTGTGAGCGTCAGCCCGGGATGTTTCCAGCGCGGCTCTCCGCTCTCTCAGCTGGGCCTGCTTCTCCACCAGCTCGCGGATCTGCTTCTCCACGGCCTCCAGCTCCAGCTGCACCGAATGCAGCTCGAACGTGTCCTCGCCTGCACTCAAAGGTAGACACACATCCGCCATTAAAGCAAGTAGCAGTGAGTAAAACGATGGTAATGTGTGTGAATAGAGTATTAGCAATGGAAGCGAGATTAGCGGCAACCTTCCTTGGTTGCCGCTAATGCAACCACGCTGGCGATGCTAACGGGCTATAAGCTAATAGCGGACTCTGGAAATCAAAATAAAACTAGTGATAACAAGGCGCTCTGATTGTTTTTGTTGTAGAATACGATAGGGTATATATTCACACGTTATAGAAACGAAAATGATGGTGTATAAAATAGATTTCAGGATTAGAAAATAGACGATAAAGAATTAACTTGACGGAGCTCAAACTCAAAACACGCAGCAGCAACAAACAGGAAGTCAACACTTATATATAACACTTTTATATATAAGTTATATATAAGTCAACACTTAGATATAACACTTTTAATTGTCAGGAAATTACTTGTCTTTAGAAGTTTTGGTTCAATATACTTACCTGTTGATCAAAATTAGCCTTAAACCTATACACTTTTTCTTTTTTTTTAGTTTTATTTAGTAACTTTCAGGAGAGTGTACTCATTTTTTCAACACAACATTTTATCACTTTGATAAGAAAGTCTTATTTTGCTGAATAATTTTGACATTCTTCTTTGGTAATTGATCAAGCAGGCTTGTTGGAACATTATATCTCCAAAGAACCCTAACATGTCATATACAGTGCCTTGCGAAAGTATTCATACCCCTTCATTTTTTTCACGTTTTGTTATGTTGCTGCCTTAATTTTAAACTGCTTTTAAATTACTATTTTTCCACATCACTCTATACTCCATACACTGTAATGGTAAAGCAAAAAACAGGTTTTTAACATCTTCGCAAATTTATTAAAAATAAAAAACTTAAATGATTCCATTGCGAAACCCTTATCTGGGACAGTTGGAATTTAGCTGAAGAGCATTCATATTGCTTGTAGATGTTACTACACTTAGAGTGGAGTTAACCTGTGGCAAATTCAATTGAATGGGTATGATTTGGAAAGGCATACGTCTTAATAAAAGGTCTAACAGCTGATAATGCATATCAGAGCAAAAACCAAGCCCTGAGGTCCAAAGAACTGCCTGTAGAGCTCAGAAACAGGGTTGCGTCAAGCCACACATCTGGGGAAGAGTTCAGAAAAAATTCTGCTTCACTGAAGGTTCACAGAAGCATGTAGTCTCTGTTACCCTTAATGGAAGATGTTTGAAACAACCAGGGCTCTTCCTAGAGCTGGCCTCCTGAACAAACTGAGCAACTGATGGAGAAGGGCTTTGGTTGGTGTGGTGACCAAGAACCTGATGGTCACTCTAGTTGAGCTCCATGATCATATGTGGAGACAGAAGAAACCTACAGAAGGACAAACATCACTGCAACACTCCACCGATCTGGGCTTTATGCCGGTGTGGCAAGACTCAGTCCTCTCCTCAGTGAAGACACATGAAAACACACTTAGAATTTGCAAAAAAGCACCTTAAGGACCCTCAGACTGTGAGAAACAAGATTCTCTGGTCTGATGAACCTCAATTCCAATCATCATGTTTGAAGGAAACCAGCTCTGCTCATCACCTGCAGAGTACCGTCCCAAAAGTAAAGTGTGGTGGTAGCAGCCTCATTCTGTGGAGCTGTTTTTCAGCGTCAGGGACTGAGGGACTCGTCAGAGTAGAAGAAAAGCTCAATGCACCAAAATATTGAGATAGCCTTAATGAAAACCCAGTCCAGAGCATTCAGAACCTCAGACTGGGCAGAAGGTTCACCTTCCAACAGGACAATGACCCTAAACACACAGCAAGAGTAGCTTATAGACAACTCTGTGAATGTCCTTGAGTGGCCCAGCCACAGCCTGAGCTTGAACCCAATCAAATATTTCTGGAGAAACCTGAAAATGTGCATCTGCCCCCGTCCAACCTGACAGAGCTTGAGAGGTGAAGAGGTGAGGAGAAGAATGACAGATAATAGCCAAATGCTGATGAGCAAAGCTTGTCGCATCAAACAAAAAAGGCTTGAGGCTGTAAAGATGCTTCAGCTATATATTTAGTTAAGGGTATGAATACTTATGCAATGTACTTATGTCAGTTTTTTATTTTTTAATAAATTTACGAAGTGACAATTCTGTTTTTGCTTTGTCAGTATGGTGTACGAAGTGTAGATTGATGTGGGAAAAACTAATTTAAAGGAGTTTAACATAAGGCAGCAACAAAAAAAAAAAACAACATAAAAAAATGAAGGGGTATGAATACTTTCGCAAGGCACTGTAAGTAAAGAGTAATTGCTGAATTTGTTAAGGTTTAGAGGGGGTGTACTCATTTATGCTGTGCACTGTATATATATATATATATATATATATATATATATATATATATATATATATATATATATGGTATGTTTCTTTTTCTTGCCATTACTTTTTGTGTATAATGCCTTGGCAATATTATATGTAAAGACAATCATGCCAATAAAGATATTGAGTTTACATTTATGCATTTGGCAGATACTTTCATCCAAAGCAACTTGCACTTTGACTTGCAATTCATGGATTCCCTGGGAATGGAACCCATGGCCTACAGTAATGCTATAGAATTAGAATAGGTTGTAATGTAGCATGTGTTTGTCAGGATTCAGGCTGGCTGTGTGAGAAGGATTGTTACGTGGACATGCTGTCGTCGCCGCAGCACTCGCCGCAGGAGCTGCGCTCGCTCTGGGACAGGAAGAGGAAGTGCAGCGATCCCTGCGGCTGCGCCTGGACCCAACACTGACACGCACCATTCATGTCAAGCATGTTCACATCGAGCTCTCAACTGACGGGTTTGAGATTTCTGCACTTGTTTTCTTGACATTTTCCCCCACACATCAATACGAGACACTAATTATGTTCACCCGTCCTTTATAAGCCCACTCTGTTATTGGTCGAATTCACACGCCGGTTATCTGATATTTGTAGATCCACCACCAGATGTCAAATAAACACAGGGTTTGAGATTCGCCAGGGCAGCTTTACCTGTTCTTCCTCTTGTTACCTGTCTTTCTGTCACTTGCGACTGCTTTGCATTCTGTTGCTGCGAGATCTCGAAATCGCAAAGCACGCAAATCCTTTTCACTGCTTTTATCTTAGCTGGAAGCCAAAATTGTTACACTGAAATGTTCATTTATGAACAATAAAACATTACAACAGGATGCAAATGTGTCTGTGTGCTGACAAATCAACATAGAGCAATTTCTTATGGCAAGACTCTACAGGTGAGAAGGGTTTAAAATGTCACTAAAAGATGTCACCATACTCCCTCAGTTGATTGTTTAAATATGCAAATAATGCATTATCTAATTAAGTATGCATTAATTTGCATGCATATCTAGAAGCAAAATCTGAGCATTGGAAAAACCAGGTTCAAAATTCATGTTTGATTTTGTTTACATTTTAGAGGTAAACAAAAGGTTTGGAATTTTGGAATCCTCTTTTTTTTATCACTCCATAAATCTAAAAATACTGTAAACAGCCAGAAAAAAACATACATTTCAACAAGTATATAAAATATGAACAAATCCATCTGTAAAACAATTCAGAATATACTGAAGATGATAAAACTAAAGTCTGGTGTATGTAAGTGTTAATGAAATAATAATAATAGTAATATTTTAATAAATAAATAAATCAAACAAGAACAGCTTTAAAGATATGTATTGTAATTGAACATTTTTATTAATGAATGAAATGTATAAAATCAAGTGACTGTTATATGAACAAACCCCTAAAATCCCTCAGAATATAGATATGGTGTATGTATTTTGGTGTATGTAAATGTTACTGAAGTGTAGAAAAAAATCATTTTGAGAAAACAGCCTTTAAACATAATTGTAATTGAAATCTTCAGATGCAAAGAAATAAAGTGCAATAACAAAATCAGGCAAATTTTATGTATGAACAAACCTCTCCATAAAAACCTTCAGACTATAGAAAGGAATAAAGCTGTAAATGTTGATGTATGTAGCAGCTGATATAGTGGAGAAAAAGCTCATTCTGAGAAAACAGCCTTTAAAAATAAGTATTGTAATTGAAATCTATAGACACAAACAGATAATGAATCTGTGTTTATAAAATAAACACTTAGAAGTGTTTTTGGATGTTGTCTTTCCACTAATCTAAAATATTATGGAAGCGCAATAGCCCAAAATTGCATGAAAAACGATGTTTTTTGTCTGTAACTAACAATTCTTGGAATTTGTAAGATTCTTGGATAAGTCGCTGGTGAACAAGTGTTTCATACTGTTGCTGTTATAAGCTATAAAAAAATCACTGTTGGCAGGAGGTAATATGAGGTTACAGAGCTGTAATGTGGTTTGTTTCATATTTAATGCGTCACTGCATCCAGATTTACCTCAAACACAGAAATATCAGCAGTGAGCTCAGTTCATGCTGCGTGCTGGTATTTGCAAAATATTCTCATCGTTTCTCTCCACATGGTGTCAAGAAATTATACAAAACTGAAATGAGATATGATGTTCGGGCTGGTTGTTTTTCACATCTCCTCTTTCCAGCGAACACCCTTTCATGGTATTCCCTGAATCATCTGGAAAGTAAAAAGATGTCTTCAAGAGCTGAAGAAACGACCTCAGAATAACCCGAGAGAAACCATTCATCTGTTTCTGTGTGTTATTCTCAGTGCTTTTAGTGAACGGATGGAGAGATGGGCGCTAAGAGCTCGTCCAGAAACTCTTAGCAGTTTTGACAACACAGGCCTCCAGTTTCTCTTAATGCAGATCATTTCAAGTTTAATGCCACCATCTGGAGTCAAAATTATATAATCCCATAATTCATTCCAAACGAATCCTGGCATGCTTTAAAATTCCAGCATTTTAAAATGCATTGAAAGTATATTAAATATAAAATGAAGAACTAGAAGTTCAAGACAAACTAGTGTGTTGGCTTTGAAGTCTAATGCAGTTTTAATACCTGAGCCATTTGAAGGTTCAAGGCCTCACTAGGAGGTTACTAGGCGGTTTTTGGATGTATTTTATAAGATTTTAATTTGTAGTAGAGGTCATAAGGTCTCATCACATTTGGGGAATTGTATCTGTCTGCTCTGTAAGAGACAATCTTCTGGAAAAGTCAGGTAATAGTTTGCTTCATTAGCAGATCAATCAACTCATCAAGCTGATTTGCAGCTGCAGCGAGTCTTTCACTCATCTGGATCATCCCCTCAAACATTGTGATTTCATTTCACATCGTGTAAAATGTTTAGTTTTAGTTCATAATGAGTGTGTGGAGATGAGAAGAGGCTGAGCTAATTCTAATGGTTTTTCAGGTGAGTTGCATCACTGGATCACTGAAGGCTTCAAAATCAGTAAGTAACAATATTATACCACCATATTGTGTTTGATATGAAAATAGACAATCCTGCTAAAACGCCATAATCATAAACACTCATTAGTAGAATCTCCACCACAATATACCTCATCAAGTCTACTTAGGCTGAATATAGCTTATTTTTATTGTTTGTTTAATTTTTAAGGTGTATTTTTTTTAATGTTTTAACAGCGAAATCATCGACTGACTCGTTTTCATTAATTCAATTCAATTCAATTCAAGTTTATTTGTATAGCGCTTTTCACAATACAAATCGTTGCAAAGCAGCTTTACAGGAAATTAAGTTTCTACAATATATTTATATATTGTAGAAACTTAATATATTTAACTTATGGCGAAATTTGGTAGTTCTGTATGTTGTCTGAGGGTATGCTTCATCTGAGGTCCTCTGAGGGGTTGGCATCATCTCTTCTCAGGTGTTCTGGATCCAGACTGAAGCTTGTGTAAATCCTAGTTACCACGGGATGTTAATCCCGTGGCAGAAACAGAGAAACAAATAGAGACATAATTAGCGTAGCTGCTGTTCCAACCAAGCAACAATTATTTGTTCAATCCAAGCTAAAGAACAATAATGCGTGTTTGATCAGATATAACTGCAGTACAAGATCATGAGATGCATTATGTGAATGCTTGGCTAAAGAGATGTGTCTTTAATCTAGATTTAAACAGAGAGAGTGTGTCTGAACCCCGAACATTATCAGGAAGGCTATTCCAGAGTTTGGGAGCCAAATGTGAAAAGGATCTACCTCCTTTAGTTGACTTTGCTATCCTAGGTACTACCAAAAGTCCAGAGTTTTGCGACCTTAGGGAGCGTGATGGATTGTAGCGTGGTAGAAGACTAGTTAAGTACACAGGAGCTAAATCATTAAGGGCCTTATAGGTAAGTAATAATATTTTGTAACTGATGCGGAACTTAATAGGTAGCCAGTGCAGAGACTGTAAAATTGGGGTAATATGATCATATTTTCTTGACCTAGTAAGGACTCTAGCCGCTGCATTTTGGACTACCTGTAGCTTGTTTATTGAAGATGCAGGACAACCAGCTAGCAGTGCATTACAATAGTCCAGTCTAGAGGTCATGAATGCATGAACTAGCTTTTCTGCATCAGAAACAGGTAACATGTTTCGTAGCTTGGCAATGTTTCTAAGATGGAAGAATGCTGTTTTTGTAACATGGGAAATATGATTTTCAAAAGACAAGTTGCTGTCTAATATAACACCCAGATTTTTGACTGTAGAGGAAGTAACAGTACATCTGTCTAGTTGCAAATTATAATCCAAGAGATTCTGTGTACTGTTTTTTGGTCCAATAAGTAATATTTCTGTCTTATCTGAATTTAATAGGAGAAAATTACTGGTCATCCAATCTTTTACATTTTTAACACACTCTGTTAGCTTAGATAATTTAGAAGTTTCATCTGGTCTTGTTGAGATATATAGTTGAGTATCATCAGCATAACAATGGAAACTAATCCCGTATTTTCTAATAATATTACCAAGGGGCAACATATATATTGAAAATAGCAGAGGACCTAGGACAGATCCTTGTGGTACTCCATATTTTACTGGTGATAATTGAGATGACTCCCTGTTTAAATAAACAAAGTGGAAGCGATCAGACAGGTAGGATCTAAACCATCTTAAAGCCTGCCCTTGAATACCCGTATAATTTTGTAATCGATCTATGAGTATGTCATGATCTATAGTGTCGAACGCAGCACTAAGATCAAGTAAAACTAGCAATGAGATGCAGCCTTGGTCTGACGCAAGAAGCAAGTCATTTGTAATTTTAACAAGTGCAGTTTCTGTACTATGGTGGGGCCTGAAACCTGACTGAAATTCTTCATAGAGATCATTTTTTTGCAAAAAAGAGCACAACTGAGCAGATACAACTTTTTCTAAAATTTTAGACATAAACGGAAGATTAGAAATGGGTCTGTAATTTGCTAGTTCATTAGGATCTAGTTGTGGTTTTTTAATAAGAGGCTTAATAACCGCCAGCTTGAATGATTTTGGAACGTGACCTAAAGATATCGATGAGTTAATAATATTGAGAAGCGGTTCTTCTGCTACAGGTAACAACTCTTTCAGTAATTTAGTGGGTACAGGATCTAATAGGCATGTTGTTGGTTTAGATGCATTGATAAGTTTATTTAGCTCTTCCTGTCCTATAGTTGTAAAGCACTGCAGTTTTTCTTTGGGTGCAATGAATGGAGCTGAAGTACTAGACGCTGCAGAATCTACATTTGTTATTGTATTTCTGATGTTATCTATCTTATCAGTGAAGAAATTCATAAAGTCATTACTATTAAATTGTGAGGGAATATTTAGATCGGGTGGCGTCTGTTTATTTGTTAATCTAGCCACTGTGCTAAATAAAAACCTTGGATTGTTTTGGTTATTTTCTATGAGTTTGCGGATATGCTCTGCCCTGGAAGCTTTTAAAGCCTGTCTATAGTTGGACATACTGTTTTTCCATGCAATTCTAAAAACTTCCAAGTTAGTTTTTCTCCATTTGCGCTCAAGTTTACGAGTTTCTTTCTTGAGAGAATGGGTATTACTGTTGTACCATGGCGCAGTACGTTTTTCTCTAACCTTTTTCAATTTGATGGGCGCAACAACTTCTAATGTATTAGAGAAGATAGTGCCCATGTTGCTAGTCATTTCATCTAGTTCATGTGTATTTATGGGTACACAGAGCAGTTGAGATAAATCAGGCAGGTTATTTTTGAATCTATCTTTAGTGGTTGGAACAATAGTTCTTCCTGGACGATAACGCGGAGCCATATAGTTAATATCAGTAATACTCAGCATGCACGATACTAGGAAATGGTCAGTAACATCATCACTTTGAGGTACGATATCTATGTCAGTAAGATCAATTCCATGTGATATAATTAAATCTAGCGTATGATTAAAACGATGAGTGGGCCCAGTGACGTTTTGCTTGACTCCAAAAGAATTTATTAGGTCAGTAAACGCAAGTCCTAACGCATCATTTGTATTATCGACGTGAATGTTAAAATCTCCAACAATTAGCGCTTTATCAACAGTAACCAATAGGTCTGAGAGGAAATCTGCAAATTCTTTTAAGAAATCTGTATACGGCCCTGGCGGTCTATACACAGTAGCCAGAGCAAGAGACAGGAGAGATTTCTTTTGCATATCTGACAGTGTAACATTAAGCAGAAGCAATTCAAATGAGTTAAACCTGTATCCTGTTTTCTGGGTAACATTGAGAATATCACTATATATTGTTGCAACACCGCCTCCACGGCCAGTCTGACGGGGCTCATGCTTATAACAGTAGCTTGGTGGAGTAGACTCATTTAGACCAATATAATCATTTGGTTTGAGCCAGGTTTCAGTCAAGCAGAGCACATCAAAACTATTATCTGTGATCATTTCATTTACAATAACAGCTTTGGGTGCGAGTGATCTAATGTTTAGGAGCCCAAGCTTTAAAAATTGCTTTTGTTTATTTGTTTTGCATTTTTCTGGTTTAATCACGATTATATTATTTCTAGATCCTGCATTAAATTTATATTTATATTTTGGCTTCACTGTTCGGGGAACAGACACAGTCTTTATAGCTTGGACAGCACAAGTATTTCTATCATTTAAGTGGGTAGAACAAAAGTCATCATAGCAGTTATTTGTGAATGGTCTTACTAGTCAGATGGAGCGTAGAGTCCTGGAGATGTTGTCCGACAGGAGTTCTGCTCCGACTCTGCTGGGGTGCAGGCCATCAGCGCGGAAAAGCCTAGGACGCTCCCAGAAAAGATTCCAATTATTAACAAAGAGCAGTTTCTGTTCTTTACACCATGACAATAACCACTCATTTAAAGCAAAAAGTCTACTGAACCTTTCGTGTCCTCGTCGATACGTGGGAAGCGGTCCAGACACGATGATCGTCGCCGCGGGTGATGCGCTGCGCACCGTCTCGATCAGGCTCCTGAAGTCCGTCTTCAGTGTCTCCGTCTGCCGCAGCCTGGTGTCGTTCACCCCCGCGTGCAGCACGATCGCGCTGATGCTCTCGTCGTCCTTCAGGATCGCGGGTATCTGCGCAGAAACATCGAGAACACGAGCGCCAGGGAAACAGTGAGTGTGTGCTTTACCTTCAGCTAACGTAGCACGGACGTGCCGGACGATGGAGTCTCCGACGATCACAGCGTCGCGTTCCGTCTCGCGGAGGGGGGCGAAGCGGTTCCGGGTGGAGATCTCGAAGACCGGAGGCGGCGGAGGGGGAGAGGTCCTCGCCCGGGGCCTGGCTCGCGTCTTCCGCTGCTGCTGCACCCAGGGTCCGTGGTGTCCCGGCGCCGGAGTGAAGGACATCTGGGAAGATCGCGTCCTGGGTGCACAGGATCTGTGCAGAGAAACACACGGAGTAGAGGTGGTGGGAGTGTTAGCGGCGCGCTGTATACTTACCCCGGACTTGTGAGCGTCAGCCCGGGATGTTTCCAGCGCGGCTCTCCGCTCTCTCAGCTGGGCCTGCTTCTCCACCAGCTCACGGATCTGCTTCTCCACGGCCTCCAGCTCCAGCTGCACCGAATGCAGCTCGAACGTGTCCTCGCCTGCACTCAAAGGTAGACACACATCCGCCATTTAAGCAAGTAGCAGTGAGTAAAACGAAGGTTATGTGTGTGAATAGAGTATTAGCAATGGAAGCGAGATTAGCGGCAACCTTCCTTGGTTGCCGCTAATGCAACCACGCTGGCGATGCTAACGGGCTATAAGCTAATAGCGGACTCTGGAAATCAAAATAAAACTAGTGATAACAAGGCGCTTTGATTGTTTTTGTTGTAGAATACGATAGGGGATATATTCACACGTTATAGAAACGAAAATGATGGTGTGTAAAATAGATTTCAGGATTAGAAAATAGTCGATAAAGAATTAACTTGACGGAGCTCAAACTCAAAACACGCAGCAGCAACAAACAGGATTACATTAGAGAAGCATTAAATATTTTATTATTATTATTCTTATTATAATTATTAATTTTTGTATTCCCAAACATTTGTGTGTGTGTGTGTGTGTGTGTCACATTTGACGTAAAATATTTACAGTCCCCCTGGGATTTTAAGTTACTACTTTTTTAAATTTAATAACATATGTTCTCGGACATGTCTTTTTAGATATCTATTTAGATTTATTTTACTTTAGTTTTCTATATATATATTTTATTTGTTTGTTTTTAATACTATTTTTGCACATTTTACATCGCAGTGGGAAATTTACGGGGGCTTGGAGAAAGAAAGAAAGAAAGAAAGAAAGAAAGAAAAACAAATGCAAGAGTATCAATATTGTATATCAACACTGATTTATTCACTGAATAAAATGATTATCATAATTACTTAATATTAAGTTGCTTACATTTTAGAGACAATATTGTATGTTTTTGCTCTATTTTTCCACAGAAAGAAGTTCCAAACAAAGAAAGCGCAAACAAAAAGCAGTGTTTAGTTACTGACTGAATGGTGTGTTTGAACGAATCAGTCTAATGAATGACTCAAATGACTCGTTCATTAAGACACTAGTGACTTACTAAAATATATGTTTTGGTTTCATAGTTAAAAGTATGATTTTATGTTTTTCCATTTCATATTTCTATATAGCTAAAAAGAAAAAGGAAAAAAAAAAAAAAGTAAATAAATAGCGCTCCTCAGATTTGAGGAATCATTTATGTCTACAGCACAACGCTGCAGGACAATTGCAGGCATTTATATAACATACAGAAACAGCACAACAAAAGAACCAAGCACAAACCAGCATAAGTGTAATGAGATGAATAAAACCTGACACTTATTGCAGTGTGAAATATCTCTATTCGCTGCTCTGCTCTGTTTTACAGTCACTGTAGCTGTTGCTTTTGTGTCTCTTGCGCCACTAAGTGGTTGATTTTGTTGTCATTTCATAAGAGGAAAGATCAGACCTGAAAATGCAACTGACTTGCAAAATTAGTAAACATTAGTACTGTATCAAGAATAACAGCTTTTCACTCATAATAAATATCCGAGCAGTGAATGCAAAACAACTCAATTATTCTTAATTAGAAGTAAATTCATTCATGCATGCAATAGATATCCACTCACAGGAGACTGAAGTGTATGAAAGTGTTTATTCACAGAATAGTTATTAAAAAACATCTAAAACAAAAAATTGCATATACAGGACAAGTCTGATAAACGCACACATAACCATATATTTGTTCAAAGGTGAAACCCAGTGACCTGTCAAACATCAAACGTGAGATCTCATGTCAATTCACTAATTCAGAGGTACTGAAGCATCAAGTGACGGATCCGTCTGTAATTCTTCAGTCACAAAAACCAAAAGCTGCTAAAATGTAAAAGGACATGAACTTGACTTGAGAAGTGTTAAAGCATTCACAGGTGAATGTAAGGCCTCATCACTGTCACAGCACCCGATACAACACACCTGATGACAACAGCATCAGCAAAACCACAGGACAAGGTTTAGACAATATCACCATGTTGCCTTTTGGGAAAGGTAATCATCTCTTATTTAATAATAATTTAATGAGAAATAAAATTCACAAAAAATATCCGTCACATTTCACCCCAAAATCGTAAGCAAATGTATGTATGTATGTATGTATGTATTTATTTATTTATTTATTTATTTAAATTTACTGTGAGAATATCATGCCAATTAAGAATATTCTGCCTCCAAATTCACATTATTGTGTGTCTTCTTGACATTTCAATTATTCACACTGATTATAGATTTTTACTATTACAGTAACCTAACTTTTATGCTGATTTAAACAAATTCAGGCAGTACAAGACATTTAAATATAAATACAAATAACAACAATAATAATTTCTCTAATAATACTTACTGTTTTAATAATAATATTTAAATTAGTTATTATTATTATTAGCATGAAAATAACTGTACAATGCAAAAAAAGGCTTCATTTTATTACAGCAAAATAATGTATTTGTTTTAATTTTGTGGTGGAATGACATTGTTTAAACGTTTATTTCATCTGACAGATGTTATAATAAAAATAATTTAAACAAATTCTAATGATTATTATTATTATTATTATTATTATTATAAATATTATTAATACTACAAATAACTGTCATGAAAATAGTAAAGAAAAAAGAACCATAAAATTGTCTTAATTTTCTTAAAGCAAAATAATGTATTTGCTCTGATTTTGTGGTGAAATGACAGACATCGTTTAAACATTAAATGTTTGTTTTATCTGACTGTTTATGGTTGTCGTTTATAATGAAGCAAGCCACATCTATCCACCATTAGATGCCGATTACACTACATTTTAATTTTAACAAAATATTGCCCAAATATTTGTAACTAAGAGGCCAGTAAAGTTCCAGTTACACTTCATATGTCAGTTACAATACCTTGAAATATGAACGAGACAAAACGACAGACTTTGTACTGAAGGAAATTGCTGTGGAGTGCAGTTTATTCACAGTGCAGAATCATCGTTTTGACTGTCCAGCCGAAGCTCCGCCCCCAAGCTCTTTTGATTGGCTGGTCGAAGCTCTGCCCCTAAGCTCCGCCCCCACACTCTTTTGATTGGCCTACCAAAGCCCCGCCCTCAGGCTCTTTATACATGCGACTCAAATGCTGCACCAAAGCCTCCAGTTCAGGATTCCCTCCGAGCTCAGCGATCAGTCCATAGGCTTCAGCTTCCAGATCCAGCAGCGTCTGACGAGTATAAGCAAACGAGCCCACCTTCTCCAGATAGTCCACGCAGTAGCGCTTGATGTCCACATTCTCCGTTCTCTGCCGCAGGATGTTCTGCACCTGCGTGCTTTCGGGACGCGACCAGATGGCGTGAATGGTGGGGAAGGAGAACTTGCCTTCGGTCAGGTCCTCGCAGAAGCTCTTGTTTTCGCTGTACTCTTTGGAGTTGAGATTAGCGTAGTCGTCTCGTATCTGGAAGAAGAGCCCCAGAGTGTCCAAAAGCGGCTTCAGGTCTGGTTTCCAGTCGGAGAAGAGCTGCATGAGGCCCACAGCGAGGCCGAAGAGGCCGCCGGTTTTCTGCAGAACCATGTGGCGGTACTCCGCTTCGCTCGGACAGGTGTAAGTGTCCCTCCAGTGGATGTCCAGGCCCTGGCCGCGGTGCAGCTCCAGCAGCTGACGGGTGAAGACGTGAACGGCCTCGGGGTGCTCTAGCGTCAGCACCTTCTCCAGGCCGAGGAAGTAGACGTAGTTGGCGGAGTTGATGACCGACGGCACGCCGTAGATGCTGTGGGCCACTGGGAAACCGCGCCGCAGGTTCGAGCTGTCTTCGATGTCGTCGATCAGCAGACTGGCGTTGTGCAGCATCTCAGTCACCTCAATTATCACCTGGGGAGACACACATAAAATCAAATGAAAATCAGATCTCAGAAAAATCAGATTTCAGAATATTCAGTCTACACTTAAATGATTCTCCAACACTGTTCAGTTTATTTAAAAAAAATCATTTTCATTTAACACCATTATGTTAGGTTTCCCATTTAAACAATTGCATTGTGTTAAACTGACTTGAATCAGTTGCGTTTTAGTTCAACTCAATATTTTCATTTTGAAAGAACGTTTCAATTAAGTAGGCCAAAAATAACATTTGACTCTTGTTCAGTTTACTTAAGTAAATGAAGTTAATCCAACACAATTCTTTACAACCACTTTACTTAATTTGAGTTGAGAGTACATAAATGATTTTACTTGTGTAACTAGGAAGTGGATTTCCCCTTCCCATCATGCTTTGCACAGGGCTGTATAAGGAGAGTAAATGTTGAAATAAAATTGTATTTTTAGGCTTTTTTTTTAAGATTATAAAATTGGGAGACTTGTTAATGTTTCCTGCTCTTTTATGTTTGTATTTAAAACAGTTTCTGGTATGTTAGTGTTTTGGGGGGTTACCAGTGTGGTAAAGTGTAGAGCATGTGCTTGGGTTGAGAAGTTGAGAAGTTGTTTTAATAAAAAAAAATGTAAAAAAAAAAAACTACTTTGGGCATGGCATGGATGTAAGAAAACCATCTTATGGCTATGCCTAACAAGTTGGCTAATGCCTCAAGTTAAGTAAATCTAAAAGTCGTGGCCTAATGGTTAGGGAGTTGGGCTTGTAACCTGAAGGTTGCGGGTTCGATTCTCGCACCGGCAGGAATTGAAGGTGGGGATTGTGAATGAACAGCACTCTCTCTGCCTTCGATGCCATGACTGAGGTGCCCTTGAGCAAGGCACCGAACCCCCAATTGCTCCCCGGGCGCTGGAGCAATGGCTGCCCACTGCTCCGGGTGTGTGTTCACGGTGTGTGTGTGTGTGTGTGTGTGTGTGTGTGCGTGTGTGCATTTGTTCACTATTCACTGCTGTGTGTGTGCACTTGGATGGGTTAAATGCAGAGCACCAATTTCGAGTATGGGTCACCATACTTGACAATACGTCACGACTTACTTACTAATGTATAATTTCTTTTTTTTTTGAGTGTAGAAGGATGTCTAATAATTTATTTTCCAGTTAAATGTTTTAGTTTGAGTTCAAGCATAAAAAAAAAAAATCACTTCATCAGTGTATCAGTTTCATTTAAACTATATAGTTGGCCCAACTCAGTTACATTTCATCGCATGAATTTGTGTTTCATGAGTTGGGGCTACACATATTTATTGGATGGAAATCCTGCCCTCAATTAAATTGAGTTCATCCAATGAATTATTTTTTTGAGTGTAAAGGTGTTTTACAGGGAGAAATAGAGTCAGAAATCAGTCAAGCCTCAGGTACATGCATTTAGCAGATTCAAGCTGGACAATAATACTGTATATTGCAATGCATTTTATCATTGCATTGCATTATATTACATTATATTATCAAAACATTGCATCACACTTGTGTTGTTAATGTACAATTACATAAAAACAGTACACTCACTTAAAGCGATATATATATTTATATACACACACACACACACACACACACACAGACAGACATACACACACATATGGACGGTATATCAAATCTCAAATGCCTGATTTTTTTTATTTCTATTTTAACAGTTATTAAATTAAATCAATTAAAATTAAGTTAGCAATTTAAAATATTAGAATATAATGCTACATAGTATTAATAAATACAGGCTAATCTAAAATGATATGCTTTTATATGCAACATTAATCAAATTTTTATGACAGCCAACTGCATTTAAAAAAAATAAATAATTAAAAAAAACTACTCAAGCTTTCATTTTGGAAGATAACAAGTGAGAATATTTGTAATCATACAATTTACATAATTTATTATTGGCAACTGTGCGAATTGATTTTAAATGATATTAATACATATGATTAACTTTATCTTAAGAATTAAAATATTACATTAATACTATTAAATTATATTTAATTAAAATATTTATCATACTTTGACAATTTATTTTTGTCACTTGTGCTAAAATGTTAAAAATATTAAAATCATTAAAAGTCATTAAATCATTAAAATATTTATTAAATATAATTGTCACTTCTGCTAATTTAATTTACAAGATAAAATAACAAATAAAATATTGCCTTAATACTATTAGAATTCCATGTAATCAGTTAAATATTAAAATAATATGATTAAATAGCCTAAATACACATGCACAAGTCTGAAAATGGTTTGATATCAACATATCAGTAGCACAGATCATTCACCCAAACAGCTGCTCAACTAAAATAACAAGCATTCTGCTCAAAACATCAGGGGTGTGGATGTGGTGATGTCTGTTTTGGAGCAAGTAACAATTTTGTTTTTTACTTTTTGTAATAACTTCCTGCGGTAGTGTGTGATTGATATGTGTGCAGTCATATAAAAGCTCACAGAAATGAATACTAGATGTAAACGGCAATCCGTCTCAGCAGAAAAGCTGTGGTCAGATCAGCAGAGATGGATGTAATCAGAGCACAGATCTGTATGTGACGGCCTGCAGAGGGCAGCAGCTGCTCACGCTGCACTAGATAGTGTTTACAATCAGGGTGTGTCTGAAATGCAGACTAACATCCCTGTGTATTTAGTGAAGGTCTTCGCAGACGCATCATGTCTCTAGATTTTCAAAGGAAGCAAATCTGAATGTGAGGTGCATAACTGCATCTTTGATTATTAAATGGTTTGATTATTGTAGGTGAAAGGTGCTCGACTGGAACTACAGAAACTTTCAGTTTGTTACACACAAATATGATAATCTTAGGCCTACAGAGAATATAAAAAGACACTAATAAATATAAAATTAAATAATGCTTAATGTTTTTAAAGAGATCTAAAATAATTATTTACAATTAAAATATTCAAAATAAATATGCATAATAAAATATACCTAATACCTAAATACCAATGTAATTTGTGTGCTAATTCATTTATAATAAAAAAAATATTAATAACAAAATCTTTAAAAAAAAAAAAACAAAAAAAACACTACAATACTATTAGAATTAGATTTTAATCAAACCAACAAAAACAATAAACTATTATAACAGTCAGTGTAGGCCAATTTAATAGTTTTGCTTATTGCAATTCTATAATAATAATAATAATAATAATAATAATAAATAAAACACTACATTAATACTATTAGAATTCTATTTTAATCAATTAAAATAAACATTAAACAAAATCAGTGTAGGCTAATTTAAAAGTTCCGTTTAATGCAATTAATTCTATAATAATAAAGAACATTAATTTTAATAATTAAAACACATTATTAGAATTACAATTTTATCAATCGCTTAAAATAATAAAATTATTATATCATAACATTAAACAAAGTCAATGTAGACCAATTAAAAGTTATTTAATGCAATAGCAATAAAACCTTAATAACCTACTGATGCTAAAAAAAAGTATTTATAATGTTAAAAAAAAAAAAAAAAAAAAAAAGTCAGTACTGCAGGGTTTTACACACACACAATAAATTTACAATAATTTTCTTTTAAGAATATAGCACAAGTGAGAAAATGCATAATATACAGTCAAACCAAAAACTATTCAGACACCAGATATAAATTTTTGATATTTTTTTTACTAGTGGGTGCAGCACACTATAGTTCATTTATGTAAGTGAGGATAGCAAAATAAAGTAAACTGTCATATTATACCCAAAAATTCTTCTTACAGTGGACTACCAGTAAAATTTATAAAAATGGCACCAAAAATTTGATTTGACACTTTGACCTGACCCTGTTTTGTTACATACCTTTCTATCAAAGTCATCTGACATTATCAAGATGAATTTGTTCTGACAGTTTAACTCTTGAGTTTGTCATATTTTATTACCATTTTCTAAATTATAGCGAATAAACTGTGATAATGTGAAGGTGTCTGAATAAATTTTGGTTTGACTGTAAATCTCACGTAACTATACAGTGTATCTAATTTAACATCATTAATTATTGTCACTTGTGCTGTATTCCTTAAAGGCAGCGTAATGTTCTTGATGAGTGAGTCTGCAGCTCTGATCAGCGCTGATAGGGAGCATGTGGTGAGCAGAGGGGAGGCTGGCTAACGCATTGACTCGTTAAAGTAATCAGCGCTGACACGCGGGTCGAGTCCTCAAGGTCTGTCCACAGCACTTTAACAGCACCTCAGCTGACCTCTGACCCACATACACTCACACAGACAGCAGAACAAACACGCTTTCACTGAGCGAGTAAACACACCTGTCAATCAGAAAAGTACAGTATATGTGCCTAAATAAACCCATGCAAAACTATTTAACCCTATGCATTTGAATTGCATATAAAAATCCCATGCATTTGGATTACACACTTTTAACAAAGTAATAAACTTAATGTGATGCATATTTGTCAGTCATGCATAAATCAATCAGGTCAGATTTATGTAATTGTGCTAATAAACTATAATCCATTGCATTTGAGTCTCAGATGTTTTAACCAATTAAATATTGCTTGTTCCACAGCTAGCCGTATTTTAACCATGTTCATACTTTTTAACTGAATACATTCAATTGTTTTCATAACAGATTTATGCTGATTGTAATCAAACTGAATAATCATTTTAAAATGCATTTAAATCAAATAGATGCAAATAGTTAAACTATGCCATGATTCTGTGATAAATCTTAACGGTTTCATTTATGTATAATTGAAATATGCATCAAATTAAGTTTTATTTTGTTAACCATGTTATTTTAGTATAACTGAGATACTATTAAATTTGTATCACTATTTTGAATGTTTTTATTTTCATATTCTGTTTATTTTAGTTTTTGTAAAAAAAAATTTGTAATTGTGTAATTTTTAGTATTTTTTTCTTTTTTTATTAATTTATTTTTTATTTGTATTTTAGTTTTTTTCAGTACATCAAATTAATCTAAATTAAAATGGGAAATGTCGCTGTAGCTGAAATTTTTGAAAATGTTTTTTGTTTTCGGTTTTCTTTAAATACAATAACTTGTTAAAACTGTGACAAAATAGATGGAAATTTTATAGCCATATTTTAAGCATGTTCACACGTTCATAACTGATTAAATGTAATTGTTTTCACAAAGAACCATTTTATGTTAATTCTAACCAATTACAATAAATGCACATAAATGTACATAAAGCAGAGCTTTGCTCACAAACGCTGCTTTATCAGGCATTACATGCAAGTTGAAATGAAAATGACATCCAAAATTTTCTGAAGACAGTCGGTTTCCTTCAGAAATACAGTGATATAAAAACACCAGCACCGGGTTTCAATTTTGAAACGTGCAGTGCTCATGTTTATTATGCTCATGTCAAAGCCTTTTGGAAAATCTATGTGCCGCCACAAATAAATCAATATATGAAAAACACTGTAGTCTCATAATTGAAGTGTAAATTCTGCAGATTACATCACTGTCCGGTATTGTACTGTCAGCAATTTATAAAAATGTTTTCATAATTGTAACACACATTTACATACAGAGGGTAAAATAAGTATTTAACAAGTCACCATTTTTGTCATTAAATATATTTCTAAAGGTGCTGTTGACATGAAATTTTCACCAGATGTCGGTAACAAGCCAAGTAATCCATATATACAAAGAAAACAAAACAAATAAGTTCAGAAATTAAGTTCTGTGTAATAAAATGGAATGACCCAGGGAAAAAGTATTGAACACGCTTACTGAAATTGATTTAATTCGTACAAAAGCCTTTGTTGGTAATGACAGCTTCAAGACGCCTCCTGTAGAAGAAACTAGTCGCATACATTGCTCAGGTGTAATTTTGGCCCATTCTTCCACACAAACAGTCTTCAAATCTTGAAGGTTCTGTGGGCCTCTTCTATGAACTCTGACCTTTAGTCCTTTTCATAAATTTTCTATTGGATTCAAATCAGGTGATTGGCTGAACATTCTAGCAGCTTATTGTTATTTCTCTGAAACCAATTGAGAGTTTCCTTGGCTGTGTGTTTGGGATCATTGTCTCGCTGAAATGTCCACCCTCGTTTCATCTTCATCATCCTGGCAGATGGCAGCAGATTTTTAATCAAGAATGTCTCGTTTTGCCAGTGCCACACCATGATGTTTTGGGGTGATGTGCAGTGCGTGCAGTGCCATTTGACCTCCAACCATGGTGTGCATTATGGCATCCAAAGAGTACAATTTTTTTTTTTTTTTTTTTTTTTGTCTCTGTAACTTTGATCAGACTATATTCTGCCAGTATTTCACAGGCTTGTCTAAATGTTGTGCAGCAAACATTAAACGAGCTTCAACATGCTTTTTCTTCAGCAATAGAGCCTTGCATGGTGAGCATGCATACAGGCCACGGAGGTTGAGTGCATTACTTATTGTTTTCTTTGAAACAATTATACATGTTAATTCCAGGTCTTTCTGAAGCTCTCCACAAGTGGTCCTTGGCTCTTGGACAACTCTTCTGATAATTATTTTTACTCCTTTGTCAGAAATCTTGCGAGGAGCACCTGGTCGTGGCCGGTTTATGGTGAAATTATGTTCTTTCCACTTCCGGATTATGGCCCCAGCAGTGCTCACTGGAACATTCAGAAGTATAGAAATCCTTCTGTAACCAGTGCCATCAGTATGTTTTGCAACAACAACGTTGTGAAGGTCTTGAGAAAGCTCTTTGCTTTTACCCATCATGAAATGTTTCTTGTGTGACACGTTGGTCATGAGACACCTTTTTATAGGCCATCAGTTGGTACTGAAGCAGCTAATATTAATTCCACTGACGAGGGGCAGGATTGATTTCTAATTACTGATAGATTTCAGCTGGTGTCTTGGCTTTCCATGCCTTTTTGCACCTCCCTTTCTTCATGTATTCAATACTTTTTCCCTGTGTCATTCCACTTTATTACACAGAACTTCATTTCTGAACTCATTTGTTTTTCTTTGTATGTATGGATTACTTGGATTGTTACCGACATCTGGTGAAAATTTCATGTCGACAGCACCTTTAGAAATATATTTACTGAGGAAAAATAGTGACGTGTTCAATACTTTATTTTACCTGCTGTACATAATTATACATAATTCTTCTTCGTCGTCGTCTTGTCTCAAGCACTCAACCAAGCGTTCTAACCACGACCTCGCCCCTCCCTGCCCCCAACCATTCGAATTTCCGGAGGCGGGAATTATTTTAATGATATTCTAATGGACTGCTTTGTGACATCACAAATACCGGAAAACTACTTTGTAGTCCAAACAAGCCGTTCGTTGTAGTTCTTGAAAAAGGATTTTTTAAAAACTAAATATCTCCCTTTGGAGTGGACTTTGAGATTTGTAACTTTGTAGATCTTTTTTATGCCCAAACATACACACTACACACTGACTAAAATTCAAAAAGTGAAAAAGCATAATAGGACCCCTTTTTAAAAAAAAAAAAAAAAAAAAAAAAAAAAAAAACTACAGCATGATTTTTTTGGATGCATAAATCTGATCTGTTTCTATCATGTATGACTGACAGATAATGCACCACATTAAGTGTATTAGTTTGTTAAAACAAATGCATGGGAGTTTTACATGCAATTTTACATGCATAAATATTTTAGAGCGATACAAGCTGTGAAACAGGCCTAAAAGTTTATTTTCTATAAGTGTACAGGTCCAAAAGTGCATTAAGATGAAGTATAGTAACCTACTTTAAAAGGTTTAAACAGAGACTGGCTTGATCTTTACTGTCAAAAACAACAGAACTGAAAAAAAACTCCCAAAAACTCCACACAGAAACACAACAAAAGCAGCCGCAGCAGAGCGACCAGCAGGGGGAGTCAGCACTGGCAAACGCTTCAAACAGAAAGAAAAACTTCTAGAGAAAAGACAGGCGTGGAAGATTTCAGACACTGAAGAACTGCTGAGAGTTTGACCTTAACAAGTGAGGATCAAGAGCTGCTCTGAGACGAAGTTAAAGCTCGTTTACTGTAAAATATAGCCGTCATAGTAATGAAGGCGTCTGAGAGCGAGAGCGTGTGCTGGGCATCTGGCCACACATTCATCCTGCAAACATGCTGCTTACAGTGAGATACCGCCCCTGTGGAGACCCTATAATCACACACACACACACAGTGTATATTAGTGTGACATCTGTAAGAGCAAGCGCTGATTCTGATGCGCCAAACAATCTTGGAAAGCATTTTACACACTGTGAGACAGAGATTACTACTGTATTTGTCTGCCTTCAAGAAACATTACATCATCCTGCGATGACATCAGTGTTGCTGCTTGCTTACAGATGCAAAAAAAAAAAAATCTTAATCAGTCTCGACTACACAGATATTTGTACTGAAAAAAGACAAATACACTGAATCAGAACAAGATTCTCTATAATGTGCAAGCAAAATAAATGAATATATATGAATAAAAATAATTTTAAAAATTATAAAAAATAAAGCATTATTCATCATCAAATTCAATGTGTTTCAGTATAAGCAATTTGAATGAATGCATTTTTAAATTATTTAAACAGATTAAAATAGATGCAAATAGTTCAATTATGCCATGATTTTTTTTATGCACGCATTTAAAAATAATAAAACAAAATTAAAAAAGAATATTTATAAATAAGTACAATGTTTCAGTCTCATACTTTAACTAATTGAATATTGCTCATTTTACAGCTAGCAATATTTGAACCATGTTCATGCTTTTTAACTGAATAAATGCAATTATTTTCCACAATTAACAGATTTGTTGATTCTATGCAACTAGAATAAATGCATTCTAAAAATAAAAACTTAAATCAAATCAAATAGATGCGACCAGTTAAACTATGCCATGATTTTTATATAAATAAACATTTAAACAAATACAAATATTAAAAAAATAAGTAAATAAAATAAAAGTATATTTATTAATAAATCCAATGCATTTCAGTCTCTATATTTGAACTAATTAAATATTGCTTGTTCCACAGCTAACCATATTTTAAAATTTTAACTGAATAAATTTAACATTTCACAATGACCCAATTTATGCTGATTGTAAGCAATTTAAATAAATGCATATTGAAGATGATTATTTAAATCAAATGCAACTAGTTAAACTATGCTATGATTTTATATAAATATTTAAATAAATATTTAAAAAAAAAAAAAAAACACATCCACACACATACATACACACATACATACATAATAATACATACTATATTGCCAAAAGTATTGGGTCACCCCCTTCTAATGAACAGGTTTTGACTACTTTAGTAACTTCCATGAGTACAAATTTTAATGTTTAAGCATTTAATGATATTCTAGGGAATTGTGTGCTTCTAATTTTAAAGCAACAGTTTGGACAGGACCCTTTTCTATTCTAACATGACAATGCCTCTGTGTATAAGGCAAGGTTCAAAAAGAAATGATTGATTTAGTCAGTGTGGAAGAACTTGACTGGTCTGCAGAAAGCCAAGTCCTAATCCAAGCTGAAAACCTCTGATGTGACTTTAAATGCAGACCTTGAGCCAAAAACTCATCACCAAACACCAATGACTTGTACATATGTGTACAGTCATTTTAGACACTTCCAAAACTGTTGCAACAGATGGAAATACAATTTTTAAATGCATGCATTATGTTTCCATCTTTGTTGCCACAGTTTTGGAAGTGCCTTTTTCTGTTCTAAAGAAGGGGGTGTCCCAATACGTTTGTCCATATAGTGTATGTACAAGTCATTGGTGTTTGGTAAAGAGTTTTTGGCTCAAGGTCTGCATTTAAAGTCACACCAGAGGTGTTCAGCTTGGATTAGGACTTGGCTTTCTGCAGACCAGTCAAGTTCTTCCACACTGACTAAATCAATCATTTCTTTTTGAACCTTGCCTTATACACAGAGGCATTGTCATGTTAGAATAGAAAAGGGTCCTGTCCAAACTGTTGCTTTAAAATTAGAAGCATACAATTCTCTAGAATATCATTATATGTTTTAGATATAACATTAAGATTTGTACTCATGGAAATTACTAAAGTAGTTGAACCTGTTCATTAGAAGGGGGTGTCTCAATACTTTTGGCAAAAAGAATAAAAATATATTACTACAAAGAAATTTATTAGCAAGTGATTATTTTAAGCAAAAAAAATGTTGTTTTTCCTTTTGGGGGTTAAACCCCCCCACCCCACACACACACACACACACACATTAAAAAACAACAACAACAACAACAACAACAACAACAACAACAACAACATGTTTTTGTAAGATTCACCCATTTTTATTTGGCTGTTCTGACCTTCTGACTGAAGTGCAGTGAACTCATCGATCCGGCAGATAAACGTTTCTGAACAAACTCAGGTCAAAGCTCTCAAGAAACACCAGCATTCCCAAAACATCTCAGGAAAACAGCATTTCTGCCACTTTTGAAACTCAGGCACTACGTCCTCCTAAGTCAGAAAATCAACATCTGTGAGGAAACACTGACACTATTCAATGCACTTCAGAATCCAGAGCTGATATCAAACACGTTCTTTATATTTTTAGATTTCAACGTGTTCAGTGAAAGACGAGCTGAGTGAACGGTGAATGAGAAGCGATCTGTTGGCAGGCGTCAGTGCAGTGTGACGTTGTGTTTGTGTGATACAGCGCATGTGCAGTCATGCTGATCGATTCAAGAAGAGTTTACAGCCAGATAAACCACGCCGCAGGACAGAGACAGAGAGAGAGCACGCGATTCAAGGAGACTGATCAGAAATATGAGTAATCACTCGACTATCAAGCAGCCCTTGAATATAATTCACAAACAGCCCTGCATGCAGATATTGTGAGGACACAGAAACAGCCACAGGTTCAGATCAGAACAATGACGTCACCACACACCAACACAACATCTCAGCACTGCTGTAACAGATGATCATTTGATTATTATAAAACTGAAAAGATTCAGAGAGGGCTGATTATTAGAACATTCTTCAGTTGATGCTCCTTAAGTTTAAATAAATAGGTTAGTTTGAAAAAACACACTAAAACTGTTACACCAACATCGTTCCAAATGCATATTTTGTTACGGATAATGATTTGGTAAAAAAAAAAAAAAAAACTGATAAAAATGAAATTGCAGATTTGCTGTGCTTGTTTGTGAACTGCACAGTTTTGACAAAATATTGTAATTTATATCAATATGACAATTTATTTTTAATGATGATGATTATTATTATTATTATTATTATTAGCATTTAATAAAAAATACACTATATTATACGTGTTACATTACAATAGTAGTTTAAATTATTTATTACTATTATTATTAGCATATTATAAATGTATTGTAAACTTATTTTACAGTACAACTGTAAAATTGCAATACTAATTTATGCCTTCATTTTAAATGAGTCTTCATGTTCTTTAAAAGTTTAATTAAACAGTTAGGGGAAAAAAAAAAAAATCTAATTTATGATAAAATTGCAATTGCGATTTTAAAATGTGTTTTTAACTCTTTTTAAAGGTTTGCTGTGCTTGCTTCTGGGCTATACAGTTAAAAAATATGACTATTATTGAATAAAAATATTTTAAAAAACAATTACTGTTGTAATAATTATTGTACTTTAAAATAAAACAACAAAGTACTGTAACTAAAATTGTAATACTGTAAAATTACTACTTTTAATTAAATTACTAACATTTGTCTTAATTTCTTCATTTTCAAAAGAGAGCTCATGTGTTACAAAAAAAAAAAAAAAGCAAAGCATGTATTTATTTACATAAATCACAGACTTTTCATTTTAATAATTACACTTAGCCATATTCTGGTTTCAATTTTATTCTTATTAATCTTTCAGTCCAAAAAACAACAGTTTTCATACAACAAAAGTGGATGGGATTTATACAAAGATGTCAAATAGCACACCCTAAGTAGTCCATAAGACAAGTGCACTTATTTAAACTAATGAATCTGAAGGCAAATGATAGCTTTTAGAATTCAAAACTGAAGTACTGATAATTCATTAATAATCTTCTGCTTTAAAGCTTTGAAATGGACAATAAAAGTCATAAATAGCATTGACGCCATTGCTTCTCTTGTGTCTCGTCATCACAAACATAGAAGGAGATTAAATAAAGACTATTTAACTATTTATTAGTGACTATAAAGACCAGAAACGTCCCTTAATTACTTAATTGACCAGTAAATTGCAGTAAATGAATGCATATTCATCATTCAATCATTAATCAAAGTGTTACATATGAATGTCAATTTGAGGCTAATCCACTAAATGATTGTTTCAGACTCCAGAAACTGAGTTTCTCTAGCAAAGCAAATGCTGTAATTACAAGCAGACATTTATTAATGCCTCCCAATCTCTGCTTCATTAGAAACAAACCGAATAACTTCTGAAAGACGTCTTGAAAAAGATTTGTGCCTACGTTACTGCAATGACAATAGAGATACAAAAATCCTGTATTATGAACATGAAACTTGCTGGAATGATTAAAAATTCAAGCCCTGTGAAACAGAAAAACCAACCTGATATAAACAAGCCTAATAATGATTGAACTGGAGCTGCTACGCCTCCGACCGCATTATACACATTCAAAACGGAAGCTGTTTTCTATTCACAAGATCAAATAAACGTGGAAGCGGAGAAGACAAGCCCCGTAAAACAGCGTTACTGACACGAATGGCTGACTTTCCCCCGTCTGAAGAGCTTTAATGAAATATTCAGGATAAAAAGAGACCTGTCGAACAGCTGGTTGAATATGATCTGATGGACTTAGCAGAAAACAGAGCACTGACAGATATCAGCCGATTCACAACGACAAGATTAACATCGCTTAATCACTGGAGCAGTTACGAGTTCAGTGCGAGCGCTCAGCCTAATGCCTTCAGCACGGCTAGTTTAAAGCTTTACTTGAGCTGAGCCTAGAATGCTAATTATGCTGTAAAGAAAATACCAAAGTTGTAAATGAAGATTAAGAGAGAATGTTTTACAAGATAATACTAATTCAGTCTTTCTACTTCAAAATGTCATGTTTACTTTGATGTTTTGTAATTTGTTACGTTTACTAGAAATTTCTGAGTGAAAATTCAGAAGTTTCAAAGTAAATCTTAGAGTGTATTTGTTTTCATAGTCACGTTATATATTAAAGTGCCAACTCAAAGGAGTAGTTCACCCAAAAATGAAAATATGCTGAAAATGTGCTCACCCTCAGGGCATCCAAGATGTAGATGAGTTTGTTTGTTCATCAGATTTGGAGAAATATAGCATCACATCACTTGCTCACCAATGGATGCTCTGCAGTGAATGGGTGCCGTCAGAATGAGAGTCCAAACAGCTGATAAAAACATCACAATAATCCACAAGTAATCCACAGCACTCCAGTCCATCAGTTAACATCCTGAGAAGACAAAAGCTGAAACAAATCCATCAAGACGTTTTTAACTTCAAACCGTTACTTCCGAGTAGGGCTGGGCGATATGGCCAAAAAAAATTAACACGATAATTTTCTCATATCAGTGGATATCGATAATTATAACGATAAATGTCAAATCTTTATTTCTTTCAAGTTTAAAGCCAGAATTTTGCCCCAAATTGAACGTTGTAGAAACCAGACCATGAACAAAAACCTTAACAGACCTTAACAAAATAAATATCTAAATAGAAAAATTTAATTTCTTAGTTTCTGCATGTTCTAATGAGTGATATTGTTTCAAATCAAGAAACAGGTTTGGGTTGCCTGATGATGATGATGATGATGATGATAATAATAATAATAATAATAATAATAATAATAATAATAATAATAATAATCACTTTTTTGTCTCTTAGAAATGCACATTTGATAGTAGCTTGAGTTGGGATGCAGAGGTAAATTTTTTTTTTTTTTTTTTTTTTTTTATCATTTTTAAAATCAGTAACATCTGTAAAAATTGTAGCAACCTCAGTTTTATATGGTTAAATTTATTCCGACCAAGGTTTCTTTTTTTTTTTTTATAATTAAGCATTGGTCTCCCATAGTAGCATACATTTAAATCATGATAAACAGTTAAAACCACACATATAGCACCTCAATACCATGGTAAAAATATAACTATATGGTTTTTAGGTAGCCTATTTGTATGAAAAACAGTAGTCTAAAAATATTCAGTATAAATGCACACATGCTATAGCTTATTCACAAATACATCCACTATAATTTTACACCATTACTCCTGTAATAAAATTCAATGTGAATATCCCACATTTCTGCCACAATACCATGGTGCAGTGAGTGTTACTACGGTAAATCCATGGTAAATGATGGCGATGTGTAGATTGTGTGCAACAAGACAGTCAGAAGGCTTTTCAGTGTTTCTCCTGTTTGGCTTTAAACTAGTTTAAAATCACGGAGTCATTTGTGTTCATCTCTGAATTCAAGCGCTTCCCACTGGATCTCACAGCACTGTTTAGTGCTCGCGTGACCGAGTAAACGCATCTGCTCTAGTGAGCTCACGGCAGTTTGAACTTTGATCCGAGCGGATAAACGGTCCTTGTGCCGCGATTCAAATGAGTCGCGCTGTTTCGTTCCGCTTTTGGTGCATAAACATTATATCAAACATTTATTGAACTCTTCATATTGTTTTATCGAGGAAAATTATATTGCGATAATTATCGTTATCGAATTATCGCCCAGCCCTACTTCCAAGTCCATAATAACGTTTCCTCCAGTGAAAAAAATCCATCTCCTGTTGTCTCTCACATCAGAATCCAGCCACATATTTGTTTGGAGTTGTTTCGGCTTGTAAACGGTGCTTGATCTGTGCAGATTTCTCTCCTGATTCAGACCAGACCACTTTTTCACTGGAGGAAGCATTACTTTGGATAGAGGACTCATATTTTAGTTAAAAAAAACCCATCTTAATGATGGATTTGTTTCAGCTTTTGTCTTCAAGACATTAACTGATGGACTGGAGTGGTGTGGATTACTTGTAGATTATTGTGATGTTTTTATCAGCTGTTTGGACTCTCATTCTGATGGCACCCATTCACTGCAGAGGATCCATTGGTGAACAAGTGATGGACTACCACATTTCTCCAAATCTGATGAAGAAACAAACTAATCTGTAGAAGGGTAAACCGTTAGCAAATTTTCATTTTTGTGAGAACTAGTCTTTAAAAACAAACCAATTGAAAGGGAAAACTCACTTATTTTTACAATCAGTAGCACAGAAATAGCAGCGCATGGATTCAAACCTGGAACTGATGCAAAAAAAAAAAAAAAAAAAAAAAAAACACTTAAAACCACTTCAATGGCTCTCAAATGATTTTTCATTGATTAAGAGTCCTCTGCTCCAACACGATCCAGTGCTGTACTAAGAATATGCCACTCACAACATCTAATAATCATTGCAAAGTGTCCTTCTGCGTAAATAGGATTCCTCATGTGTCGGTCATCAGTACAGATACAGTGCTGGATCTGGAGAGAAAACAGCTGGATTGCCAAAAAATGAATTATATTTAGCATTTTTTTCCACTCACAGAAAATCCAGCCAGCTTATGGTTTTCCAGCTCCTGCAAATCTGCTCGATTGTTTAGCTTAGCATGTAGAGCACTGCTTAGAGCATTGTGTATTGTTGGTGTAACTATATGAAGGGGTTTAACAAGTATAATGAGATTTTGCTTTTTCATACACACTTAACTCACCAAAAATGTTCACTGCTAACAGGCTGCATGTGTTTGAACATCAAAAACATTTTCAATCATTTAAAAAGTAATTCAATCACATTAATTTAAAAACAACTTTGATCAACAGTTGTTGCACATTTAAAAACAACTGTTGTATAACTAAACCAAATCAAAGTAGACTCATATTGACTTGTCTAGTGCTGTATGTGCAAACGAAAGCTTTGTGTGAGAAACCGACCCAAATTTAAGACTGCTCACTAATGAAGCACTAATGACTGCTCACTCACTGTAGCTCATCAATGCATTATGCATACATTTTTAAACTTGCTGGATGATTCATGATGAGTCAGAACCAAAGCAGGGCTCAATATTACATAAATGGTCAGGTAGTGTCCAGTTTAACAAAATACTTCACCCAGCACATAAAAATGCATTGCTCTGGAGGCCTCTAGGAGCAGAGTTCTGGGACGGAAGGCCTCCAGGGCGGCGCCTGTTCTGGGACCCATGGCGGTGCAGGGAGCTCGGGAGGCCATGGCGGATCAGGAGACTCGGGAGGCCATGGCAGATCAGAGAGCTTGGGAGGCCATGGCTGTGCAGAATGTTTGGGAGGCCATGGTGGTGCAGGATGCTCGGGAGGCCATGGCGGATCAGGAGACTTGGGAGGCCATAGCGGATCAGCCTTCGAGGCCGTAGCCCCAGCCCCCGTCTCTCCGGCTACAGCCAACCTACCTAAAAAATACCTGGGGAAGCTTCTGAGCCTGAACTCGGGGACTGGAGCCCTTCCTGGGCTGAACTGGGGATCAGGAGCCCGTCCTGGGCTGAACAGGGGATCAGGAGCCCTTCCTGGGCTGGATTGGGGATCAGGAGCCCTCACTGGGCAGAACTGGGGATCAGGAGCCCTCACTGGGCAGAACTGGGGATCAGGAGCCCTCACTGGGTAGGACTGGGGATCAGGAGCCCTCACTGGGCTGGACTGGGGATCAGGAGCCTCTCCTGGGACTCGACTCGGGAACTGGAGCCCCTCCTGGGCTCGACTCGGGAACTGGAGCCCCTCCTGGGCTCAACTCGGGAACTGGAGCCCCTCCTGGGCTCGATTCGGGAACTGGAGCCTCTCCTGGGCTCGACTGGGGAACGGAAGTGCGCTTACGTGGGGCTGGCACAGGAGGACGCTGCCGAGGAGCGGGCTCTGGAGGGCGCTCTGGAAGCACGGACACTTGGGGGCGCTCTGGAAGTGCAGAGATAGGGAGGCGTCTTCGTGGCGCAGGCACTGGAGGGCCCTCTGGAAGCGCGGACACTTGGGGGCACTCTGGAAGCACGGACACTTGGGGGTGCTCTGGAAGCACGGAGATAGGGAGGCGCCTTCATGGCGCAGGCACTGGGGGGCGCTCTGGAAGCGCAAACACTTGGGGGCGCTCTGGAAGCCCGGAGACAGGAAGGCGCGTTCGAGGTGCAGGCACTGGAGGGCACTCTGGCAGGCGCGAGGAAGAGCTGCGGGCGGCGGCCTGGAGCGAGCCGCGAACAGCAGTGGGCTTGGCAGCCGAATCAGGCTGAAATCCTTCCGGCGGGTGGGGACGAGCCGCAGACGGCAGCGGCCTGGAACGGCGGCCTCCTCCATGGAGGTGTCGGTGTTTGGTCCGGTCTTCTGTCACGTTTGCTCGGGGGATCAAGGAGCGAGGAGACGAGGAGTTGACTCAAACACAAAAGACTTTAATTATCTTTAGGAACATAGAACACGGAGACCAGGTATGACGTTTAAGACCGGACACAGAGGCAGGGAAGCAGAGAACTAATAAAGGCTGGGGATAAGTAGATAATTAACAAAACACCGCTGGAGAATAATGAACTGATAATGATACAAAACGAGGAAAGGTACAGGAAGACCAAATAAGGGCACAAGAGGAAGGGAACGACAAGACACAGGAAAAACACAGGTCTGACATGTATATTATACAGTATTATTATTATTTTTTCCCCCAGTATTTGTATTAATAATAATAATAATAATAATAATAAAATTATTGTTCTTATATAATACAAAATATAAAACAAATATAAAATATGATGAGGATGATGGTAATAATAATAATAATAATAATAATAATAATAATAATAATAATAATACAATTATTGTTCTTATATAATACAAAATATAAAACAAATATAAAATTATATGATGAGGATGATGGTAATAATAATAATAATAATAATAATAATAATTAAATTGAGAAAAGTATAAATTGTGAGAAAGTTGCCCCTTTTTTTTCATGTCACACCTTAAATAAATAATTGATATTTAAATAAATCATCATATATTTTTTTAAAAAACTGTAATACAATAATAAAAAAACTAATCAGAATCTAATGAGAATTAAAAATAGTATAATAATAAAGTGCAAAAAATATTTAAAATTAAATACAGTATTATTATTATTATTATTATTATTATTATTATTATTATTATTATTATTATTATTATTATTTAATTATGTGAACTTGGATATTTTGGCTAATTTTCTTTATTATGCAAAACACAAAATGACATGAGTGACATGATTACAGTCATTTCTGGGTTAATTATTTCTTCAAAAAAAGTGTCTCATCTCCTGTATGTGCATTTATTTCTCTCTGCTGTAACACGATTCCTGTCATGAACGCCTCAACTCAATATGAAGGGCCGAATGCTGAAAATGGCCCATGATGTGATGGTTGAAAGTTAAAATCTATTTGCATTGATCATTTCCAGTCTCTGCAATGCCAGTGCAGAAAAACAAGAAGACAAAATCAGGAAATGGCCAGTTTGCACACAAAAGGTTTGCATGGAAGTTTTAGGCTACAAGAGAGGCACAGGTCACTGGAGTGCAAACTGGGTGAAGGAAAGATTGTGGGCCTTCTGAACTAACCATAACTGTATTAAAAAAAGGCAAAACCTGCCAAAAGTGGATTGATGATGTAACTAAATCATTATGCATCATGCAAAGCAACTCTGCTGACAGACATTTAAAAGTAGGCATGCAATCTGATGAAATAACTAGAAATCACTGATGTTACAGACTTCCATTCACTCCTAGCTTCATTTGATCTCAAACGCCTTACCACTTCTAGCACGCACAAATCAGGCAACCAACTTGATTTAATTTACACACACAATTGCACTGCAGATAACATTCTGGTGCAACCACTACATATCTCTGACCATTTCTTCATTTCTTTTACATTACTTTTTGATACCCATGTGCCATCAACCCCCTTACCGGTTACTTTTAGACGAAACTTACGCTCCCTTTCTCCCTCACATCTGTCCTCTGTAGTATCCTCCTCTCTTCCCTCACCTACCCATTTCTCATCTCTGGATGTGAATGCAGCTACTGACACTCTATGCCAGACCTTAACCTCTTGTCTTGACGACATTTGTCCTCTCTCCTCCAGCCCAGCACGGGTTGCCCCTTCTAACCCCTGGTTATCCGAGGTTCTTCGTGAACATCGGACCAAACTCAGAGCGGCAGAGAGAAAATGGCGCAAATCAAACAATCCGTCGGACCTGAGTAGGTATCAGTCCTTGCTCTCATCTTTCTCTGCTGAAGTCCACACTGCCAAATCCTCACATTTCCACGACAAGATCAACAGCGCTCCAGACATGCGTAACCTCTTCAGAACATTTAATTCTCTCCTCTGTCCCCCTCCACCACCTCCCACCACTTCTATAACAGCTGATGACTTTGCCACTTTTTTTACAGGCAAAACTAGAACAATCAGTAGTCAGTTCTCTCCTCCACACACACACGACCTCCAACCAACCACATCCACTGCTAAAACTCCCATCTTCTCCTTCTGTCCACTCACTGAGGCTGAGGTATCCAAACTTCTCCTCTCCAGCCATCCTACAACATGTCCTCTAGACCCAATCCCATCACACCTTCTCCAAGCAATCTCTCCCACACTCTTACCAGCACTCACACACATCATCAATACATCTCTCCTCACAGGCATTTTCCCCACTGCGTTCAAGCAGGCTCGGGTAACCCCACTGCTCAAGAAACCTACATTAAACACCTCTCTTACTGAAAACTACAGACCTGTCTCTCTCCTTCCATTCATAGCGAAAACACTCGAACGAGTTGTCTTCAACCAGGTCTCATTGTTTCTTTCACAGAACAACAAACTGGATGCTAAACAGTCAGGTTTCAGGAGTGGCCATTCAACTGAGACGGCGCTACTCTCAGTCACTGAAGCCCTGCGAATTGCAAAAGCAGACTCCAAATCATCAGTCCTCATTCTGCTGGATCTATCTGCTGCGTTTGACACTGTTAATCATCAGATCCTCCTGTCTACCCTCTCATCTCTGGGCATCACTGGGATTCCACTTTGCTGGTTTGAATCCTATCTCACTGGTAGGTCTTTCAGGGTGGCCTGGGGAGGTGAGGTATCCAAAGCACATCAACTGGTCACTGGGGTTCCTCAGGGATCGGTTCTTGGACCCCTCCTCTTCTCCACATACACGACATCACTGGGTCCCATCATACAGGCACATGGCTTCTCCTACCATTGCTACGCTGATGACACACAGCTCTATCTCTCTTTTCAACCAGATGATCCAACAGTAGCTGCACGGATCTCAGGCTGCCTGGCGGACATCTCGGCATGGATGAAAGAACATCACCTACAGCTCAACCTGGCAAAGACTGAGCTTCTTGTCTTCCCTGCTACTCCAACCCTACAGCATGACTTCACGATTCAGTTAGGTTCATCAACTATTGCCCCATCAACTTCGGTCAGAAATCTCGGGGTAATCTTTGATGACCAATTGACCTTCAAAGAGCACATTGCAAAGACCGCTCGATCTTGCAGGTTTGCACTACACAACATCAGAAAGATCAGGCCCTTTCTGACAGAGCATGGTGCACAACTTCTTGTCCAGGCCCTTGTCATTTCTAGGCTGGACTACTGCAATGCTCTTCTGGCTGGACTTCCATCAAACACAATCAAACCTCTACAAATGATTCAGAATGCAGCGGCACGTCTGGTCTTCAATGAGCCCAAAAGAGCCCATGTTACACCTCTCTTTATCTCCTTGCACTGGCTACCAGTTGCAGCTCGGATCAAGTTCAAGACACTGATGCTTGCATATAGAACAACCACAGGCTCAGCACCCGCCTACTTCCACTCACTATTACGAATCTACACCCCCTCCAGAAGTCTGAGATCTGCTAGTGAGCGACGCCTCGTGGTACCATCACAGAGAGGCTTAAAATCACTCTCCAGAACATTCTCATTCACCATTCCTGGCTGGTGGAATGATCTTCCCACCCCTATCCGGAATGCTGGATCCCTACCAATCTTTAAGCAACAACTGAAAACTCATCTCTTTCAGCACTACTTGACTTCATCCTAAAAAAAAAAAAAAAAAAAAAAAATTCTTTCTCTTTATTTATTCCTTTCCTTTCTAGCTTGTACTTATTTGAACAATGCCTGAGACTTGTTGTTACAAGCACTTCCTCTGTCTGATTGCCTCTTCAAGACGTATCGCTTTATGTATTCCCCAATTGTAAGTCGCTTTGGATAAAAGCGTCTGCTAAATGACTAAATGTAAATGTAAATGTAATGTTATGCCATGCAAATCAGGGTTATGACATCACAACCACATTTACACATCAACACCATAAGAGCCCATTTACATATAAATGTTGAAAGGTACAGCAGCGATTCAGAAACAGGCAAGAGGCTGAAAATGATCTGATGAAACCTAACTAAGTCATGTTAAACATTAGGAGCATGTAGACTAGTTGTTGATTAAAGAGCAGACAAAAGCCAGTGTAGTGTGAGAACATCTGTTCTCTTAATTAGCGACTGAGACAGTAGACTTTCATAAAGCAGCCGATAGCAGGTTTTCCTGTCTAAAAAAAAAAAAGTCTAAATTGTGAGAAAGTCACTTACCTTTTTTATTTTTGTAAACTGTACAGATCTTATGTAATAGGATATGTATTAACAGTAATAACAATGTAAATGTAATCTAGCTTTCATTATCCAAGTCACTTTGGATAAAAATCACAAATGCATGAATATAAATGTAAACTAGCTTTTGTTATCTAATAGGAACAGTGAAATGGGGTGAAACATGACCTGAACATGTTGTTTCAGTGAGATTCACCTTAAAAGAAGCATGAACTGCTCAACATTCACATTACAATAGAGAATGTAATTTAAACTCAAGTCAAATTTGAAGAACTTGATGTTTCTCACCTTCCACAATATATTTAAACAATACTGTCAACGCAGCAACACTGAAGCGCTTCTGATAAACACAAATAAAGCCTTACCTGGAGTTTGTCCTCTGGGACGTTGAGCCAGTGGTTGAATGCTTGCGAGAGTTTTGTTCTGACTTGTTTTCCTATCAAAACAGAGAAAAGCAGGAGAGATGACAAGAAATCAAAATTAGCTGCAGCACAAACACAGACAGAAAAGATCTTCTGATGTTTCCCACTGAGCCAGTTTCCTCAAACACCTCAAACCTTCTTCCCCAATAACGTGAAAGGAGATGTTCAGGTTTTTTTTTTTTTTTAACTGATGCTTTTCAACAACAGAAAAAAAGTGTGAATAAATGACAAAGGCATTTCTTACTCTCTAGCACAAAAAACCTCACGCGTTTGTACCCAGACAAGCAGAAAGTACTGTAAAGATAGATAGATAGATAGATAGATAGATAGATAGATAGATAGATAGATAATAAAAAATAAATTATTCCTTAATGTTAAATGGAATAAAATATTAAATACATTTTAAAAAGTATCACATTTTATTTCATGTAGTTTTTAGCTAAACTAAATACTCTAGAATAAATAAAAATTGATGCAGACAAAAAAAATAAAAAAATAAAAATGACAAACAAAACCAAATTACTAAAACAAATTAAAATTGAAGTGAAAAGATAAAAATAAAAACTAAGTTTTCAGTAAAATATTCAGAGAGGGTTATTACCATTAAATAAAACAAAAACAAACTATACAAACATTTTCCTTACTTGAAATAACCATTAACATAACATAACATAAAATATTAAATAAAAAAAAAAAAACTTACACAGTATTTCAGCTAGTTTGAGGTACTAAAATAAAACTAAAACTACTAAATAAAAACTATATAGGCATTTTAAAAATGAGTAAAAACAACAAAATTACTCAACCTTGAACTGAAATTGAAGTGAAAACAAAAATTATAAAGTAAAATATAAAAATAGTATGTAGCATCTTATCTAAGAAGTCTTCATTATTATAGTTAACTAATACCATAAAACAAACATTTCTATTACCTGAAATAAACATTAACTGAAATAAAACATTAAATAAAAAACATTTTATTTCCGCCATTTTGGAAAACTAACTAAAACTAGTAAATAGAAATCAACTTTTTTTAAAGAGGAAATCATGGGGTAACAACATGCATGATGCATGTTAATTTTATGTTAGAAAATGATTTATCTAATATTTAATAGTTCTCGCTCTAAAGAACATCCTATTTGTGGAAAAAGCATACATTTAAGAAAGGAAAGGAAATTGGTGGAGGAAAAATATTAACAGCATGAACCATGAAACAAGAATCAAGCAGTAGCTCAAGTCTGAATTCTGACATAAATCAATAAAAGAGTTTTTGCTTTTTAAAACACAAACTTAAAGGCTGAAGACTGCAGAGCTCTGATTATTCAGCAAGCTGTCTTCAGGACAAGTATCATTCATCTCACTTCAACTCCATTCATGAAGGTTTTCCCTCCAGCCTCCTGTAACTCGAGCCTTCATGAGCGAGTTTAGGCTGCGCTGATCTAATGTTCTCCTTCTGTTTCCCTCAGTTCAACGTTTGCCCTCTAGTAATGATGAATCTGCGAAGAACGTGTCAGGTTCACCCTCAATAGTCAAAGAAAACTGACTAACTATTTCAAAAAACATCACAGAACATGTATGTGGATTGGACCAGCCTTAAAATAGCACTTTGTGTAATTTTAGCTTAGAATACACTATTTATGATATCATTGTATCAGATTTTCTATTCCTGACAAATTGCATCAACAATTCAGACAAACTTTGGTTATACAAACTAAATTTGCAATTAAATTTTTATTAATTTAATTAATAATTTATTTTAATTTATTTAATTTATTGTATTTTTTTTAAATTTGATATCAATTGTTAAAATTAATTACTTAATTTTAAAAGAAATGATGATTTAATTTTAAGTTATTATTAAATTTGTCTTTATTTGTCTTTGGTTATACAAACTAAATTTGTAATTTATTTTATTAATTCAATTTATTTATTGTAATTTAATTTTTGAAATGTCTTAAATTATTACAAATAAAATGACTATTTAAAATAAAATCATTAATTTTTGAATTATTATTAAAACTGAAAAACTCTTTAGTATAATATAGTAACCATTTCACAGTTACATTACTGACTTTGATTATACTAAATAAATTTTCACTTATTTTATTAATTAATTTAATTATTAATTTTTTATTTATTGTAACTTATTTTATTGTATTTTTTATTATTGTAATTTAATTTAATTTAATATGAATTATTGAAACTAAAATTACTTAGTTTAAAATTAAATTATTATTTTTAATTATTATTAAATTTGACTTTTTTCTTTTTTTTTAACTATAATATAGGAACCATTTCACAGTTACATTACTTTGGTTACGCAAACTAAATTTGTCATTTATTTTATTAATTTAATTCAATTTAATTCAATTAAATTGTAATTATTTTTTATTCAATAAATTATTAAAAATAAAAAGACATTTAAAATAAAATCATTAAATATTTTTAAATTATCATTAAAATGGAAAAACCTTTGATAATATAGCAACCATTTCTGTACAGTAATGGGAATCACTAAAAAGAAAGAAATAAAATACCAAGAGTAAAACGTCTGGATTCACTGCATTAATGAGAAATCAGAATTCTTTTGATTCTGGGGTGAAATGTGGACATGTTTTAATGAGATTCACCCTTAAATGTGAGTTAATGACCCACTGGCAGTTTCTCTCAATCTCTTCACATCTGCGTCTCTGTTTTCCCTTGCTTTGCCCTTCACCTACGCTGTTCTTCAGTGATTTCTTTCCTGACCTCTGCAAAAACTAGCCGAGAGGAGCGTCTCTGCATCGCCCGCGCTGGGTTTGCGCATACTGTCACAAAAGACATCATTAAAATTGCAAGAGGACAACGGGAAAACAACAGAACGGGTTCGTGCTCACAGACTGAATATTAGAGGAGAAAACTCGTTCAAACTCAGCAGGGTTTTACTGTCGATAAAATTAAAATGCTCTCGCTTAGAGAGCAGCATAGAGATGGAAGGGAGGAGGTTTAATTTGCAAGATGATAGGAAACGGAAGCAGTGGCAACCAAAGGATTTCTGTCATTGATAATTGATGCACAGTTTTCATGGAGTTTTCATTAAAACAATCGGACATGGCTATTATAGGTAAATAAAACTATATCTAAAACCATTAAAAAAAAAAAAAAAAAAAAAAAAAAAAAACGTTACTTGAAATAAACATTAAGCGAAATTAAAAAAAAAAATAATTAAAAAGTAGACTTTTTCAGTTAGTTTTAAGTACTAAAATAACTAAACTAAATCAACTAAAACAATTACTAAATTACTAAAACTTGAACTAAAAATTTAAGTGAAAGTATGAAAATCTACACTACAACAAAATAAACTAATAAAAATGAATGAAAATTATATAGAAATTTTAAAAATAATAAAAATGACAAACACAACAAAATACTTGAACTAAAATCACTAAAATTAAAGTGAAAACAGAAAATATAAAAATAAAACCTGCAGTATCTTATCTAAGGAGTTTATTAAAACATTTATAGTTAAATAAAACCAAAATAAATAAAACTATTGTTACTTGAAAAAAAATAAATAAATAAATAAAATAAAAAAACTTCACTGAAAATATGGAAGTGCTATACAGCTATTCTGAACTGTTATAATTAAAAAAAAAAGATAAAAAAAAAAAGAATAAACTATACATAAATTAAAAGAAAAATGACTAATTAAATTAAAGTGAAAACAGAAAATTTAAAAATAAAATCTATAAAAGTATATCAATGACACTAAAATAACACTGGTCAGTAAAGGACGACAATATATTTTTCCAAAAAAATGACATGATAACATGAACTCAAAAGGACTTGGAAATATAAGCCTATAGTAGCGTATCACACTAGACAGTGGGTCACTACTACAGCTATAAGCTACTCAAATGTCTAAAAGGACACAAAAGCCATGAGGAACAAATCAACCCATCACAAATAGTCCTTAAACAACAACAACAACAACAACATCATCATCAAGTGACTTTTACAGAATCTAATGTGTGTTCTTTCTCTAATTCCTGTCAGCTTGCAAGATGCTTCATGAAGCAACAGCAGGAGCAGCTAATAATAGACACATGATATTGTCATTTATTGTGCATTGTGCTGACTGCAGACTTCCTGTATGACTGCTGCTGAACTCCTCTGACTTATAGGATGATGATACTTCTGCCACAGAACGGCTAGCTGACATCAAACGTCAAGCAGTGACAGCAGCTTCCATATAAATCACGGTTTTATAGGGCTGTAACAATATATCCAGTCACAATAATATCACAATACTAAAATGCAACAATATGTATCATGGATAGTTCACCCAAAAATATTTAATTTAGAATCAAATATGGTAAACCTGGAAGGTCACACACTAGAGCTTCCTTGTTAATCATGAATAAGTGGAAATATATAATGCATTATTTAATAAAATACAATATGCATACTATGGGATCATGGCACACAAAATATGGTAAACAGAAGGTCACACATGTAAGCTTCCATGTTAATTATTATTAATAAATAAAAAAAATAAAAAAAACGCAATATTTATTTATAATTAATTTTTTATTATTTATAAGACATTTATAAGTTAAAATATATAAAATATTTATAAAAAACATTTATACTTTTTAAAATGTATGCAGTCAGGAACAGAGTGAAAGCATATGCATCTATAATTCTGTATTTTTAGCTAAGCAGAATCATGAATATTTGTCTGGTTAATGAACAGTACTTTTGTTAACCGTTTATTGTATGTCTTACAAATAATAATTATAAAAAAACTATTTTAACTATTTTGACTTTAAGGTATTGTGAGATCAGTGTCACACAATGAACCAAATGAGTGTACTGTTACACACCTAAAAAGTTTTCTAATGCCTTTATTTAAATCAAATTTTAAGTTCAAAGACTACATGAAATGTGTACTTTTACAAAAATTTTCCTAAAATTGAGGTTTGGAAAAACAGTTCATGTTATGTCAACAACAATTATTAATCATCTATCATTATTTAAGTCTCGATGTACACTGGAAAAAAAAAAAAATCAGTGTAGAGACAATTCTTACTCACAAATTGCTAGTAGAAACTTCACAAACAATTACAAAGTAGCAGCAAATAACACACTGAACTAAGCATGAAATTTTTAAGCAAAAAGTCTGAAATGGTATTTTATTGTAAAATGTACTCCATTTTTCAAAGTTGTAAATAAAACAGTTTTACAGTGCCAGCAACAATATATTGTACATCAAGCAAAACGTTTTATCCAAAAATGAAAAACTGTCATCATTTACTAACCCTCCTGATTGAGTTTTCTGTGAAACATAAAAAAAAAAAAAAAAGATATTTAGAATAATGTCTCTTTTTTTCAATACATTCAAAGTCAATGTGCTTGAATGTTATTTGGTTTTCTCTTTTCCTCTGAAGAAAGTAAGTCAAACAGGTTTTGATTGACATGAGGAGTCAATGACAGAATGTTAATTTTTGGGTGAACTATGTCTTAATGACAAACCAAAACCCGTTACAGTAAATTAAGCATTTTAAAAATGTTGCTGTGCAAGGTAAGTCCCAGGCCTGTAATCAGAGAATCCTGTAGGCTGTATTTTTACTTCACCACCTCAAATTAAAGCTGCTTTTTCAGCTGTTAGTGTTTACTCTTGCTGAAATTGTGGACAGAAAAGCTTTGCATAAAGAGTTCCATTCAATTTAAAAGAGTAATCAATATTAAATTATTCCAGCTTAAAGCAGGTCAAAATAAAGTCATGCAAAATGTGGAAGCATTTCACTATTTCAGCAAACGTTATTAGTTTCATTTAGGACCGCTGCATAACTCTGTAATAAATTACCGTAGTACAGTGAACTCGACTCATTTCATTATAAAATCCCACTTCATCTTCATAAAGCACTTTTCCTACAGCGAAGCCATTCTTAAAATATCATTTAACCTACATTTCAGACAAGACCAAGCCAGGCTATTAATACCCAAGACATTCACCAACATTAAAGCAAAAATACACTCAAAAATGAAAACTTATTGTCATGTTGTTCCAAACCCATATGAATAAGTATATATGAATGAATGAGATAGAGATAGATAGATAGAGAGAGAGAGAGAGATAGATATAGAGATATATATTATATATATATATATATATATATATATATATATATATACACACACACACACACATTTTTTTTTCATACAATGATGACTATGACTACATTATTCTGTCTCAAACCATAACAAATGTTCATACAGTATTACAAATTTTCTAAAGTCCACTGAAATATAGGTCTTTACTCACTGATAATCTTCTAATAACTGCTTTCAAATTATTCTTTTTCACATATTCAAAATAGCTTACAATTTGTGTCAAACTATCAAATAACAACCTAAAAATTCAGTCCGTTTCTGTTCCAAAGTGAAGATTTTGTCAGTTTTTCCTCTTGTTCCATAGAATAAAGTCAGTTTCTGAATGACATGGTGAGTAAACGAATTTGCATTTTGTGTGATTTATTCCTTTAGCACCACTGTACTGCACATGCAGCCAAAAATTAATGTGTAATGCCCTACAGATGCTCTTACCTGGCAGTTGTAACAAGTACTTGTATGGTTCCAGAAGAATCCTTTCAGAAGTTGCTCTTTCGTCTCCATCCATCCCTCTGTTTCTACAAAGAATCCTGCTGAGAGAGAGAAAGCGAGCGAGAGTAAAAACACAGCCTCCACAGAAGGTGACAGCTCAGTATTTCTCTTGTATCTAAACGCTCGACACGTTCGTGCTGCAGCACCTTCTAACAGCCAATTATTCCTGGCCAAGTTGTCATTAATTTGATTTGCTTTACTTCTGGTAAACTGCTAGCATTATGCATGCGGTATTGGGACGCTTTGGGGGTTTTCCTACAGTAAGCAGGGCTTCATTTGTTCCAGAACAAGTGGAACCTATTTTTATGCACCTCAATTTAATTTACTTTTGAAAGAAATGTATCAGGTTTCATGAAATGTAATATCCTACACAACTGCGGTGAGTAAGAATTTATTATGCTCTTCTGCTGACCAAGGCTGCATTTATTTGATCCAAAAAAAAAAAAAAAAGTAAAAATTGTGAAATATTTTTACAATTTAAAATAGCTGTTTTTCATATGAATACAGGGCTCCAGACAAACATTTGAGAGCAGTGGCACCAGCGCCACTAAGTTCTACAGATGGTGGCGCCAGGAGCAGATTTGGTAGTGCTGGGGTGGTGGTGTGGGAGTATTAAAAATAAAGATAATCTGGTCCCACTTTATATTAGGTGGCCTTAACTACTATGTACTTACATTTAAATTAATCATTTGATACAATGCACTTATTTTGTACATGTTTTTACATTCTACTTATTTTTAAAAATACCTATATGTAGTTACATCTGTAATTTCTGTAATTCCATTTATAATTACACTGTTGACCCATCCCTTACACCTTAACCCACCCTTAAACCTACCCATACCACCAATCCTGTGCCTAACCTTACCCGTATCCCACCTCAATAGCAGCAAAAGTGTTTTGCAATACAATATGAGCACAATAAATACATTGTACTTATTTTTTGATGTAAGTACATAGTAGTTAAGGCCACCTAATATAAAGTGTGACCGATAATTTAATCAAAATTACTATTGTTTTGCATTAATAAGTGCAGTTACTAATAATATTACACGTTTATTTCTTGGTAATACACATTTGACAGTAAAACACTGAGCTTGAGTTGAGAAGCATACAAAATGTACTTTTATTAGCAAAGGTAACATGCAAAATTTTATATAGAAAATTAATACAGCCTACTCTATATCATGCTTTTATAGTATTATATGTAACTGACCGATAACTTCAGTGATTATAAAAGGAACACTCTTTATGTGTGGTTCAGTCACACACTGAAGAAAAGTTTGTTTTTCCAAGGCACTTTGTGACTTTTCTTAATTCATACACAAAAAGAGAGCAAAACTTTGATTTCTTGGTAATTTGATATTTTATAATAGTGATTTTATTATTTCAAAATATAAAGCAAAAAGTAGAAATGAATGATTAATAAGCCAATAAGCACTCCTCTGCTGCCATCTACTGGTTATAGTGGTATTTTTTTTTTTCTTTCTCTCTTTTTTTTTTTTTTTTTTAAATTACATAAGCGTTTGTTTACCACAAAGTATATTTTGGTCATCCAGTTAAAAATGCAGTTTAAATTTAATCGATTTTAGAGCTTTTAAGTGCTGGAAATAGTTGTGTGAAAACTTTGAAGTCAGTGAAAAGTGCTTGAATTTCTCTTTCTGAAGGTTGTATAAACCCTAAAATGAATGATGTAATAACATTCGACAATTTCTGCCACAACACCATGGTAAAAGTCAGCGTTGCTACTTTTGGATTTCTATGTCAGCGCTGCTTGATCTGTTTATCACAGAGACAACGCGGTGGTCAACGCGGTGGTTAAAAAAATCACTAACACATGAAGTGGCTTATTGCTTTATTAATGACTCATTGATTTGAATGAATATTCCTACATGGTGACCAGATGAACTGCTGCTATTTAAACCATCAGATGTTATATTCAATCACTCTATGATCAAAGGACAACCAAAATGAACACTTCGATTAGTGGGATTATCTATAAATCATTCTGATCAATAACTCACTGAACTGAGCAGAACATCAGCTCTAGTAATGCAATTTCAGAGTAGATGTAACTGGGTCATTTCATTCAAGGAGTTATATCTCAGCAGCTGGAGTGACACACAACAGTAGATGAGTGCTTAAGCATCAATAGGAACAATTTATTATAGCATGTCGCTGTCATGGAAGAGCAGCACTCGACTCATAAACAATTTCATGGACACAACAGCGACCTGATTCTGCAGTCGCATCCCATCACTCAAACAGACACGGTCGTCTCCTCTGGGCCTGTTAAGAGCCAACACAGAGATCCAAACCGGAAACAACAACCATGAGGGGGGTTTTCTATGGAAGCTTGTTTCTGCCTTGGGATAAAAAAAATAAATAAAAAAGGCAATTCCGATTCATTCAGAGAAAAAAAAAAAAAAAAAAAAAGTCTGAATTACAAGATATAACCTCAGAATTGTGAAATGTAAGCACAGAATTGCAAGAAAGTCAGTCAAAATTGTGAGTTTATATCTTGTAATTCTGAATTTTCTCTGAATTGTGAGGGAAAAAAAAAAAAAAAAAATCAGAATTGTAAGAAGTTGCAATTGTGAAATATAAACGAAGAATTCTGAAAAGAATGTGAGACACAGTTGTAATTACCTTTTTATTTTTTATTCTGTGGCAGAAACAAAATAACCAAATTGCAAGTTGTAAACTCAGAATTGGGAAAAAGAAAATGAGAATTTCTCACAATTTTGCCTTGTTTTCTCGCAATTCTGAGAAAAAAAGTCAATTTTTTAGATATAAACTCGTTGTTAGATACATTTTGCGAGATACACTGTATTACTTCGCAATTGCAAAATATAAACTCGTAATTCTGAGAAAAGTCTAAACTGAGAAATACAAAGTCCCAATTACCTTTTTTTTATTCTGCGGCGTAAACAAACAAAACAAAACTGCACAATGTAAACTCGAATTCTGAGAGAAAAAAAAAAAAAACTGAACTGTGAGGGGAAAAACTCAGAATTGCAAGATATAAACTCGGTAATGAAATCAGAATTCTAAGTTTATATATCAATTCTGAGTTAATCTCACAATTTTGACATTTTTAAATGGCAATTCTGAAGAAGCAAAGTCAGAATCGGGCAAGGCTTAAAATGCAACTGATTATATAGTGGAGTTAAGATACCAGAATATCTACGTTTCGATGCAGAGAAAATAAATGCTGTCTTTACTCCCTAATCTCGACTGTTGAAAAGAGACAAAGCTAACACAAAACACTCGAGCAGCTTCTTTGATGGTTTCGCTCTCAATATAGTCAAAGGACTGGAGATCTAGGATGAAAGGGGACGATGCTAGGATGCCTCTGGCCTATACATCAGCAGAAGTCTTTCCTAAAACCTGCTTTAAACCTAAAAATGCTGCTTTCACAAGATCAACATCTCCATATGGTTTTCAGAGGGGATTTTCCTCATGCTGGTGATGAAAATATAACCAGACAGTTGAGCCGGATCATACATGATACAACAACGGCTATACAATCACTCCAGCCTGACAGCTTTCACTGACAACAACAACAACAACAACAACAACAACATGTGCTTTAAAGAGAAAGCCTTGCTGTATTATTAGCAAACATACACTGACACTTCTTTACCAAGGAAAGGTGTAACAAGTCTTATGTGCTAAAAAAACATGTACCAAACAAGCCAAATACAGCTAAAATGTAATATTCACAAATGTACATTTATAACAATAAAATAACAATAGTAAATTACAATAACATGTCTTATTATTAAATGTACATTATTATTGCTATTATTATCGATGTATATAAATAATAAAATAGTAACAACGTTTTATTAAATGTGCATTTATAATGATAATGTAATTAATGATAATTTAAAACGTCTTGTAAAATATTCTTATTATAAATTACTATGATTATAAATGTATAAGTGATAAATTACAATAACGTCTGTTATTATTATTATTATTATTATTATTATTATTATTATTATTATTGTTCATTGTTATTTTTATTGTTGTAATAAATGTATATTTAATTATAAAAAAAAAAAAACACACATTAAGAAAAAAAACTAACCAGACAGTAAAATTACAAAGCAAAATAAAATGATGCTCCACCCACCTTTCAGATCGAAAATCTGTCTAGCACTTCCGCTTTCGTAATCCAGTACGTCACTCTTCCGCTTTAAATTTTTTTTCCCTCTGACAGCCAGCTCGCTAGCATTAGCCAGTTAGCCAAAGACGATAATTTAACTCCACTTCGATTCAGAGCTCATTAAAAACGCGATCAAAACGGCACCTTATCCTCCTTATTACTGTAATATCCCGTTATATGGATGTAGAATAGATTTTAAGACGCGCCAGAGAGCCTTCAGTTGATCTGTCACGTCTGGCTTTGACAGGAAGCACTCATCTCTGCAGCGCGCGCTTAAATACGCCAAAGAGAGCAGGCGCGGAAAGTGGGCGGAGCCTGAAGAAATGGCTTTTTTTTTGGCCGCTGAAGCAGCATTGAACTGTGGTAGATGTAGTGTACATTTCATGTTATGTATGTTTGATGTTTGTGTGTATGTGTGTGCAGGGGTGATTCTAAGATTTTCATTTTAGGGAGGCTCACCCCCCAATGAGGGTATAATATACATATATATATATATATATATATATGTGTGTGTGTGTGTGTGTGTGTGAGTGTGTGTGTGTGTGTGTGTGTGTGAGTGTGTGTGTGTGTGTGTGTGTGAGTGTGTGTGTGTAAGTAATATATACAGGTGCTGGTCATATAATTAGAATATCATCAATAAGTTGATTTATTTCACTAATTCCATTCAAAAAGTGAAACTTGTATATTATATTCATTCATTACACACAGACTGATATATTTCAAATGTTTATTTCTTTTAATTTTGATGATTATAACTGACAACTAAGGAAAATCCCAAATTCAGTATCTCAGAAAATTAGAATATTGTGAAAAGGTTCAATATTGAAGACACCTGGTGCCACACTCTAATCAGCTAATTAACTCAAAACACCTGCAAAGGCCTTTAAATGGTCTCTCAGTCTAGTTCTGTAGGCTACACAATCATGGGGAAGACTGCTGACTTGACAGTTGTCCAAAAGACAACCATTGACACGTTGCACAAGGAGGGCAAGACACAAAAGGTCATTGCAAAAGAGGCTGGCTGTTCACAGAGCTCTGTGTCCAAGCACATTAATAGAGAGGCGAAGGGAAGGAAAAGATGTGGTAGAAGAAAAGGTGTACAAGCAATAGGGATAACCGCACCCTGGAGAGGATTGTGAAACAAAACCCATTCAAAAATGTGGGGGAGATTCACAAAGAGTGGACTGCAGCTGGAGTCAGTGCTTCAAGAACCACTACGCACAGACGTATGCAAGACATGGGTTTCAGCTGTCGTATTCCTTGTGTCAAGCCACTCTTGAACAACAGACAGCGTCAGAAGCGTCTCGCCTGGGCTAAAGACAAAAAGGACTGGACTGCTGCTGAGTGGTCCAAAGTTATGTTCTCTGATGAAAGTAAATTTTGCATTTCCTTTGGAAATCAGGGTCCCAGAGTCTGGAGGAAGAGAGGAGAGGCACACAACCCACGTTGCTTGAGGTCCAGTGTAAAGTTTCCACAGTCAGTGATGGTTTGGGGTGCCATGTCATCTGCTGGTGTTGGTCCACTGTGTTTTCTGAGGTCCAAGGTCAACGCAGCCGTATACCAGGAAGTTTTAGAGCACTTCATGCTTCCTGCTGCTGACCAACTTTATGGAGATGCAGATTTCATTTTCCAACAGGACTTGGCACCTGCATACAGTGCCAAAGCAACCAGTATCTGGTTTAAGGACCATGGTATCCCTGTTCTTAATTGGCCAGCAAACCCGTCTGACCTTAACCCCATAGAAAATCTATGGGGTATTGTGAAGAGGAAGATGCGATATGCCAGACCCAACAATGCAGAAGAGCTGAAGGCCACTATCAGAGCAACCTGGGCTCTCATAACACCTGAGCAGTGCCACAGACTGATCGACTCCATGCCACGCTGCATTGCTGCAGTAATTCAGGCAAAAGGAGCCCCAACTAAGTATTGAGTGCTGTACATGCTCATACTTTTCATGTTCATACTTTTTAGTTGGCCAAGATTTCTAAAAATCCTTTCTTTGTATTGGTCTTAAGTAATATTCTAATTTTCTGAGATACTGAATTTGGGATTTTCCTTAGTTGTCAGTTATAATCATCAAAATTAAAAGAAATAAACATTTGAAATATCAGTCTGTGTGTAACGAATGAATATAATATACAAGTTTCACTTTTTAAATGGAATTAGTGAAATAAATCAACTTTTTGATGATATTCTAATTATATGACCAGCACCTATCTATACATACATATATATATAAAAAATGAAGAGCAGAATCTGGCAGTAAGTTTTAGGAGCTCAGTTTTAGTCCATCTCCTATGCTGAAAAGTCTGTCTTGCAGAGACTGACTAAAAATGAGCTCCTAAAACATACTGCCAGATTCTGGAAGATCAATTCTTCAAACAGTGGTACAAGAGGATGTGCTGCTGGTCCTTCAAGAGTCACTCAAAACTTATCGGTCCATAAAGCATATGAAAAATCAGTCTTAAAGTATTTCACAACACTTCAGCATGCTATTCTTATTAAGTGAGGGTCATTTTTTAGGATTTTTTACCCAAAGCAAACCTGACACATTGCACTTGTGGAGACTCCAGGAAGGTTGCAGTTCTGGAAAATGATGGCGCTGAGATTAAATGGTTCCTGATGGTTTCTCACCTAATTCTTCGCCTTAATTCTTCATTCTTTTGCAGTTAACAAGTGTCTTTTCTTCTCCACCTGTTTTTTCTGACTCTGCTGACCCAATGAGCATTTCTCTGCCCAATGGTCATGCCCTAACTTTGCAAATTCTATTATTGCATTAGTATTGCATCCTTCTCATGGGCATTTAATCATTTTTGACTTTTAGTCTGAGTTAAATCTCTTTTTTTGGCTCATTTTATCTGTAAAAGAAAACCTGCCTAATAATTCAGCACACCTGAATATGAGGAGTTTTTGACTTCCAGCCTTCATGGACGATTATATATCACTTAGAAATGACTAAATACAAAGTCAATAGTAGTTATTAAGATTGATGTAGTTTGGAATTGGTAAGATGTTCTTGGAAAGAAATATGACCAGAATATCAACTTGCCTAATAATTCGGCACATTGCCATCAGAGTAAAATTACTGAACCTAAGCATAGGAGCCTGATAAAAATGCCCATTTTAGATGAAAATTTCAGATGGCACTTAGAGGCTATTGCATCTGAACTCTTCATAGAGAGAGAGAGAGAGAGAGAGAGAGAGAGAGAGAGAGAGAGAGAGAGAGAGAGAGACACACGTGTGTGTGTGTGTGTGTGTGTGTGTGTGTGTGTGTGTGTGTGTATGTATGTATGTATGTATGTATGTATATATATATATATATATATAATATTTAGTAAACTATATGTAACTATAAATATTTTAAGAAATATGATTAGTAAATATTTCATACATATATATATATATATATATATATATATATATAAAATATAAATAATATATATATAATACATATACAGTGCCTTGTGAAAGTATTCATACCCCTTTATTTTTTTCATGTTTTATGTTGCTGCCTTATATTAAACTGCTTTAAATTACTTTTTTTTTTTTAAATCTATAGCCTACTCCATACACTATCATTGGCAAAACAAAAGGTTTTTAACATTTTTGCAAATTTATTAAAAATAAAAAACTAAAATGATTCCATTGCATAAGTATTCATACCCTTATCTGGGACAGTTGAAATTTAGCTCAGGAACATTAATATTGCTTGTAGATGTTACTACACTTTGAGTGGAGTTAATCTGTGGCAAATTCAATTGAATGGGTATGATTTGGAAAGGCACACGTCTTAATAAAAGGTCTAAAAGCTGAAAATGCATATCGGGGCAAAAACCAAGCCCTGAGGTCCAAAGAACTGTCTGTAAAGCTCAGAACCATGACTGCACCAAGCCACACATCTGTGGAAGAGTTCAGAAAAAAATTCTGCTCCATTGAAGGTTCACAGAAGCATGTAGTCTCTGTTACCCTTAATGGAAGATGTTTGAAACAACCAGGACTCTTCCTAGAGCTGGCCTCCTGAACAAACTGACCAACTGATAGAGAAGGGCTTTGGTTGGTGTGGTGACCAAGAACCTGATGGTCACTCTAGTTGAGCTCCATGATCATATGTAGAGACAGGAGAAACCTACAGAAGGACAAACATCACTGCAACACTCCACCGATCTGGGCTTTATGCTGGTGTGGCAAGACTCAATCCTCTCTTCAGTGAAGACACATGAAAACACACTTAGAATTTACAATAAAGCACCTTAAGGACCCTCAGACTGTGAGAAACAAGATTCTCTGGTCTGATGAACCTCAATTCCAATCATCATGTTTGAAGGAAACCAGCTCTGCTCATCACCTGCAGAGTACCATCCCAAAAGTAAAGTGTGCTGGTAGCAGCCTCATGCTGTGGAGCTGTTTTTCAGCGGCAGGGACTGAGGGACTCGTCAGAGTAGAAGAAAAGCTCAATGCACCAAAATATTGATATAGCCTTAATGAAAACCCAGTCCAGAGCATTCAGAACCTCAGACTGGACAGAAGACTCACCTTCCAACAGGACAATGACCCTAAACACACAGCAAGAGTGGCTTATAGACAACTCTGTGAATGTCCTTGAGTGGCCCAGCCACAGCCTGAGCTTGAACCCAATCAAATATTTCTGGAGAAACCTGAAAATGTGCATCTGCTCCCATCCAACCTGACAGAGCTTGAGAGGTGAAGAGGTGAGGAGAAGAATGGTAGATAATTGCCAAATGCTGATGAGAAAAGCTTGTTACATCGTACCCAAAAAGATTTGAGGCTGTAAAGGTGTTTTAGCTAAGTTTTGAGTTAAGGGTATGAATACTTATGCAATGTACTGATTTCAGTGTTTTTATTTTTAATACATTTACAAAGTTGTGACAATTCAGATTTTGCATTGTCATTATGGTGTATGGAGTGTAGATTGATGTGGAAAAAAAGTAATTTAAAGCAGTTTAACATAAGGCAGCAACGTAACAAAACATGAAAAAAAAAATGAAGGGGTATGAATGCTTTCGTAAGGCACTATTCATACATACACACACACACACAACCGTTCAAAAGTTTGGGATCGGTAAGATTTTAAACATTTTTTAAATAAGTTTCTTATGCTAATCAAGGCTGTATCTATTTGACCAACAATACAGAAAAACAAAAAAAAAACAAAAACAAAACAAAACTGTAACTGTACTTTAAAATATAATTTATTCCTGTGAAGCACAGCTGAATTATCAGCATCATTTCTTCAGTCTTCACTGTCACATGATCCTTCACAAATCATCCTAACATGCTGATTTATTATGAATGTTCGAAACAGTTGTACTGCTAAATATGTTTTTGGGACCTGTGATACTTTTTTCAGGATTCTTTGATAAATACAAAGTTAAAAAGAACAGTGTTTATTCAAAATAGAAGTTTTGTGTTACAATATGCAATACTATTCAAAAATTTGGGGTCAGTAATTTTTTCTTTCTTTTTTCTTTTTAGAGAAATTAATAGTTTTATTTAGCAAGGATGTGTTAAATGGATAGAAAGTGATAGTAAAGACTTATATTGTTAGAAAAGATTTATATTTTGAATAAATGCTGTTCTTTTGAACTTTTTAATCAAAGAAGCAAAGAAAAAAAAAGTATCACAGTTTCCAAAAAAAAATAAATAAATAAAAAAAATAAATAAAAAAAAAATAAGCAGCACAACAGTTTCAGCACTGATAATAAATCAGCATATTAGAATGATTTCTGAAGGATCATGTGACACTGAAGACTGGAGTAATGATGCTGAAAATTCAGCACTGCGTCACAGGAATAAATTATATTTTAAAGTATATCAAGATAGGAAAATAATATTAGAAATTGCAATAATATTTCATAATGTTATTGTTTTTTTTTTGTATTTTTGATCAAATAAATACAGCCTTGATGAGCATAAGAGACCCCATTAAAAAACATTAACAATCTTACTGATCCCAAACTTTTGAATGGCAGTGTGTGTGTGTGTGTGTATTAATATTTTACTAAATATTTAACGTATATAATATTAAAATGTTTTTAATTATATGTATATAATATTACTCAAGTTAGAGGCTAATTCAGTAGAATGAGCGGGTACACAAAATGTATAGAAAATAAAAATAAAATGCAACACTTTCATTTTCAGCAGATGTAAAAGAAAGTATATCAATACCCATCTAAGATGAGGATTTTTATATTTGGGGTAATATTTTGTGCAGATGTAGTGATAGATTGTGTAAAATGACACTGGATGTTGTTGTTGTTATTATTATCACTACATTTTCGTGAATATCATTTTAAAAACATGCAAGTTATTTTAAGGACAAGAAATGCTACTGCGTTTTAGTGCCACAGGAAAATGGCTAAACATTAAATAAGAACATAAAAACCGCATGATTGTTTATTTCTTTTATTCAAATAAACGTTTAGACTTTTCATCATCAGATGCAAAGAGCAGGCGCGTGAAAGTGGGTGGAGCCTGGCGATATTTCCCCACTCACTGTTGAACTATGGGAAATGTAGTTTACATCATCATCGTGAGTTCCATTGTTCCAGTGACGGCATAACGCGAGTGTCTCTTTGAAAACATACAAGTCCCATAAATCTTTGCGATTAAATGAACGACGAGACGGTTTCCTCCGATTTTAACGTCCAATAGAAAACGGACGGGGCGGTTGGGTTCCACCGTGGGAGGTTTGTGTTTCCTTCAGTCCGTTTCAGAAGCGGAGAGGATTACCACAAAACGACTGCGATTGCGGAGCGATTTTGTCGGATTGGCATCCCGACACCGTTCCTACATTTTCGTACGACGTTTCCAGCGCCGATCGTCGATGATTTTCCACGATTCTCCAATGGATTACTAATTTACCGCAGGAACATCGCGATCTGTCGGATATATCAGGTAGGACGTTATGTTGACCAGATGAAGTCTTAATGGAGACGGAGATCGAAAGAAAACTACGCTGCGTCGAGCTTCTAAATCAGCACTTGTTAACGTTATTCACGCGAATGTCATTTAATCGTTGTTTTGACGAGCGCTGTCGATCAACGGTTTTGTTAACCTTGTTTGGCCAAACGGTTTACGACGTAAATAGTGCATCCAAATAGCGGGAGACTTTTTGTTCGCCTTTATTAGTTTGTTATTAGCAGATTGACCAACTTTGGGCTCCACTTGTATCGGCAGATGTTGTGTTGGAATTCGCTAGGCATCAAATAGCTGATGGGGGAAAACACTGCCTTGTTGGATCCCTTACGTAAGGCTTTGTGCGATCGAAAAGAGATGTTTCGACTAAAAAACCTGACAGGAGCAAATCAAACGTATGAATCGCGATTATGTGCAGCAAGCTGGAATCTTTCACTCGCTCTTTCTTTCGATTGTCTCCTCGAATGAATCAACATCGTTGCAGTTTTCGATTTCCAGCGTTCCATTATCGCGCATTTTCTGGAAATGCCATGTTTATTATGTTTCAGCCTCGTCGATTTCTTTGAGCGTGAGCAGAAATGGCTGGCGAGGCAGGCTATAGTTTCCCAGCGAGCCGATTTCATCCCTAACGTTCGTTGTCAGCGAAGACAGTTAGGTTTGCGAAGATAAAAGGTTCTATTTCGATGTTTGAAGAACGTTAGAACGCCTGAACGCGACAGTTATTGTTTGAGGTGACATTGTCGTTACGTCTCACAGCGACGCATTTGTTTTCCATTCTCTGATGTCGAACGCGAATAAGTCTGATTTCCCCGATCGGAGCAAGTTGTTGTTCAAACCCCGTTTAGCGTGACCTTGTTCGGATCGTTCATTGTGTTGAGCGTGTTGCGCGCAAGCCGTCAGCATTTTGTAGCCGAGCTTTGTCGCCTCCATTTAAACACCGAGAGCTCTTTGTGATTTTAACCGTCTAGTTTGCGTGCTTTTCTGACTATTTGCGACATTTGGCTTTATTCGAAATCGCATTGTCGCTATCGTCCCACTTCATGAAGTCAACACGGGTTGCGATAATAAAGAGCGGCGCGGCAGATTTAGTTCCTTTGTACGTTCAAAGCAGCGCTGCACGTCGCAATGTTAAGAATGTCGATGTCAAGCGACTGCAGTTGTGTGGCACAGAAATGGCGTCATAATGCTGTAGTGCAGTCAACATTACGCGAACCCGCGCGAGCAGACTACTGTAGTTTAAGAACACCGAACGAACGCTACGCTTAACTTTCTCTAGTAGTTTAACTCTAGTTGTTTTACTCGATTGTAATGCTGAGTCTTCAACTCCGTTCAGAGCAGAGAGTTCGGCTGTGGAAGCGAAGAGCTCACCGCTCGCTATCATTACATAAACGGCTGAAACCCTTATGGCTTAAAGGTTGCTGTAAGCTATTTTTTTTTTTTTTACCACAAATAAAATGACCCTATTACCTGGCCGTTAGCACTGAATAGGTGTCTTTACAAAGCACAACTGTCTCTGTAAACGGCAAAAAGAGTCAGGGGAGCGGCCCGTCCTTGTTTTAGCCAATCAGAGACGCGCTTTGCCCGTCAATCATTTTGTGCTGACATTGCTGGCATGTCTGTGGTGGGCGGGGTTTCTGAAAGAGGGCGTGTCGGTTGAAGGGATGGGGGTTGGTTTAACTCGGTGAGTCTGGCGGAAGTTAGCAAATAGTCACTTTTTTTTTAGCCTTAAATGACCGATTATAGTCTCTTTTTACAGTCTGTAGAAAATGACTGTTGTCAAAAGTTTCCACCAAAAGCTTTCCATGTCTGCCATTGGTCGACAAGTCCTGGCCACAATTCATGCCATTAGTTGAGTTAATATGTGACTCTGGACCACAAAGCCACCATTCATAAGGGTCAGTTTTTTGAAATTGAGATTTATACATATGAAAGCTGAATAAATAAGCTTTCCATTGATGTATTGTTAGGATAGGACAATATTTGGTCGAGACACAACTATTTGAAAATCTGGAATCTGAGGGTGCAAAAAAAAAAAAAAAAGATAAAAATCAAAATATTGCTAAAATTGCCTTTAAAGTTGTCCAAATGAAGTTCTTAGCAATGCATATTACTTACTAATCAAAAATGAAGTTGATATATTTACGGTAGGAAATTTACAAAATATTTTCATGGCACATGATCTTTACTTAATATCCTAATGATTTTGGCATAAAAGAAAAATGGATAATTTTGACTTGTAAAATGTATTTTTTGGCTATTGCTACAAATATACCTGTGCTACTTAAGACTACTTTTACATTTACATTTGTAAAAGCGACTTACAAATGAGGACAACAGAAACAATCAATTGTAGTATTAAAACAACTAAAACAGATACAAGACTAAAAGCTAAAACTTTATAAATACTATATATACACACACATTAAAAAATAAATTAAATAAAAATGACAAATGCATACAACAATTTCTAAACTTAACATTTAAATGAAAACAAAATAAAGCTACAAACAATTCAAAATATTAAGAGAACAAAAGGTATAAGAGTAAAATGATTCTAACATAACACTAAGCCAAACACCAAAAACAACTACGTATGTACACACACACACACATCCATAAATTCAATATTATTTCATTTCCATTTAGTTTGTTGAAGTACTTCAGTAACTCAAATTAAATAAAACTAAAACTTAATAAATATACAGACATAATAAAAACTAATAAAATGAAAAACATTACTAAAACTGTAACTAAAATTAAAATAGATAACATATACAAATCAAATTACATTAGTTTAACAGTAATCCTAAAAAAAATAACACTGAGCCAAACATACAAGTAAGAAATGGTTATAAAAACTAAAACAGAAGTGAAACAAGTAATAGGAAAGAGGATAAATAAAAAGCGATACTTATCCCTTGCCGGTGTCCCTGTCCGGTGGAGTCGCACGGTAAAGTCGATGGTCTTTACACACTTTGGTCTTCGCACAATGAGGGCTTCACACGAGGGCTGCCACGGTATAATAACCTTTTTTATGCCCGTCTAACAAATCACTAATTGAATTCAGCTGGACATACTTTCCTGTTAATCACAATAAATGGCCAAGCAAGCGCAGACACTGACAAGGTACACAATATAGTATGAGACCAAACGCGATTTCAGTATGTCCACACAGATTACTTAAGACTGGTTTTGTGGTCCAGGGTCACATATAGCTGTGTCTGGTTCACAGTGTTTACATTTATCATTGAAATCATCTTACGAATAGTTGTCTCTGTATATTAAGCTAGGATATTAATGGTGATAATCAAAAAATGATAAAATGGAAATGTTGTTCAAATTAGACTTAGATTTCAGAAGTATTGCTCTTTTTCTATTACTTGATCATGAACACAATGGTGATTGATGGTGATCAGCCCTTGCAGGATATGAACCTACTACCTTTTTGTAACCAGACCAGATTAACAACCACTAGGTTATATGTCCTCCTTTTTGCGAACATACAATCATAAAGCTACTTTCTAACAACTAGGGTCAATTACCTGGTTACGTTTCCATAGATTATTACAATATGATGTTCCTCATTGTATGTCACTTTAGATAAAAGCGTCTGCTAAATGCAAGATATAGAAGAGTCATTTCGTGTCAACTCAAGTTATTTGATAATCATTTTGTGACCCACACTTGGTTGGTTTTTGACCACTGAAAATGTGTACAATTTAGCAATTTATTAATGGAGCCACATTGAAATCTCTGTATTTCTGGAAATGAACCATATAGGGCCTTAAAAATAGGAAAACATAAGAAAAGTGTTTTAAGAACTAAAATCTAAAAGGATATTATATTACAATATCTTTAATACTCCTTTGAGTTAAAGTGCTTTTTTTTCCTAGTTTTGAACTGTCACCATTGGCATATAATGCAACAAAGATTGTTAAAGTCAACATATTTTAACGAATATATCTACCAATCTCTGTGCAAAAAATAAATGATGCTGGCATATTTCAAAAGTAATTTTTACCCCCTTGTAATTTGGCTTCAAATCAGCTGAAAATTGTCATTTCGACCCCCCTCTACAAAATAGTGGATTACTCAGTAAATATACATCCGTGACATTTAATATTTTGGCTTTCATCACTTTTTATGCTTGTCTTTGTTCAGAAAAAAAACGTCAATCATTGAGTGAGGGAAGTTTCTAAAATTTGGTTAATCTGACATGGAATGACCCAAATGTAAATGGTATAAAATGCAAAATGTATTACTATTATTGCTACGATTGTAATAGTATTATGATTATGACTGGTCAAGTTTTGAAACTAATTTGAAAATATGATTCTGCACAGTAGACTTTTCGCAAGTTCCTTGTTGGTCTTTATTGTCTAAAGTGTAAGTGTTAATCACAAATGTATTAGATTTCGAGGCTGAATAAAAGTGTGTTATAAACAGCTCACGTACAGCTTTAATGGTCTGGACCAGCAGCATGAAGTATATCTAGAGCTGCAGATGTCTGTGCCTCCCGGTTAACAGCACACTCTCAAGCACAGTTTGCTTTCATTGCAAAAATACAAACATTTAGCTGCAATCAACCGGTTGCATTACTAATTAGTCATTTATTTGAGACGCTTATCCAAAATAACTTCAATCAAGAGTACAATTGCTGTAGTTAACCCTTAGCTAACCCTGTAGCTAACCCTTTCAACCATCTGATTACCAACATAGTTCTTGCTTTTTATTTCAAATACTATGAGTAACAAATCTAAACTATTTCTATTTAGGGCACAGTTTTGGCGAACATTGTTGGGCACATGTATTTTGTGTGTACATGTAATTCACATTTCCTAATTTCAAAAAGCCCAGCATGATGGATAAATACAATTGCTTTTTTCTGTGTACTTTCTAACAGCTCAACTGGTTACATATGAGATTTCTATGACTGTCCCACTTAATGTCAGATCAAACATTTCAGCAAAGCAATCTTTTCACTCATCTGTTCAGCGTCTTGTTCTCGTTCTCATTATAAATATGTTTTCATGTCTTTCAGCTGAAGATCTGAAAGTGAGTTCACTCGAGAGGATCCCCGTCACCGTGGACGGAGATGAAGGTAATGGTCTTGAACTTTAGAGCTGCTGTATATAGATGATATGGAGCAGAGCAGATGATTAAATACTTGAAATGTCTCTAGACAATGGTTTGCATCACAGCAAGACAAAACCATAATGTGCTACTTGCTATTGCCATTTGATAGTAGTTGAAAGTGAAAGTCGAAAGTCGTGAAAGTCGTGACGTATTGTCAAGTATGGTGACCCATACTCGAAATTGGTGCTCTGCATTTAACCCATCCAAGTGCACACACACAGCAGTGAATAGTGAACACGCACACACACACACACACCGTGAACACACACCCGGAGCAGTGGGCAGCTATTGCTCCAGCGCCCGGGGAGCAATTGGGGGTTCGGTGCCTTGCTCAAGGGCACCTCAGTCATGGTATCGAAGGCAGAGAGAGTGCTATTCATTCACAATCCCCACCTTCAATTCCTGCCGGTGTGAGAATCGAACCGGCAACCTTCAGGTTACTAGCCCAACTCTCTAACCATTAGGCCACGACTTCCCCTAGTTTGTAATGTGGAGAGATGTTCTCATTTAACTGGACAAGTTGTATTTCTGTATTTGTATGTGCATTAGTATTCTTGGTCTTCTTGGTTGGAAGACAAATGCGTACATGTATTCTACATTGATTTTTGATAAATGCAGCAATGTGATTTCATGGCATCTATAAGATGCTCATTCCCTGTTTTTAAACTTTAAGCCTTTGTATTAAAGTTTGGTTTTTGGTGATGTAACTAAGAACACTTGGATTTTTAAGTAGCGTTTTATTGGATGTTGGTCTGTGGCTGCTGTTTTTGGTTTTGCAAGAATTTTTCCTGTGCAGCACTGTGTGTAATTTTGCTTTATGATGGTAACTTTGAAGTGCAAACATTTTTCTACAAATGTGCTACTCTTTGGTACTTAACTCCAGATTTGTGCTCGGTACAGACAACATGAACACTTTGCTCTGCTTCCTGGTTTTCTTTTTCTTTTGGTCTGTTTCCATCTATAAATTCATCATTGTAGGAATTTAATACCAGTCAGCTGTGCAGTTGTTTTTAATTTAAAGCATTTATGCTTTGCTTTTGTTTCTATGATAACTAGCGACCAGATTGTTACCCATAGAGTTAAAGTGAGGTCCTGGAAGTGCACTAAATGTATATTATATCAACTAAACCAAGTTAAATAACAAACGTCTACAGCGAAATCCAGTGGATAGTGAAACTAATATTGAAACTAATGCATGCTTTGTCTGACTTTTTTAAATTTACACTTGGTATTAACATGCATTTCATGCACACATGATCAGATTAAGTAAAGCATCTCTGGCTATAACAGAACGTCAGTGCATGGATATGAAACACAAAGTGCATCCTACGGCATGTTAATACCAAGTGTTAACCGGGTCTGCTTACGCAAGAGACTGGGTTCAGTCTGTAAATGGGAATATGATAAAAATTCATGGAGGCGCAGTGGGCACTGAGTCACGCTCCATTAGCAAACTCCAACACTTCTTGCATCCACCCCTGTAACATATGGTCATGGCCAGCAGCAAGGTGGACAGCATGAAGATTATCGCAGAGATCCATCATGCACTAGTGCTCCGGTCGGTGGCGGCGCTCAGATTCTCTGTTGGCCGTGGTTGTTGTTATCTGTTGTTTGAATAATCATAAGTGGTACAATGAGATTTACCCATCTGCTCCATTGACTGACATCTGTCTTTGTAGAGACTGAGGAAAAACCTGAGGCTCTTGTTCATGTTGTTCATTAAGCTGTTCGTTTGACTGTGAGGTTGTATTGCTCTTCTAGTGAGAGTTTTGGGTATTTACTTACATTTTAGAAGAGAAGTCTGTCTAATAGTCTCGATTGTGTATATTCTCTCACACCAGAGATGGATGCATGTGTCTCAGTACATTGCAGCAAAAGTTCAGATCTCTTCAGTGCAAACCCTCTACGTCTATATCAACAAATTAACAGCATCAACTCGTGTCTGTAGGTGCTTGTAGTCATTTAGGAGATGTACTGTGTACTTAAGTCACTTTTTATGCAAAGAGTCTACAAACTTAACCTGATGTTAAGGTAAAGATTTGTCAGACTTTTTTCAGCATAAACTTAAGTCCACTTTGCATCTTATTCTGGCCATAAATCACTCGCTTATATGGTAAAGGTCTGTCTGATTGATATTTAAAATGAACAGTTATGCTATGTTTTGAAAGCAGATGTTTTTTTCCGCTCCATCTGAAAGCAGGTGATGGAGATTTAAAACTAATCACGGAACCGGCTTTACTGACGAGATGAGCATGATAATCGCATGCGATTAATTGCACAGCCCTAGTGAGTACTCTTGATTTTTCTGTAATTTAATTACAGTTACTTCTGATGCAATTGAATTAAATACTGTATTGACTATAGAACAATTCTATGTAAAACAACAGTGGATTTAGGAATCTTCTTGCTTTAAATACTTAGGTCAGATTAAACAATTAACAGAGACTTAACAGCAGTTTCATGTCTGTTCTTGTATTGTTCCACTGGTCGAGGTTGATATGGGATTTAGAAAGTAATAAGTAATGCAGTACTTTTTAGAGAAATGCAGTAATCTAATTACACTGTTAAAGGTGTAATTAGTAGCTAGTAATTACTTACCCAACACTGCTTGCTATTAAGTAGGGCTGCACAATAATTTTTAAACTGATCACTTTGCTCAAAAATTATAATTGCGATCATTAATCACGTTTTTATTTTATTTATTTTTTTAAATTTTTTTTTTTAATTACAGTTCGTCAGAGAAAGTTTGCTTGCAGATTTAGACGCAACAAATATGCAACAAGTATAAAACCTTGTGGAGGCTTGTTAGCAATGCAATATAATGCAAATGGAAATTAAAAACAATGTTTTTGGGATTAATATCCAGTGGGCAAATATTGTTAGTGATTGCAAGAATCAGAAATCGCATTTGCGATTAATCGTGTAGTTCTACTATTAAGTGTCTCAAACAACTCTTGAGTATCTTTTAAAGATTTGATGCCACTAACCTGATCAACTTTGGCAAATCCAACTATTCGTTCTTCCTCAATCGTTGAATCAGCCTTGTACCTTGTCGTTTTCAGGCCGACTGGTGCATCCCTGGACTCCTGCAAGTTGCATAGCTGGCGATTTCAGTCTTGACTTGCCTTTTTTCTATCCAGTATGCAACAGATAACAGACTGTCCAGAGCACGACTGGTTGTTGTAGCTGTCTTGGCATGTAATTATATGACATTACATCACATCCTCAGTCATTTGAGCGCTGTGAGGGAGTCTGGCAGTGCCAGGGTATGTGTGCTAATTTTAAGATGTTCATAAGAGACGCTTCCCACCCTCTAACACGATAATACAAGAAATGGCCAACAAGACTGGTGTTTATCTCACTTTACAGTGCCCTTACAAGGCGCCCTACTCCGCAGAACGTGCTAACATCCCTCTGAATGTGTTGACGTCCCCATTCTGAGAAGTGTTTCTTTTCACCTTGTGGCGAGAAATGCTGACATCGACCTTCCCTCAACCTTCCTGCGACTGTGTGCAGCGCTGTGGACGAATGAAGACGGCGCATGGGTATTTATCTGCTGTTTTTGGCTCTCAAAATGTAAATAACACATCGGAGAACTCTATAAAGTCGAGCTCTTTGTGTGCATGTATTAAGCAGAAATGTGAAGAGGTTACGCTGGACTGCATCTAGTTAAACAAGTGTGTTTTTAAAGTAAATGTAGGTGTTTGCCTTTGCAGAAGACGTTGTGAAGCTAGGATGTTCTGGGTGGTTCCTAGGGTTTTGCTGAGGTGATCAGTGTTGTTATTTGGACGTTGCTATGGAGTTGCTAGGGTGTTCTTGTTGGTTGCTTAGTGGCAGTCTCTTTATTAGCCACAAAAGGCCACTACCTATAATTTAGTATTATTCATATACTATTGTAATATTTATTCATTTTTAATTAGCTTTTGTTTTGATAGTTTTCATTTTAATTTTAGTTTTCATTTTTAGTTTTGTTGTGTGCTTTCGTCAGTTTTTGTTTTTTAAAAATATTTGCATTTAGCATTAATTTATATTTATTTCAGTTTTCGAAATTTTAGTACTTAAATTTATTTCACTTAGTTGCCATTGTTAAGGCAGCATTGTTGAATTTTTTAGTTTTTTTTTCATTTTAAATATTTACATTTATTTCAGATTTTTTTCAATTAGCAAAATATTAAATGTTAATAAATATTTTAATAGTTTTACTTTCAGTTTTAGGCTGTTATTTTCATATCATTAATATACTGTTATAGTGTTTATTCATATTTGAATCAGTGTTTATTTTTATATTTTCCATTTTCATTTTAAATTTTTCTTGTGTATTATTTTTAGTATTTTGAGTGTTTTTCTTTATGTATGTCTAGTTTTTATTCATTTTTATTTCAGTTTTAGTTATTTTAGTACATCAGGTTAAACTAAATTAAAATGAGAAATGCTGTCTTGGCAACTAGCTGAAATTAATAATATATTTTATTTCAGTTAATGTTTATTTCATTTTAAGTAATGGAATTTTTATGATTTTAATTTTAGTTTCAGTTTTAGTTAACAATAACACCACAACTAGATATGGCTCAGGTCCTTTTATGAATTACTATAATTTTTTATTATTATTTAGAATTAAAACAGTAAATGTACAATAAAATTAAAAGCAAAGGTATTCTATAACTGTCTCCAAGTTGTTCCTGCAAACATTCTAAATAAATTACTGCACTCATGTTCTATTTAATAATACTTTGCCTCAAGATGAACACCCAGACATCTTTTTTGCATGCTAGGTCAGCAATAGCACAGACTACTTCACCAGTTTAAAGTACTGAACAGCACAACAAAGAGAGGCTTTAAAGCAGGGCTATTTTCTACAGTTTGTGCTTGGAGAAGCTTAATTCTTCCTTACATTCCCCTCCATGTCCTTTTGCTTGGCGAATAAGCCCAGTCATGGTTAGATAAGAGTATTGTTTGGTTCTTGCTTTGAATTTTTGTCCCTAAATGCACTTCAGGATGCCTGAAATTGCAATAGCAGTGAGGTTTGTCTTTGTGTTCCATGTTGGCGTTTATTTCTGACGTGTGGCTCTATCCATCAGAATGACCCATTTTGAGGAGGGTGATTTAGGGTAGGTGGAGAGAGACGGACATCTCTTGGCTGTTTCTATTTATAGAGCATGACACAGTCCTCCACAGGCGGCAGTGACCTGTTCTTAACCCTTGTTTGCTTTCACATCTGACACCCGTCTCAAATCGAGTTGCTGAAGTGCTGGAGCTCATGTCAGTCTTTCAAGCAACACTATCAAAACTAGTTTTCAGTGACCGAAGGATGTATTTTTTCAACAGTATACTGTTTAGAGAACTAGTTTATCTAGGTTTTCTTGTTTATTTTAGACAGTTTGTATAATAAAACCTTTCGGATGAGACATTAAACCGAGGTCCTGACTCTCTGTGGTTAAAAATTAAAAATACCATGGCACTTCTCGTAAAGAGTAGGGGTGTAACCCCGGTGTCCTGGCCAGATTGCCGCCACTGGCCCATGTCAATCATGGCCTCCTAATAATCCCCATCCACTTGATTGGCTTGATGACTCTCTCTCCTCTCCACCTGTAGCTGGTGTGTGGTGAGAGCACTGGCGCCGTTGTCCTGTGGCTGCCATCACATCATCCAGGTGGATGCTGCACACTGGTGGTGGTTGAGGAGAGACCCCCCCCACATGATTGTAAAGCAATTTGGGTGTACAGCAATACACAATAAAGCGCTATATAAACGCATCATTCATTCATTCAAAAGCATCTTTATATTTCATCCCTTTTAAAGACATTTGGTCGTTACATTGTGTCTTTGTTGTACAGGCCATCCAAGATGCAGATGAGTTTGTTTCTTCATCAGATTTGGAGAAATGTAGAATTCCATCACTTGCTCACCAATGGATCCTCTGCAGTGAATGGGTGCCGTCAGAGTGAGAGTCCAAACAGCTGATAAAAACATCACAATAATCCACAAGTAATCCACACCACTCCAGTCCATCAGTTAACGTTTTTGTGAAGCCAAAAACTGCGTGTTTGTAAGAAACAAATCCATTATTAAGATTAACTTCAAACCGTTGCTTCAGGCCAAAATATGAGTCCATAATTCACAATAACGCTTCCTCCAATGAAAAAGTCATCTGGTCTGAATCAGAAGAGAAATCTGCACAGATCAAGCACCGTTTACAAGACAAAACAGCTCTAAACAAATATGTGGCTTTTGATGTGAGAGACAACAGGAAATGGACTTTTTCACTGGAGGAAGTGTTGTTATGGATTATGGACTCATATTTTAGCCGGAAGCAACAGTTTAAAGTTAAAAACGTCTTGATGCATTTGTTTCAGCTTTTGTCTTCTCAAGACGTTAATTGATGGACTGGAGTGGTGTGGATTACTTGTGGATTATTGTGATGTTTTTATTAGCTGTTTGGACTCTCATTCTGACGGCACCCATTCACTGCAGAGGATCCATTAGTGAGCAAGTGATGCAATGCTACATTTCTCCAAATCTGATGAAGAAACAAACTCATCTACATCTTGGATGGCCTGAGAGTGAGCACATTTTCAGCAAATTTTTGGTGAACGATTTCCTAAACTAATAGGTATTCATGTTTTGAATATCTGGTGTATTTTTGTCACTCCGCTGGTGTTTTTGCCCCCTGCCCTCAGCATTGTTTATTAAACTCTGATGAATGAATATGATGAGGTGTCGTGGAGCTACAGAGCATCTGATGGTAATTTCATCCTCCAGGAGATGAGGTCGTGATTCATAGAAACTGAACAGATTTTGATATGTTTGGTTGTGATGGTAGGAGGCATATTTGACAGATTTTGTGGTTCAAAGGAAGCTGTCTGGCTTTGAGTACTTGTTAATCACCATGTTTGATGTTGAAGCCAGAGGCAGATTTAACTGAACTAAACTGTGGATTAATGAACCAACCCAACACAGTCCCGCATGGTCACGACGAACTGTGCTTTTATTCCTGTCAAGAATAGACACATGAATTTCTGACTTTAGAAAAGGACAATCAAGGTCCAGAATTTTGTGACTCTTGTGAAAATGAGGATAAACACATTCTATATTAATTAGGGGTGGGAATCGCAGGGTACCTCACGATACGATATTATCACGATACATGGCTCACGATAACGATAATATCATGATACAGCGATTCTGCGATAATCGATATATTTCTAGAAAATCCTATAATGATATATCGCGATATCTGTCTAAACAAAATGCCTGTGAAAAGGTTAAGTGCAAGTTTTCTTTCTTTATTCAAGTCCAAACTGTTAGAAAACAGCAAAAAAAGTTCTGTAAATCAATTTGAACATGTTGAGTAAATTAATAATTTTATTCTTGGACTTATTAAAAGGTTACACTTTTCTTTTTCTCTGTGTGTAAACAAACACATTTAACTGCTTAACTTATATAGCCTCTCTCTTTCCATGTTATATATATATATATATATATATATATATATATATATATATATATATATAAACAAACAAACCCGGTACATTTC
>CM077243.1:2559234-2574234 GCA_039654775.1 Spinibarbus caldwelli
CCCAAACTTTTGAATGGTAGTGTATTGTTAAAGGATTTCTATTTTAAATAAATGTTTTTTTTTAAACTCTTTATTCATCAAAGAATCCTGAAAAAAGAATCACAGGTAATAATAATAATAATAAAAAATATTAAGCAGCACAACTGTTTCCAAAATTGATAATAAATCAGCATATTAGAATGATGTCTGAAGGATCATGTGACACTGAAGACTGGAGTAATGATGTTCAAAATTCAGCTTTGCATCACAGAAATACATTATATTTTAAAGTATATTACAACAGAAAACCATTATTTTAAATTGTAATACTGGCAATACTGCACAATATTACTCTTTTTTTTTTTTTTTTTTTTTTTTATTTCTCTGTATTTTTGATCAAATAAATGAGGGCTTGATGAGCAAAAGATATGGAATGTTTAAAAACATTAAAAATAGTAATGTGTTCAAACTTTTGACCAGTACTGCACTTCTGTATGATAAGAAAACTGAAGAAAACTTGCTAGCAGAAGGAGCATCACAGCTTGAGGTATATAGCACATACCTCATAAACTGTCTAACTACTGTATAAACACTTTTTGGTATTTACTAGTTAAACGTGAATCCCATAGATCAAATATATTTAGAATATGAAAACTTAGATGTAGTCTTTGGGCTCAAATGCAGAAAGTGCGGCTTCAGAGAAAATGGAGGGAAAACCCCCTCTTACTGTGCGTTCACACCGCCGGCGTCGAGAGCATCAAAAGTCGCTCTGGCTGCCCTGCCAACAACGCTGTAGAAAGATTCGCGAACGCTCTGACGCTCTGACGCAGATCGAATGCTTATCTTGTAATTAAAGGGGCCGCAAAGCAAACAAGCATGTTGATCTTGTGCAGACTGACCACAAGGGTATAAGTTACAGGGCTCGCAAAATTTCAAAATCCCTGGTAGCCCTTTGGGCAGGTACTCTTCAGATTTTGGTAGCCCGAAAATTAATTTAACTAGCCCAAAAAAAAAAAAAAAGACCTTTTTTTTTTTTTAAATATAGAAAATCAGATAGGAGTCTAAATGTCAATCAAAAATATTTTCAATACACAAATATCAACAAATATGAAGGAAGGAATTTTATTTCACTATTTACAGGGTATCTGCAGAATTTTTTAAAATAAATTTAAGGTAATTTATGAACCTTTTTAAGAGCTGCACAAGTAAAATGAACGGTATGAGTGGGGCTGGAAAACCAGTGTTTCCAGCTTAGCAATTTTGTTGCTAAATTTAGCAACTTTTTCTTCCAAAAGCACCTAGCAACAAATTTAGGAATTTTTAAAATTTATTTGGCAACTTTTAGCAACTTTTGATAAGTGACTCAGACAATAAAAAGGCACACATTTTCCATCCAAATTACACAAAAAGAGGAAACCAAAGATGCCAAGCAGTACACGCATCACGTGAATTGAGTTTGCTGCTGTTTGTTCAATTGTTCAATTTAATAATAATAATAATAATAATAATAATAATAGAATAATTGTTCATTTATGATACACTTTATTAGTAGCTTGTACTTGTGATTGTTGATCAGTTAGTACAATGCAAAAGAGTCTAGTAATTTTACAGGACATTATTATCCATTGTAACCCTGTAACCCGAAAACACAATGCGTAATTTAAAATGCTGGTAAAAAAACAATATGGAAAATTCTTTCATATTAACATACTGTAGTAGATTGTGCCCTATTTTTTACAGACTTTTCTTGGAGTGTAGCATACTAACTATCTACTAATACACTGCTTAAATAGTTGAGAATGTCTAGTATTACTAGTTTACTAGCTGTTAAAAAAAAACCTAAATTGTAATCATTCAAAAATGTGTAAGTGCTCAATAATTCATTGTATTTAAAAATACAGTTATTTATATTTTAATATTATATTATGCATATTATTTTACAAACAAATTAACATATTTAAAATATATATTTTTGCTGAGATTTGATGTTGTAACACAATTTTGCGCCATGATTATGCAATGACATCATCACGCAATGACATCACAATGTCATTTAGCAACTTTTAGCAACAAATTGACCTTCCTCTAGCAACTTTCTCTGAAAATTAGTTGGTAACACTGTGGACAATGTCTATGGTAACATACAGTGTTAAGCCATAAAATGACATGATTTACAGTTCAGATACAGGTTTTCACAAAAAAAAAAATCTTATACAACAGCATTTCAGCCTTTAGACCATTTTATGAAAAGGGATAAATCAAGCATATAAATTATTATATTAATTTATAATGAATAAATATTACTGTCTTAATTGTTTAGATTTTTAGAAGGCACATTAACTTCTTTCTCATTTACAACTCTATGTATTTGCTGCGTAAAAACATGGGTCGATGTTTGCATTGATCTGACCATAAACAGCAAGAAAGGCTTATTGGAAATGCAAATTCATTCTCTGCCACGAGGTGGCACTTTAGGAGCGGCTTAATATAGCGGTTTCGCTCCCTGTTAGCGGCTGTGCACAAAGCAGCACCGTCTGCGCTCATAAACGCTGCTTTATCAGGCATTATAGGTAAGATGAAATAAAAATGCCAACAACACATTTGAGGACAGTCGGTTCCCTTCAGATACATTCACATAAAGACATCTGCACCGTGTTCTGACTTGAAACGTGCAGCGCTCATATTTATTCAGTTGCATCATTGCCATTTGAAGTTTAATCCAGCTGTATCGCCATTCTTATCTTTCCGTCCCCAACTGTAAGACCTTTTGAAATTATAGTTGAGACATTTCTCATACCATTTAACGTATTTAAAAATATTTTATGGCCTTAAGTTTGATAAAACTAAATTGAAGAGTTTTTAAGGACCCGTGGGAGCCCTGTATTTAAGGTAGCCCGTCGGGCAGGGCAGTGATACATTTTGGTAGCCCGACTGGAAAACACTATAGCCCTGGGACGTCGGGCTAGCGATTTTGCGAGCCCTGAGTTAACCTCATGAAATATTTTAAATGTGAAAGTAAAAAATTGATTGATGGAAATAACTTTATTGCAGTTACATGTTTGCTAACGAAATAAATCGATTAAAAGCCGTTTGTGTGGTGTAGCTTTTGTGTTCATGGTTAAGTGCTAGTCTAATTTCAACATTATAGGAGACATTTACTAGCCTTGATCTTTAATTAACATTAACATTAATTTGATATAGCCTAATTTAGTTGCACAGTATATTACACACAGCACAAGGAAGTTTTAAATTTTTTTTGTAATAAGAGAACACCAAGATGGATATTTTGTGTGCAGGATTTAAGAAATGATCTGTGCATGTAATGGTAGATAATGGTGCAACGGATCACAAAACTCACGGTTCGGATCATACTACGGATTTTGAGTCACGGATCGGATCATTTTTCGGATCAGAAAAAAAAGTTTGCTGTTCATTAATTACTAAAAGCTCACTTTAAGTACTTCTATACCCTAGCAGAAACTACTACTAAAGTCAGTAATAAAACAAGAACAATTACACAAATTACAAGCATAGATGAACAGCCTATAACATAAAATTATAAAGACAGTAACAGTAGTATTCAGGTGCAGAAATGTAAAAATTAAGTGTAAAACAACACAATAATGCTTACTGCATAAGTTAAATACAGATGATTAGCAGACAGAAGCAGTTATTATAAGCTGCTGTCTCTAAGACTAATGCACAGACGTAGGCTACTGACACACATTCAGTTTCTTTCTCAGCTGTATACGTTAACTTAAGACATAACCGATTGTGTTTACCAGAATACTTGCTAAAACGGGTATTTTAACATAACTTTCACAACATTTTATAATAATATGTTCTCATTATATGATAGTCCCAATAATATAGTTATTAATATTGTGCACTGCTGTTTGAGCTGCATGCGCTGAGCTAAAGATGATCACAGAAATGCTCTATTAACGCTCTATTAACTTAACCAAACTAATTCTATAGGCCTATGAGATAAATCAGATATATATGCATAAAATAAACAAAATAGCCTATTACAACCTACAATTGCACAAAAGGCTGCAAATGCACATGTGAACTTAACTGTGCTAGTCATGAATGTGAAGCTGTGTTGTGGACGCGCTCTTCACGTAACAACGTGCTAAAACACGGGTGCACAAAGACTCCATTAATTATTTAACAGTAATGTTCTCATTATAATATGACAGACTTGCCCTGCACATGTTGCAATTCACTGTATTTTCCTTTTCGAAGTGATTCCAATAATATTTCAAGCAATTAAAAACAATCATGGTGAACAGTGCGCATCTGAAGTGCCTCTGCAGGAAATAATGCATTATTTATCGGCTTTAATATATCGGCCAAATTTTCTTATCAGTTCGATAACGATAACAGAAATATTAACATTTATCGGCCAATACCGATATGGTGGCCGATATATCGTGCATCCCTAGTCATTTTTATTTATTAGTGTGGTTGAATTGGATTATTGAAGGTAAGCAGCAAAGACATTGGTTAATAAATTGGGATTAAATACATAAAATATATTTGTATTATTTAATGTATTTAATTATTGCAGGTTTGCATCATATTTTAAGTTTGCATTTTAATGTTTTTATTCATTTTGAGGAATACTGAATCTGTTTTTGTGCAAGTGAGATGAGTAAATGCATATTCACATTGTCTAGAACTACAGTAAGCATCTTACTCCTGATTTCTCTCAACATGGCAACACGAGAGCTGTCAGTCAATCAATGGGAAAACTGGCGTTACTTATTTGAAAAAGTAATTCAGATATTTTCTTGTAAATGAAAAAGTAATGCATTACTTCACTAGTTACTTGAAAAAAGTAATCTGATTACCTAACTTGCGTTACTTGTAATGCATTACCCCCTGACAGTTGCTGGTAGCCATTGACTACCATAGTATTTTTTTCCATACTATGGAAGTCAATGACTACCGTCAACTGTTTTCTTTCTTCTTTGTGTTCAGTAGAAGAAAGAAACTCATACAGGTTTGGAACAACTTATAAAATCCATAACTTGAGTATATCCATACAGAATCCATACTATTGAAGTCAATGGCTACCGTCAACTGTTTGGTTACCAACTTTCATTAAAATGTCTTCTTTTGTGTTCATCATGAAAAAAACTCATGCAGGTTTGGGACAACTTGAGTAAATGATGACATAATTTTCATTTTTGGGTGAACTGTCCCTTTAATACATCAAAAGTATTGATCATTTTATTTATTTTTTCATTTTTTTTTATTTTTAGTTTTTGCTTACACTAATTTGAAAAAAAAGCTAAACCCTAAACAATAAATAAATAAATAAATAAAACAGATTGAGTATGTTTTGCAAAAAAAAATACTATTTCAGTCTTTCTACTTCAAAACTTCACAATTAATTCATTGTGTTACTTGCCATTTGTTTGTAATTAATTGTGAAATTTACTAGCAATTTTTGAGTGAAGGTTGTTGAGCATAACTGCTACTTCAAGTGGCTTAAGTTTTTAATTTTTACAAGCAAAGTTAGAGATTTAAAAAAAAAAAAAAACTTTGCACCTTGCAGAGGCTCAAACAGGTGAAAAAAGCCAACAGATGTAATTTAATGAAGCAATGTAAAATCATATCTTGAGACCAGAATCGCTGGATATATCAGTTTGTCATTTCCGACATCCTAATCTTATTTTCATTTTGAAAGGTCATTTTATTTGAAGGTTCAGAGAAACTGTTTCACGTTATAGAACGACAAAGTACTTCTTTTGTATTTCTTTCATCAAAATTCAATGGAAGGAAATGAGTCAGTAACTCTTTGTTATAGTTTATTTTTTGATGGGTTATGGCAAAGAAATTACAGTCATATCTTACCAAAAGACTCTCAAAAACATCAAGGCACTGAACATTGGAAAATAACAAGTGGAGTTTATTAAAAAAGTTTTTTTTGAAGTCTTACAGTTTGCTCCAGACTCGTCCAGTGCTCTTGTAGCAGAACACAATAGATCCATCACTCATTCGGGTCGCTCTGGTCATGAAGATCTTGCCAAACCCAAACTTTTCCTCATGTTTTAATATCATCCTTCAGTTCGGCAGTGTGAAAATGCAAGGGAGGGATTTGGGAAAGCGCAGCCGAACAGATTCCAGCACAGCCTCGTATTGCCAAGGGATGGTCATGTAAACATTATGCAGCTCGTCGGTTCCCAGGCGAGGCGGCTCTGCGAACTAATGAGGTGTTTATGTTGGAATGAAGTGCCTGCGACTCCCTCTTCCACTGACTTGATCTGCCAGTATTGACTAATTGCCATGAAAACAGCCACATATCTTACCTAAAGAGCTCCTACCATGACGCTTTGTTGAATGCAATCCTTCAATGCTACAGTAATCATGTGTGAAAGTAAAGCTAATATTATAAAACCGATGAAATTCTGATTCTGAAATCGCTGATGAATGCATTGCCATGAGTGAGCATAAATTCTCTATTTGGCAAGATGTAAACAACATTTAGATTTTTGCCTAACAAACTGCTTAACTGAAGTTCTTCCTCATCATGTTTGGAACATGTTTCACTCTGTTTTCTCAAATTGCTCCATGTCGCTAACTAGGGCTGCAACTAACGATTATTTTGATAATCGATTAGTTGGCCAATTATTTTTTCCGATTAATCGGATAAAAAAAGCTACATTTTCTTCTTTTTTTATTTTATTGACAAAAACACTTCTGCATTCTGCCCAAATGTCCTTCAAACAAACATGCCAACTGAATGCTATGAAAACATAAAGTGCTTAACAATTTATTAGACCACCTGTCATAATAAAGAGAACACAAATATTTTAGGAATCTGTCAAAGAATTGTTTAAATCTAAAACTAACAATGCTTAAGGTTTGGATAACTTAATGGCCATTTACACAGTGCATTTTTGCATTTCACTTTGCCTCTTTTCCATTGTTTTTCAATATAAACATGCTCAAGATGGATGTGTTTGGCTGTTGTCTTTAATAAGAAGTTAAACTTCTTTAACTTATAAAAAAATACACTAAATGTTAAAAAAACACTACTATACACTACATTTTCCCCCAATTCACTGCCCAGCGTCTTGCCTTCTTAAAGTTAGACTGTTAAAATCTTGAAGGAATAGGCCTAGTTCATCCAAAAATGAAAATTGTCCTTGTCTTTCTCACTCCTCATGTCGTTCCAAACTACAGCTTCATGATAGATCAAAATAAAATTGTTATTGTGATGTGGCTTAGTGCAAGAGAATGCAGTGTTTTTTTTTGTTTTTTTTTTTTTTTATATTTGATTATTCAGTTTCTGCACCTTCATTAATGTTTAAACTTAGTTTTTGCTATGCAATCGATATTGGAATCGAAAATTGTAAGATTTCATTTATATGTTACATGGGTCAAAAAAACAATAATGATTATTTTTATACATTTTGGAAGTTCATAAATTTTTTTACTTAATTTATTTTAATTAATTTATTTTTTATTTAAAATATTTTATTTGTTTATTTATTTATTGTGGTGAGGCAAGTGAATTTTTATTTATTTTTTATTACTTTTCAAATTTCTATGTAGATGCACTCCCCAAAAAAATCACCCCACTAACTCTAGAATGATTGATTCTCTCCAAATAAGGTTATTTAAGTCATCTGGTGAAAATTCCTGTATTTTTCATATTGCAATATATATTGCAGAAAATCTAAATATCAGCAGTTTTTTTCCAATATCATGCAGCCCTTTTCCAAACCCTTCAAGCAGTTGTTTTCCATACATCAACAGTTCCTAGTGTCTTAACTTGTAAAGTTTTAAAAGGGACAAAAAACAGTAGTGCATTTGATTTGTGCACTGTATTCCTTAGGCACAGCTTTTGTATGGCCGTATGACTTCAGATGAATATTGCAAGTCTTATTGACTACTTTCATGGTGTTGATCTTGTTTTGTTTAAAATAAATTAAAGTCATACTGGTTTGAAACGATATAAGTATGATATATATAATATCCCGTTATACTGCCATTTTTTTGCCGGATCGGGTATCGGTCAGACGAGACCGATCCAAATCCGATAATCTGTGTATACTATTCTTTTTTGTTAAGCCCCACGAAAACCACAAAAAACATTATAAAGCACAAAGTTTTCGCGCACTATATTTCAAGTGTTCTGAAGCCGTTCCATACATTTGAATATTTACCTAAGTCAAGTTCACATAACTCTTCGCTCCGATGCGGCGGTCTGTCATTCTCCATTCAGCGTTCAAACTGCGTGTCACGTTCGGTTACTACAGTAAAAATGATGAAACTCTCTCCAAGATTATTAAATGTTCCTAATATACTTGATCTGTAAATAAAGATAAATGATTTTGCATAAAAGAACTTTATCTTGCTGGAGTTTGCTGTTTCTAAATCGTGTTGCTTTCTACCGGGTGTCTGTTAGATCACAACACTGGTGTAGAGAGCACTATGAATGGTTCTTCACGAGCACAGTAACTGAAATTTAAAACTGTTAAAAGAAAAGGCTCAATAAACTAACGCACAGATTTAATACACTGCGCATTATTATCTCTTCACTTTGTGCTTTGAACTTCTTCATGCGGAGCGCCTATGCCTGCGCGCTGAGATTCCGTGTTGCTTTAAATGCATCATTCTGTGCACGGGATGTGCATATGCGCTTTGTGCCGCTCTGTATTGGAGCCTTTCGTATTATAATACTTTTGCACAATGAAAAATTATTAATAGCCTGTCTTGTTTGTCTTATCTATCATATGTTGCTGCCTCATTACTGTGCTATACATTTAAAAGAAATGTCTTTTAATTTATAATATATATTTATATATAAAATATTACTTATTTTTCATGAATGTATTTTACAACAATACAAAGAGCAATGGGTAACATTTTACCAGATCCTACACTTATTCTCTTTTATTTGTTCCCCACTAAATAATGTTTTTTTTTTTTTTCACTAAAAGTTTAGATTTTATAAAATTAGATTTGATGATTTTTCTAGAGTAACTTTTCCTACTGAATTATTCACTAACCTAGTTTATGAAAGCATTTTTGTCATAGATTATGATTATATATTTTTTCGTTTGTTATTTTTCTTTATAATGAAGTTGTCTATATTTAGCTGATTGTGTGTAACACACAAAAGAGTGATGATCAGGTCAACACACATTGAGGTATAGAAATTCTACACTGAAAAAAAAACTGCACTGGTATCGGATCGATATCGGTATTGGCAGATACTCAGGATTTTTGGTATCGGATCGGGATCAGTTCTGAAAAAGTGGTATCGAGCCAGCCATAATTCGAAGGATTTTTGAAAGTTAAACTGCTGAAATAAACTCTTCTTGAAGTCGAAGGTTGCTCTGATCATGCATGAGCTGAAAACACCTTAAGGGCTTGGACTATATGAAGCCAGAAGCTCCAGTAATAAGCGTGTTTACTTAAGGCCTCCTGACCTTCAGATCTCGCACATCTCCAGTTGGTCACCATCTGTGTCCAAATTCACTGAAATGGGTTTTGAGGCTGAATATCTCTCGCCATCCTTTATTAAACACAACAGATGAAGCCCTAGTAAGTACTTACTAAATCAAATGCTCCTGATCTCATACTTAAAGTGAAGTTTTTCTGTTTTAAATGATTAAATTATGCTATGTACCAGTTAATTATGAAGAGAGCTGTAAGTAAACTATAAGTTATAAGTACATTTGTCGACCAACTTTCCAAATACACTAGCTATATTTGAAATGCAATACTAGTGTACTGTTTTGAAAAGTAACAGTACTTCTATCCTGCTTCCTTGTCTAATTTTTTTTTTGTTCCTCTGTTTTAAATGTATACTAGTTTTAAGTAGTAGCATATGTAGTTGCATTATGCAAAGATAAACATTTTAACAAGCATCATTACAGTGACTTCATTGTTGTTTATAAATGGAAAGTCATGTTGAGCACATTACATTGTGGAATTCCCATTTTGTTGGACCCATTAAAATCTGTTATTTGTTTCCCGAATTCTGTTATTTTTCTCCAAATTCAGTTTTTTTTTTTCTGTTTTAATTTTTATGGATTCTGTTTTTTTTTTTTTCTGTTTGAATTTCTCTGGGTTTAATGGTTTAGTCAAAATAATTGAATTCATAAAAACAATTTCATTTATTCATTTGTTTATAATAATAGGGCCCTATGAAATGTTTTTTAGTTGTTATTTTTCTGAAATTCTGTTGTATATTTTAATTATTCTGGTATTAAATGAAGGCGTAAAACAAATGTATATTATCTTTTAATCGAATAAGTTAGACAAACAATGTGCTGCACAACAAGGGACAAGAATTATGTAATTAGTCCTTAAAAATAAAGTTTTAATAATATTAAATATTTAATATTTAAATATTTAAATTAAATATTTTATAATAATAATAATAATAATTATTATTATTATTTTATTACATTAAGATGTACTGTACATTCTACTGTACAATAGTAATAAATTTGTCATAATTTCAAGTCAAACCAGACTTTTATTTTGACAGTTTGCTGTGAAAACATTTAAGTTTCTGTGTGTATATGATATGACAGTAGTTTTTGTCAAATCAAACATTAAAATGCTCATGAAGTGACTCTCAGAGCAGCTCTGGAGATGAAGTTCATGTATGTTCATGTCCTCATATAGTGAAAGCGCCATACGCGCTTCAGTGTATTAGATGAAACTGCGCTCTGTGCCATAACTCACATACTGTGCACAGTATAGAAATGACACGTTTCAGCGTTAAATATGGCCGTGATTGGTGTTTTGTGGTTGTTTTGGTGCGGCGCTGGAGAGTGACGATGCCTGTAGAGCTGACTGTTGTTTCTCTGTTTCTCTGGAGTGCTTGAGGACTGATGGCAGTCATCTAAGAGCAGATTGTCAGGGCTGTTTGTGTGATGTTAATGAACATCTGTGGCGTGTCTGCTGATGCCCCGTCAGGCTAAGAGCCGCAGGATGGGCCAGCGGAGCAGAGCAGGCTGGGTACTTCACTCTTTGGCAGCGCCACCGTTCCTTCTGGAGACTGAGAGAGTTTGTGACGATCTACGGCTCGCCGTGTGGGAAGTGAGATGTATGCATTTGAAGGAAATTGTATGTTCAGTTTCATATCTGCTGCATATTTACTGAAAATTCATTTATAAATATTACAGAAAGAAGTTAACAGTACCAGAGCTACATGATTTTCATGCCTTTCATTGGTTTTTAGTCTTCAGTTTTAGTACCAAATACTTAAAATACTGTTAAGTCCAAGACTGCTACTGAATCTATAGCATGAAACATATGATATAGTGACCCTAAATTAATGATTCTTATGAGTCACTGAAGTGAACCAAAAACATTTGAATCAGTCAGAACAGTTGTTTAGTTAATCTGACTCACTTATTGATCTACATATTATTATTTTCATTATGTTTCACTGTTACTGAATCTATAGTTTGAAACATACAACGATCAGTGCAGACCACGAATGACAAATGAATGAATATTATTAGTCGCTTGGTTCTTTTTAGTGTATCAAAAGCACTTGAATCAGCCAGAACAGTTACTGAATTAATCTGCTTCACTTATTGAACGACACATTATTATTATTTTTTGCCATGTTTCACTGATACTGAATTTATAGCACTGAATGTATAGCGAGCAGTGTAGACCAAACCCCAAATGAATGATTCTTATGAGTCATTTAGTTCTTTTTAGTGAATCCAGAACGTTACAGATTCACTTATTGAACTGCACGTTATTATTTTCGACATGTTTCACTGCTACTGAATCTGTAAGCATGAAACAAATAGCAACTAGTGTATACTGAATCCCAAATGAATGATTCTTACAAGTTCTTTTACTGAATCCTGAACAGTTAGTGAATTAATCTGAATCTCTTACTGAACTATACATTATTATTTTCACTATGTTGCACTGCTACTGAATCTATAGCATGAAACTATTAGCAACCAGTGTAAACTGAAGCCCAAATAAATTATTCTGAGTCATTTAGGGTTTTTTTGTGAATCCAGAAGAGTTACTGGCTCACTTACTGAACTGCACATTATTGTTTTCGACATGTTTCACGGCTACTGAATCTATAGCATTGAAATATATAGCGACCAGCGTAGACCAAATTGGAAATAAATGAATCTGATGAGTCATTTAGTGCATATTTTACTATACATTTAGCCAATGTATAGTAAAATATGCACATTATATTAATCATATGTGTTGCTCACATTGGTTGTTTTAGTAATTTTATAGATTGCACCAATTTTAAAGGTACTTTTTATATTTATGTCTGTGAAAAGTCATTGAAAGTTTTTGCAAACACATCTTTGTAAAGATTATCTGTGTATTTCTTAAACAAAATTACTAAAGGAATCTCTAATGGAAATGTTAAGAAACCAGAACTGTTAGACCAGAACAATTCCCATCTCTATTCATCATCCTGCTCCATATTGTGATCACTTTAGATGAAGTGCTGGACTAATTGTTTATTAGAACTAAATGCTTGTTCAGAACAAGCATTGTGAAGTCACAGAGAGAAATGAGGTGAATGGAAATGAACTTTGGCTCAGATGAGTTTGATGGTGGGATTTGGATCCCATCAGTCCGCTGATGTTCCCTCGGCTCCTGAATGCCACGACTGCAGTATTGATTAGAGTGGAAGAGACTGAAGGTACTGCACCGAGCCGCCACAAAGTGAGCGTGACTTACAGATGGATCCACACTGAGGTCAGTAATGTGATAAAACCTTTAGATCGGGCAGTTGACCTTCATTAAGCCCGCTTTTAAAACATTACTGACCAATCTCACCTTCACAAGCGTTGCTGTTGGGCCATCATGTCAAAGATCTGCTCTAATCTAATGCCATGTATTTGTGAATATGTAAAATTAAGAATTGAGTTTGAGAAAGACACATTTAAGTGGGTGAATCTCATTAAAACATGTCCAGGTCACGTTTCACCCCAGAATCAAAAGAATTGTGATTTCTCATTAATGCAGTAAATATTTTACTCTTTGTATTTTTCCTTTTTAGTGATTCACAATACTGTGCAGAAATGGTTATTATATTATATTATTATAAATTAGTATTAATAATATTTTTTATGTTTTTCAGTCATTATTTTATTTTTTAATAATAAAATACTTCAATTATTTACAAAAAAATATGAAAAACTGAAAATTAATTACATTTAGTCAGATAAGCATGAAAGCAGAGTCAGTAATGTAATTTTGTTGGAATTATGTTGATACAATGTCAAACTGAGAATAAAAAATCTGATAAAATCTATAAATAGTAAATAGGGGTGGGGGGTTCATTTTAACATTTCTCATTTTCATTTAGTTTAACTTAATGTAGTAAAATAACTAAAATGAAATAAAATTAATAAAAACTATATGGACATATAAAAAAAACATAATAAAAACGACAAAAACTTAAAATTAAAATTAAAATTAAATTAAAAATTAACAACTTTCTCATTAATGCAGTGAATCCAGACATTCATTCATTCATTCATTCATTCATTTTTATCTTTACTTTTCTGTAATTCCCATTATGGCAGTTGTTACTACTTTATAGTATTTTTTTTATTTATTTATTAATAAATAAAAAATAATTTATATCAGATGATTTAATTTATTTATTTTTATTCAAAGGCAATGGAAGTTGGAAGACTATTTATTTGCGTATTGATTAAGTTCTTTGTAGTGCCAACGATAACTAAATCACAGCTCTGTTTAATTAAACTATTGTTAACTATTGTCGTAAGTAACAGGTATTCAATGAAGCTTCTCTCGTTTTAGATGACTGTGAATCAGACCTGTCCATTGCTCATTTCTTTGCTCAATTTTGTGTTGAGGAGCCTTAGGAACCTTTTTGTTGCCTGTATATAACAACTGCCTATTTGGGTTTTCCTGTCTTTTCTTCCGTGGTCATTCCAGTGCATTTAGTCCAGACGCGTTTGACTAAGTGTTTTACATCTGATGGCAGCTAAACAGCATAAAACACATGCTGTTCATCATGTGATCGTCAGAATCATTAGCTCTTCTGTGGTGTAAGGCTCTTGTCATCTGGCAGTCGGTGGTTTGTCGTGGGTTTGTTTAAACGGAGCAGCTGGCTTTAATTTACTGACGCTTTAGAGCTAGTATGATTGGGTTTTCTGTTCTCCCTGTTCACTTTCTCTGCTGAAGGTTAATGCAACAGAAAAGACTGAGTGTTTGTTCAGTTACACGCAGAAGCACCTCACGATTCAGTTTCAGTTCAGGGAGTCCCAACATGACTGCAAAACCATTCTCCATGCATGCCAGTTTTTCAGCAAAGGCATAGGGACACAATGTTTTAACTAACAATGAGCAATATATTTGTTGCAGTATTTATTAACCTTTGTTAACATTAAAAATACAACTGTTCATTCTAGTGGAACGCCAGCTGAAAATGAATTTGGAGTGCTGATATCAGTGACTGAAACCGTGATGTTTAATTAGGACTTATGCAATATCTATGCTGTTTTTAGTTTATGCGTAAACAAAACATCATTAAAAATGATCTGTAGTGTTCCTGCCATCCAATAATTACAATAAACTTTGTGCTTTGTTAATTTTGATATAAAACAAAGTCTGAGCCAAATATATGCACTATACTATATTCATTATATTTTTGCTTAAAGTCCCCCTGTAGTCAAAAATTTGATCCTTTAAAACTCATCTTTGATCATCAAAATGACACATTTAAATGTTTTTTCTTGTGAAAATAATTTTCTCATGCCTTAAAATAGCTTGAATGTAACTCTACACCCTCGCCTCATTTACTATACGCGGATCTATGAATATGCAAATTAGCCCCGCCTTCACTCAGTCACACACTAGCCAGGGCCTGCTGATCCACTAACTGAACTGTAGTAAACGCGATACAATGACAATGGCAAGTGGAAATATTTCTTTAATTAAGCCACATATGTTTGAACCAGAAATACGCTGGTATGTTCAACGTAAGCAAGGAGACTGATGACTAACTTC